>NEWO01000179.1:463462-500032 GCA_003013225.1 Phalaenopsis aphrodite
CAAAAGATGTTTTAATATAAACAATAATTTTTAAATCTTGCCTCAATCCTTAACATCTTATGGCTACGTGATTAGGGTTGTCAAAACGACTCTTTGTTCGTGAACGGCTTGTGTTCAGCTCGCTAAGCAAATGAGCCAAGCACGAACACACTTTTTGAGCTCGAAATATAAACGAGCTGAGCCTAGGCTCGCTCGTGTTCGGCTCGTTACACCCCTACTTCCACAGACAGTCAATTCGTCAACATCCTTTGCCAAATGAGATCCCATCAGGCTTCATCACCCCCCCGTTGCTATAACTCTTCACTCACAACATTGGCATTAAATATCCCTCAAACAAAAATATATAAGCTATAACTCTTTACTCACACTTGCAAAAGTTTAAAAAATTAGCTATTATTTTTTCCAATGAAGTTGTTGCAACTAACAATCTCCAAAGCTCATGTGATTAACATGCAAGATAACTTCAAAATGACAATCTCTACATTCGAACAATTATTTATTCAAGGTTAGTGATGCCATACTTCTAGTTATTTAAATTTGAATTCATTACCGGTATATATAGTGTGATCAGATCATGACTGCACGGATCTCAATGCAAAGCTGAGGAATGCAACAGGCGAAGTGGGTCCCCAGTCAAGATGTGATAGAACCAATCAACAAACTAAATTGAATAATTAAAATGATTAATGTCAAACTTAGGAGATTGTCACGGAACTTTGTCGAGTCGTTCGCGTAGTCAGTGGACCGACCAATGAGGAGGTCCAACGAGGATACCAGCAACATGGGCCGAACGAAAGATGCATTATCATTCGGTGAACGAGGCAAGAATTTGAGAAGAAGCCATGGGAATATCCAAACAAGGAAACCTCACAACATCTTCACGTGGTTTGTCCTATCATCACCAAGCGGACAAACATGGGTCGACGAATGAGAAGCATGTCGTCGTTAATCAATAATTGTTTATTAGCCTAATTAAATGTACCATGTACATGGCCGTGAAATCCCTACATTTTCTTACATATGAAACTCAAAGTGTCTTCTATACATATAAATAGGGGACTATTTCATAACAAAAGACTCTAGACGTCTATTATTATTGTTCACTCTCTTCTCATTCATTTGCATCACGTGCTCTATTCCTCAAGCGTGATTCTATGACATTTTTTGGTTCAATACCTTAAAATGTGTGGTGAGCGTGGAATCATACCGGCAACTAGAAGAGGAACACAGTGCAGTGGCAAAGTAAATGTCCAAGAAAAATGGAACCAAGCTGTGGATGCGGGTAACACGAGATTGTGCGTCAGCCAGTATTGGAGATGAAATAACAATTGATGCTGGAGATGAGAGAACATACGGTGGGTTAAAGGAAGCCAAAATACATAGATCAAAAATCCTCAAGAGTATAGTCATCAAGAGTTTGAGCATCAGGATGGACCAGCAACCAACGAAAGACAACACGAGCCGGATTCCGACGGTTGAAGGTCCCAATCAGTAGATCTCATTACCAAGATAGCATCGGATCAGCCCTAATTGAGAGACACTGCACCATGCGAACAATAGCTCTCCACCATGAGGAAATCGCCTTCTCCTAGCAAATTTATGAAGTTTGAGAAGTTCAAAATCTTTAACCTCAATTCATATAAGGGCCTCACCGACCCGCCGACCATGTGGCAACTTTTGAGTCAGTAATCGGCAAACTGATAAGCACCTACAGGGTTAGGGAACTCTATCGAGTTCATGAGATCAACAAAATAAATTGAATAATCAAAAAGATTAATGCCAAATTCAGGAGATCGTCAAGGAACTCTGTCGAGTCGTTCGCATAGTCAGTGAAGTTCGAGCAGCGATCAACATCAACCAGGAATCGTTGGATCTTCAAATCCAGAGAGAGAGCGCCCTCAAGACAAGCGAGTCCACCCTCCAAATCCCAGTTGTCGACGAAGAAACGGGTAAATTCTTTCTAGTCAGCAATTTTTTTATTCCATATCAAAATAACTCCTCGTATAAACCCTTAAGGAGTTGGGACATCTATGTCTGGTCCACCGCTGAAACACCCAAAGTCTCCATTGATGTCCCATGCTACCAGCTAAACATCAATCCTATTGTATGACTGGTGAAGCGGAAGTTGAGGACATTACCAACACCTTAGTTGAGCTAATTCGAGAAGAAGTAAAGAAGTTGCTAGAGGCGAGCTACATCTGTAAGGTACAATATCTGACATGGGTATCCAACGTGCTAATTGTGCAAAAGTCTAATGGTAAAAGGCAGATTTGCATAGACTTCAATAACATGAACAGCGCATGTCCTAAAGATAGTTATACATTACAAGGATCAACGCGTAGGTGGATTCACCAGTCGGACACGTTGTGATGAGCTTCATGAATGCTTTCTATAGGTACAATAAAATCAAGATGCATCCTACTGATGCAAAAAAAATAGCTTTATTACTTATGAGGTAATGTATGGCTATAATGTATGCACTTTGGGCTTAAGAATGTTGGGTTATACCACTTCCAGTTGCACTCACAGTTTGGGAGATAACGCAAGTGTATGTGTTGTATCAGCGATATCAGATTTGTTAGTATGGAAAGTCGATTCCACAGGAAACGAGGGAATTAGACTTAGGAAAAATTCTAGCCTGCTAGTTTTGTTTTTATCCTGAAATTAAAATTAGGTTACAGTTCTACAAATTACTCCTACTAAATTGCCAACTATTTTAAATGATAAATCCTACAGAAATCCTACGTAACCTACATGTATTGGTCAATATCAAGTTATAAAGTTACCCTCCCTTGTAATGATTTGAGTGGAGCATAAAAAATGTAAAGTGTTAATTGTAAATGTGACTAGGAACTCTTTTTTAACACTCTTTAGTGCATAAAGAAGATTGGTTAAAATGATTTTAATTCCTTAAATCGCATTTTGATCTCGTCAAAGACTATTTCCATAACACTTGCATCTCCCTACAAAGTAATTGCGCTATACCCTATATCTCAATGTGATTAACTTAGTTGATTATTCTATAGCTCTCCCGAGTCATTATGGATCACAACATATTTTAATGATTCACTTGGTCAAAATGAAAAACAAATAAAGTTCTGAAGGTTAATCATCACATTAAAGGTTATGATATCATTTTCTATTTCTTTAATATCTCAAATTGTTTCTTGTGATATTTTTTTTTGTATTTTAGTTCTTCTATATCTCTGATATTATTTCTAATTGATTTTCTTATATTTACTTATTTCTATTTCTAATTTATTATATCATCTTTCATTATTAACAAATTCTTCTAACTCTTTTGTCTCTTATATGTTATGAAATACTCGGGTCCATCATACTTCCTACTGAGGGTTTATCTTAACATTATATTACATTGTTTCTTCCTATTATGAGGTTAGACTTTAACATCTTTGGTTCATATTACACTTTTATTTGTGGTTTTCTATAGAAAACTAGAGCTCAACAAGATCATTTAGATCTATAACAGATTACAACCCTATATAATTACTTCAGAGATATAAAACACAGTTTTAGTTCTTTTGTTACACTAAGCATAGCAGAAGAAGTAGAAACAAAATAACATAATATCAATATAAACAAATGAAGAAAACATAATAACCATACATATTTCATAACATACATGCATAGGAGTAGAGAAGACTTTACTTAGCTGTCATGGCTTGCACACGTGATTAGATTACAAGAGAAGAAGGGGAGAAAAAGAATTCAAAAAAGAAGACTCGCTAATTTCACTCTGCCCTTTACCTTCAGCGAATGGAGCAATAAATAGACCTGGAAAGCCTCAGTCATCATCATGGATGACGATAATTCGCTTCTTATGTTGTCATGACTGACGATTTTTTCAATAATTTAGTCAGTGTAGTAATAATGATGATACTAAAATATTCTTTTTCCAGCTGGTGTAGTATGACGTGGCAAATAATTCTGCGATAATTAAGTTGATGGATCACTATTGTGGTACGATTATATTCCTTCTTGATATGTTTCTGCAAACATGGCCATTAATGTTGATGTTGTTGAAAAATAATTGAGCTAGAAATATTCCTTTCTGAAAATTGTGTTGCATATGCTTTACAGCTGGTTGTTATTATTTTGGGTGTGAAGTTTCCCTCTTATCAGTTGTAGTGTATCTTTTTATGACAATACATACATTTATGTAATTTTTTTATATTTTTTTGCAAAATAATTTTTTAACTTCCTTACTGGCAGCTATAGCATTCATGCTAAGAACGGAGACTCATTTCTTGTACATTACTTCATGTATTTTTCGCATCGGTTGCTTAGAATGACTATATGTGAATAAATGCTTAAAACAGTGATAGGCCCGAATATTCGTGGAGCCTAAATTCTTAGTTTCAACCCAAATTTGATTTAAATCATCAACCGTAGATCTTCGACATAACAATTTCATCGATTTATATTTTAGAGTATAAAGTTCGCTACTAATTTCAATTTGTATAAATGAAATCACTCATTCCCTCATTTCAGGATAAGTTCGATATAATTTTATGTAAATGCTCCAATGTTTGATGACTTGCAGAAAAGTCTCTTCGGCACCAATTACTGGTTTTGGTAATTCTCTTAAAAAATTTTCATCTTTTAAATAAATCATGCGAACTAAGCCACATTTATATAATTCAGAAATGAGTTTGGAAATAGCATTTCCATATATATAAACAACTTGAAATTTTCCAATTGTGTGAAAGAAAATCTGAGAATTAATTATCTCCTCGTATAGGGATAATTGTTCTCATTGATCAGTTGTTTCTGTTATGCTCTTCATATAACTAATTAATGTATTTTGCAATACATTAACATAAGTAGGCATATTATTTGAAAAAGTTTGTAGTTTTCTGTAATACAATGATCTAAAAAACCTTGCAATTCGATATTTGAAGAGGTAACTACCTCTTTTGTATTAGTAAGAGAAGATGCTTCTTTTGAAAATATGAGATTTGCAAAATCTATTATTTTTCATAATTTAGATATTGAAGTTAATTCATCATCTTGAATTTCTACAGTCAGAAATTTTTTTTTACTTTTAATAATTCTTTTAGAATGGCGTTGTCACAGACAATCTCATATTTTAATTTTCAAATTTGTAATTCAATAATCTTTAAATAATTGTTCAAGTCTGGATTAGACTTGTCATCGGTCTCACCGGCTATGTCATAAATCTCCATAGTTGCTATATATGTAGTAATTTCCCGCATAATTCACGAGTTAGAGTGTCAGTAAGTGTGTTTCTATTTCTTTTGATATATTTCATATCAAAAGTATAAGAAGATAACCAACTTTGTCATCTTATTAGTCTTTTGTTAGGCAAAAAATGTATGATTTTTTATTTAATAATTGAAATGACAGTTTTATTATCTGTTCTAATTAAAAATATCTCATTCAAAAATATTTCGAATTTCTTAATTGTTTTTTTTATTGCAAATTCTTATTAATATGATAATTTTTTTGATAGGTACCTGAGCTGTATCTGCATAAAAGTTAAATATCATTACGTCAAGCTTTTAAGATTGCTCCCCAAACTAATTTGGAACTATCAGTTTCTATAATTAAACGGCCATCAGGTATAGGTAAATGTAATTTTGAAAGATTTTTACATAAATCTTTAATTTATTATAAAATATTTTAATCTTTATAAGCCCAAGACCAGATTATATTTTTTCATAGCTTCTTTTGTAACGGAACTCATAATTCAGCAAGATTTTTTGTAAATGCTTCTGTGTAATTGATAAATCCTAAAAAGTGTTGTAGATCTTTTTGATAATTAATTTGTTTAAAATAATCAATTTTTATTAGAACATGTTCTTATAATTTGATTGCACTATTATCAATAATAAGTCCTAAAAATTCAATAGTATTACGAAAGTTGCTTTATTTTTGCTCAAGACAACACCATGTTTTTGAGCTTTTCGAGAAAATAAAGCTAAATGTTTTAGGTGTTTGATAATAATTTGACTAAATATTAGAATATTATCAACATAAATAAGACAAAAATGTGATAATTCATTAAAGATAGTATCTATTCGTCTTTGACATATTTGTGGAGCATTCGTTAATGACCTTGTAGAGTACTAAAGACGGTACATTCTCTACTATTTGGGTGCATCATAACTTGCCAAAATCCTGATTTGTTGTCTAGTTTAGAGAACTATTTAATTGTTTTAATATGATTTATTAATACTTATTTTACAACGAACCAATTTAGGTGTTGTATTGAAATAGCTTCTCATCCTCTCAACTTCGGCTTATTTTTCTTCACATTTATCAACTCTCTTATGAAAATTTTGCTGATGCAAAATAGCAAAAATGATGTTTCAACAGGCTTGATCAAAATCCCAACTGAGAGGCATGAAGAAACAAAAGAATGATGGGCATGCACTCTACACAATTGCTATGTATTTATACAACAACAACAACAACAAAGCCTTAATCCCACTACGTGGGGTCGGCCCATGAATCCTTTTTCTCCATTGTGTCCTATTTAGTGTCATATTTTCATTTAGTTCTAATAAATTAAGATCATTTTTAATACAATAAGCCCAAGTCTTCCTAGGTCTATCTCTGCCTTTCTTAGCACAAGTCGAATCTAAAACATCTACTCTCCTAATCGGATCATCTAATGGTCGACGTTTAATATGACCAAACCATCTAAGACGACTTTCTCTAATTTTGTCTGTCACAGGAGCTACACCAACCCTATCACGAATATATTCATTCCGCATTTTGTCTCTAAGTGTAAAGCCACTCATCCACCTAATCATTCTCATCTCGGCATGTATTTATGCATCTAAATAATTTTCAATTTTACATATTGTCTTACCTATGCAAAAAAATGTGTATTTCACTTTCTTAAAGTTAAAGGGATGGTATTTTTGATGTGATATGAAGGATGTTGGGCAGTATAAATGTAAAAAAGAAAAAAGTTCAGATGTTAGATATGTAAATACATAGGAATTAGGGGGCATGTATGTAAATACCACTAAAATATGAAACTCATATATGTAGAGCACAATTCTTATGTATTTACATACCTCACACCTAAACTTCTATATTTACATGCATAGCACTCTGGTTCTATGAACCTATGCATGAAATAATAATAATAATATTATTATTTTTGATGTGATATTAAATATTATAAGTGCAAATATGAAAGTTTGGGTGTGAGATATGAAAATACATAAGAATTGTGTGTGGTGTATGTAAATACTAATTTTTTTTTAAAATTATAATCACACTTTCCAATCTTTTATAAAATGGCAACTTTCTTATGCCATTTCTTAGGGAAAAAAACGAAAGAGGGGCGGAGGCAAATGAAAGAGGGCATGCTAATTTCTGCAAACTATAACCTCTTGAAAAAAGCCAGAAGCAAATGGGAAAAATATTACATCAGTACTACGCACAGAGAGTAACGTGTGTAGCCAATAAAATCATGCCACAACACCCCACACGACAGGAAAAAAAAAACGGCGCAGTAACACGAAAAATATTTCTCCCCGTATTATTCATGTGTTATTGTGTCATGAGAATATTTCTAGTGTTATAATAACACAATAACACATCAATAACACATGAATAACACATGAATAAGGCGGGGAGAGGGGGATATTCTCCGTGTTGCCGCGCCATTTTTTCTTTATCGAGAATATTTCCCCGTGTTATTTTGGTGTTATTGTGTGTTATTCATGTGTTATTGTGTCCTGATAATATTCTTAATGTTATAATAACACAATAACACATCAGTAACATGTGAATAACATACAACAACACATGAATAACACGGGTGGAGGGGGGAATATTCCCAGAGTTACCGCACAGCTTTTTTTTTCTATCGCGTGGGGTGTCGTGGCATGATTTCATTGGTTATGCACGTCTCTACATGCATAGTACTGATGTAACATTTTTCTAAGCAAATGGCGCTGGAAATGGTGAAAAGATAGAGTTGCGTCAAAAAGTAGTTTTGCATAAGTAGTATAGACAAACAAATTATAAAATTAATAAACTGTCTTACAACATATTATTGCATCATGCGTCTTGATGCAATTTTACATCAGGACTCCAATCAGAGTATGTCACGTGTCCAGACAGACCCACCTTAGTAATAAGAAAAATTAATTTAATATATGGATAGGCTTGTCTGTACACATAACAATCTCTGATTAGAGTCCTGATGCAAACTATATCAAGACTCCTAATGCAATAGTTTTTCTTTAAATCTTACATAGTACACATCAAGCTCCGAGTGTGGGTGCTTCAAATTAAAGGGTGTTTGGCTCCAAGTATGTTTTACGAATTCATAAATTATAAATTCGTAAAACTCACGTTACTTTCGGATTTAGTAAATTAAAATTCAAATCGAATCAAAGTAAAATTTAACCGTAAATTCAAATAATCATAAATGCATAGAACTTCTGTAATTTAGTATTTTATTGGATTTAATAAATCCGGTGATAAATTCTATTAGAAGGCGCCACCAAACACCTAAAGTTCATAACCCGAGTCAAACTCTAAATTTAGCTAGCTTCATCTACAATATAATAATAAGGAAGATTTACACACATCTCACTCGATTAGACATATCTGATGCCTAAAGTTCAATATTTACATGCATGTCACTTTATCTATGCGCGAAAAGTTGTAAATCAATTTGTAAAAGTTAAAATATTGATATTTTTTATATGATACAAAAGATTTGATTGGTATAAATGTAAAAAATAAAATTTAGGCCATAGATGCATAAGTACATAAGAATTGAGTGGTATTTCTACTACATTACAATTTGTAAGGAAATTATAAAATATTTAATATAGTCACTATAAAAATATATAACCAACTAATAAATATCATTAAGATGTTGATTTAAATTTTTACTATTTTTATGAAAATAGGGCAGGATATCCTCACCCTATTTTTTTTTTCAAATTAAATCATATATTTAGAATTATATAAAAGTAGTAAGGGAGGAATTTCAATGCATAGCCTATATTTCTTATACATTCACAAATGATTCATGACAAAATAATCTCCAAGTAATTACATGGAGCAGATTTAATCCCAGAGTTTATAGAAGTGTCGAATTAGACCCGTGCTCTTTAAATTATGGTTTAAATAGTCCTCATGAAGGACTATTAGAGATCAATTTTAAAATAATCAGGGACTATTTTGGCACTTCTATAAACTCTGATACACAACGGTCCCATGTAAATAGTCGGTAAATATTTTGAGACTTGTTGACAAATCAAATACCTAAATTTTAATATTTAGGTCAATCTCTAACACTAAATTTAAAAAAAAAAAAAAACCCCAAATATTATTAAAGTGAAATAAATATTTTCATGTATAAATAATGATGTGATTATGACTCTAATGACTCTAAAATATTATATAAGGGAAATTTAAATAGCACGTCATCCTTATGTATTTACACATCTAACAACTAAAATTTAATATTTACACTTGTAGCATTTTGGTGTCATGAACCTATGCATGAAAAGCTCTATTTCACTTTTAAAATATTAATAAAGGTGGTATTTTTTTTATATAATGTTAAAATTTTCAGTGTTATAAATATAAATATGGAAGTTTGGGACCTCAGGTTCTAGATATGTAAATACATAAGAATTGTGTGGTGTGTATGTAAATATTCCTATAAATAAATATTAAATTTTATTTATTCCCTTTATAAAAACATAATGATCATATTGAATATAGATAAATCCGTAAAAAATAAAAGATAAAAAAAAAAACTTACCTTAACAGCCTTTTCTTCTTTTGAGTAGAGAATGAGTTGTTTGCAGGAGAAAAATACTTCTCGCTCAAAGCAATTCTGCTGGCTTCAAGGCTACTCAGCAACAAGAAGCAAATTATGGTCAAGGCCAGCTACAGCCTGCAGGACTTCAACTCCTTCCAAGCACTCAACAAAAGTGGGCTCAGCTTCATCCGCAGAGCTCCCCAATCCCAGCCTACCATTTCTTCCTGAGCCCCACGTCAAAACTTCTCCCTTTGAAGTCAGACTTATTGAATGAACTCGCCCTGCTGAAACTGAAACCACTCTTCGTCCCTCGAGTCCTTCAACAGGAGAAGGAACCTTTTCCTGTCCATGGCGGCCAAGCTGCGAGCTTATGTTCCATCCCCATGAAAGAATCCCTGTGGCTTCATGAGCAGCTCCATTGGAAGGTGGGTGGTACAGCAGAAGAGAGTGGCCAAGCCCTGCTGAAAGAGAAATGGGATGGAAGTTGATCTGGACAGGAAGCAACTTTGATGATTCTGTTTCTCTTCCTAACTGTCCGAATGTGTTGTCTCCAGAACTATATACAGTGCCATCATCTGAAAAATGTGAAACATTTTTGTTTGTAAAATTGTTGCAGAAAAAATTTAAACAGCAATTAGCCGTGCAGCTTCGACTTTGCTGTCTGTACTTGAAAAGAGATGGCTAATTAGGAAACATGAGAAGTAAGAAAAAGAAGGCTGCGTGTTTGTAGAAGACTGTTGAAAATTATAGGAGAAGAATAATATTTTTTTAAAATTTTTAAGTGGGAAGAGCACATATTTTATAACAGATATAAGTCCTGAAATAGAGAAACAATAAGGTAAGTATATAAGACTTTAGCTCACCTAAAGAGAGAAAAATAAGTAAGAAATTTGTCACATCTATTTAAATAAAACATGATAAAAATGCGGAAAAATAATCTTGTCCTCCTTAGGAATCAAGGGCCCCTGGACAACAGCCTTGGGTGTGAGCTGGGAGGAGAACAAGGGTCGTAAACAGTATGCTGGAGCCTGCAGCATGATGGAGGGCTGAACTGGAGGGCAAGCGGCACAGAAGGGAGGGATGTTGTTGCAATTAGGGGTGTAACAAAGTCAAGCCGACTCATGAACCAGCTCGGACCTGCTTCAATGAGTAGCTTGTGAGCTGAACTCGATGAGGTAATAAGCCAAGCTAAAGCCAACCCTGACTCCACTCGTTAACTCATCAGCCGACTCATTTAAAATATTATTAATAAAAAAAATACTCAAAATATATTAAAATGCAAGGATTTATATTTAATTTTTAGATATATTTAAAAAAGATATTTATATTTTATATCAAATGATTTCTTATGAGTAATCTCATAATTGCTCATTATATTTGTCATTCTATTATAACACTAAATTGAATTAAAATAGTTTTCTCTCTTCTATAATAAACAAAACCCGACTCAAACTCGTAGAACTAAGTTCAAGCTCAAGATTAAATTCAACTAAATAATTAAACTCAAGCCCAAGCCGAGGGTCACTCAAGCTTGACTTGACTCGCTTACACCTCTAGTTGCAAGTTGGCAGCAGGCTAGTGTCTGATGGATTCTTTCAGCTAAATTTAATGGCCTTAATTTAAAAGTTCCTCTCTCCCCTAAATTGAGAGTTTATGTTAATCATGCATAATTTGCGATTAAGATGAATTTGTGTGTCGTTAAAACCTTTTATAAGGATATCGCACTTCAATGTTTTGTTTAACTGTAATCAACAAGGATCTATTGATTAATTTTCTCCATTATAAACTATCAATCTTGAAATGTATAGTTCCATCATTGCGGAGAAGATTATTAGCAATATAACGGTAATTTGATTGTCACGTCTCATTATCATAGGTCATGAACCTAAATTTGTTCCGAGCTACAATCAATTATTTTTGCTTCTCCAATGAACTAAATTTACACATAAACTAATCATTGGATGTAATTTTGTGATATGTTACAAATCCAACTCAATCAGCATCAGTAAGGATTTTAAAACTTTTGTTAGTCCCCTTTTAGAAAAGCAAATATTTTCCAGGTAAATTTTAAAAATATATTAGTATCATGCATATATCAACATGGCATTTCTTGTGAGGCTATTCATAAATTGACTAACAACTTTGGCAAGAAAGCAAATATCTGGTATAGTGTGTGATTAGCATCTAAATTTCCCTACTAACTGTAAGTACCACCTTTGTTAATCATAGTATATTCATTAAACCTAACTTTGTTTAATAGATCCATTTGGTATTTGCAAGCTTCCACATTAATATATCAATTTCCTTTAGAATATTCAAGATGTATTTCTATTGAGAGATGGATATTCCCTTGCTTTATCTTGTTATTTTCATTCCTAAGAAGTATTATAATAAATCAAGATCTTTGATTTCGATTTTTTTTTAACTAGAATGTCTTCTTCATCATTTACTAACAAAATGATATTATGAACATATACAATCAAGGTAAAAATTTTACATTGGGATAACTTCCTGATTTAAAAAGTGTGATCAGATTGTTCTTAATACCTTCTAAACACAATGCTGAATATATCAAATTAAGCTCTTGGTGATTGATTATTTTAAACCATATAGAGTTTTCTGGAGCATGCAGACTTGTTCATATTAGTCATATTCTCAAATCAAGAAAGAAAATTAAATAGACTTCATCTTCTATATCCCTATTTAGATAAGCATTTCTATATCTAATTAATGGAGTGATCACTCAAAAACAGAAGCAAGAGAATAAATTATCCTAATAATAATCTAAATAATTGGCAAAATTATTTCTTGAAAATCAATTCCATAGATTTAAGTGAAATATTTTGTAACAAATATTATTTTGTATTGGTCAAAATATCCATCGGTTTTGAATTTCACTTAAAATATCCATTTGCATCCAACTAGTTTCTTCCCTTCAAGACAAAAGAGCCTGAACTTCTTGATGAATTGCATTCTTCCATGTACGCACTCTTAAGTCTACTAGAATATAGTAAAAAATTTCCAAGCTAGAAAGACTTCTAGTAAACAGATAGGGCTTGAAAGACAATTTGTAATAAAACATAGAATGAATGTTATAGTGATTGAAAAAAATTTTATGCTTTCCTTAAGAGAGGCAATGGCAATGCTTAGATCATCCTCAAAATCAATCAACTTGAGTTTTGTGGAAGAATTACTTAGTTTATAAAACAATGAAATCCATGGTGATATAACATTTTTAAGTATAGGAAGAAGATTATTTGTATCCTTGTTGGTGAGAATAGTTGCCAATAAAAATGCCGTATATGACATTTAGGTCTATTTTGTTTCTTTACTCACAAGGGATATGCACAAAAGCAGAGTAGCCGAATGCCTTATAAAAAATAGTGTAGATAGGCCAACTTGTGGGATAAGCATAGGTGAGATTTTGGTAATAACTTTGAATTTTAAAACTCTTGAAGGCATTTGATTAATCAGATATACCACGGTAAGGAAAGCTACCCCCCAATCCAGTTTCGGATCAAATTGATCAACCAAGACTCTAGAAGTAATTTGATTTTCTTTTATGCTATCCCATTTTATGGAACAGTATAGATATAAGAACTTAAGTGAAAATTCCTTATTGGGGGATATATTCTTTAAAAATGGAATGAAAAAAAAATTGTTAGTCCTAAAAATTTGAATTTGGGTTTTAAATTGAGTTCATATAAAAGAGATTTTTTTAAAAAAAATAGAACTAGTTTCAAATTCATCAGAAAGATCCAAATGGTTCTACTATGACCATCAATAAAGAAAATAAACTACTTAGCATTTGATATATTGCTCATCTGAGACGGTCCCTGTTGGATTTTTAGGAAGATTTTATTTTTAGCATCTTCTATTATTAGTATTTTCTATTTTTAGAATTGAGATTATTGATATGCCATAATTCTTGATTCTTTCTTTTATTATGGGAATATGGCCGATATTATCATTTTCTTAATATGGAAGTCATCCTCTATTTAATTAGTAATCATTCTCCATTACCTCTCTTGCGCCTTCTCACGTCTCCTTCAAAGGTGTCACCTTCTCCTTCGAAGCCGCTGGCGCCTTCACCTTCCGTAAAAGCATCATCTGATTTTCCATCGCGAAGGAACTCACGAAAGAAGTTGTTGGTCGTGCAGCTCCTTCGAAGATGTTGTCTTCTACTTCAAAGTCGTTGGTTTGTACTTCATAGTCGAAGCGACTTTCTTCGCTCCAAAGGAACCCAGTAGTCAAAGCCACTTGTAGTTGTTTCTTTTTTGTGGTCATTGTTTCTTCTTCATAGCCGTCCAAACTCACGACTCGTTCACTCATGGCGTCGTATAAGTCAGTAATGATGACCAGAGTCCAAAGAAATTAGGCCACATCTACTGGCTGCAGTAATTCTAAAACCACTCCGTCTCACCCAACAACCCCTCATACCCGCATTTGTTGATTACTACTCAGAATCTAGCACCTATCTCATGATTATTAAACTTAATGGGCACAACTATCTCGAGTGGGTTTAATCCATCAAATTGGTGGTCGACGGGAAAGGCAAAATTGGGAACAACACCACCAACAACAACCCTTTATCCCACTAAGTAAAGCCGGCTACATGAATTGTTTTTCTCCATTCAGTATTATTGAGCGTCATATTTTCATTTAATTCTAATAATTAACGATTATTTTTTATACAACATATCCAAGTCTTAGGTTTACCTCTACCTTTCTTAGCATAAATCAAATCTAAAACATCTACTCTCCTAACCAAATCATCAAATAGTTAACGTTTAATGCGACCAAATCATCTAAGACGACGCTCTAATTGTGTCTGCTACTGGAGCTACATCAACCCTTTCACAAATACATTCATGTCATATTTTATCTCTAAATAAGAAATTAAGATGGAAGATAGAAATATTTAAAAACGTAAAAAGAGTATAAAACTCTGAGATATAAGCCTTCTTGAAATAAAAAGACAACAAGTTAATTGCATACAATCGTAATCAGCCACATATCACCTGATCAATTTACAATTATGCATGAAAATTAATTCCTCCACATTAAAAATCAAAGCTTGGAGGACAATCGCCTTGGAGATGACAATAGGAAGTAAGCATTGCTGGCAAACAACCACCTAGAGCCCTGTAGATCCAGTTGGTGGGCAAAACAATGCCACAGGATTGGCAGTAGGTTGGTGTGAGCAAGTGCTGCTGCAAGTTGGCAACATATGGGTGATCGGATTGATCGTTGGGGAAGAATTTAAGGGCCTAATTACAAGATTCAAACGAAAGAAAACATGCTAATTTGTATTTGACAGTTAATTATTTAGGTTTTTGCCAATGAATCACAAAAAAGAGGAACACAATCCACAAATGTCTGGAAATAATCATAAATAAAATTAACACGAATAGAGTTGACTTGATTCACGCATTCCTAACCTTATGATGAATTCTCTAGGTGATATGCAAAGCTTCGTCATGAGCTAATACAGAATATAGATAAAGGGTATTGGAAATGAATTACAACCAATTAATTTAAAACAAGCCCCACTTTAATACTGCATCTAGTAACAACTGTACGATGAAAAGCAATAAAAACATATATCATAGAGACCAGAGCATCCCCTAAGATGCTACTTATTTATAGAAATAGAGTTACAAGAATAAGGCAAAGTTTTAAATGTATATCCAATCCTAAGAAATGTTCAGATTAAACTTATTCATATCTAAGAATAAAAATCTAATTAAAAAGATAACGCAGTTGGGTTAAAAATTCACCAAGCTCATTGTCGAGAATTGCCTTTGCAGTAGTATTAAATATCATTATCTATGTTAGCCATACACGTTTAGGCTCCTTAAAACTGGTTTTTTATGTTGACGGCATCCTACTTACTGAAAGTGATACAAAAAACATCTTTGACATAAAAATGTATTCACAAAGCAATTTTCCACCAAAGATTTGGGATGACCAAAAAACTATTTTAGAGCAATAGCCATTGTATAGGTTTGATTGCATTGTTATGCTTTGCTAGATGCATTGCAAGGGAGTGTGATTAAAATTCATAAAGCATATTTTTGTATGAATTATTCATTTGAGCTAACACCAAAAAATAAATACATGTAATTAAGAGAGAGAACACAGTAAAACACACAATAACTGACAAAAAATACTCACAGCAGAGAACCAGCGAATGGTCAAGTCCACATGCTACATCAGAAACTTCAAAGGAACTTAGTTCTTGAACAAGAGTAGGCTCCCAAATTATTGTCATATTTTTCTCTTTCTCCATCTTTTCAGCGACAAGTTTCTCAGCCACTTCGAAGACAGAGAGAGACTTGTCGGACGAATTATAAGAATTAGGATCTTGAGAACTCGAGCTAATCAATGTCTTCTCCATCTTCCCTAACCTCCCATTCTCTGCATAACCCCACCCAAATAGTTTCCCATCTCTTGTACAAGCTAATACATGCCCCCATCCAAAAGATACCTGTTTCATGATCGCACAACAAATATAACACTTTTATTTACTAAATTTGGTTTGTTTAATTACATATTTTTGAGTTTAACCTAGAAAGCAAGTATTAAAGTGATAATTCAAACACTGCACCGTATTATATGCAACTTGCCAGAGTAAATCTGGGAGAAACCTACCCAAAGCAAAACCATAGAAATAGCTGAATCTTAAAATTCTAAAAAGTACCAAAACACTCCAGTTGTCTCCTCTAATAAATAATAATAACAAGCATGCAAATTCTGCTATAGAACTTATAGTTATTAAGTAGTATTAAGGAGCATTTACACCCACACCAATCAATTCTTATGTATCTACATATCTAACACCTAAACTTTAATTTTTACATTTATAACAGCCAAATATTTCAAATCACGCAAGAAATACCACTATTTTAACTTTTAAAAATTGAAATACACCTTTTTATGCATAGATATGGTGGCATATATATAAAAATTGAAGTTTAAGTGTTAGATATGTGAATACATGAGAATTGAGTGGCATGCATGTAAATATCGTGTTATGTATCAACAGCATGTCACAAATGCAATCTTCTACTAAGGTAAAGTCCCACCTTACTTATCAGATGCCCTAAAAGTGCCTCAACTTTGGTGGGATTGACGGCTTCAGTGACTCCTTTACCAAGACCAAGCTGGCCTCTTTTTGATCTACCCCAAACCCACAAGGATCCATCATCCCCAACGGCAGCAGAAACCACGCCAGAAGCAAATGCCGCTTGAACCCTCACATTATTCAGTCCCAAGACCCTTTCTGGCTTGCTCCATTTATCTCTGTTCATGAATACGAACTTTAGGGAACAAGAGACTATATTAGCCTAGTTGCCAGGGTATAAATTAGCAATTAAAATGAAATATCCAACAAAATCCACTAAACAACGAGTTCAGCCTTCTTCAGTAGGTACTTGAATACACTGCCACAACAGCAAGTTAATGCGGTATTAAGGCTTCCATTGAAAGGCAGAGAAATCCCGCCATAATGTTTCCAGAAAACTTTTCGAATCCAAAATCAAATCAAAATCATGCATCAATAAAGCAACTGGAAATAGAAGGACTAAATTGATTCAAGCAGATGGATTGTTTAAGACGAGAAAAGAAGGCTAAAGAAGGACCTCGGACTAGCGGGGCCACGGCCAAGCTGGCCTTCTTCGTTTCTACCCCAAGCCCAGACCTCGCCGTCGGCGTTTACAGCGAGGGAGTGGTAGTGACCTGCGGCGACAGTCGTGACGGTGGGGGGAAGCGATGTAACCTTCGTGGGCTCGTAGGCGTCAAGCAGCGGCGAGGCGATTCCCAGGGCTCCGTTGCTGTTATCTCCAAAACACCATACGGATGCGAATCTCCGGAATCCACCGCTATAATAGATTCTTGCAGAGACGACAGTGGCGCCGCCACAGGCGCGGAGAAGCGCGCCGTGGAACAAGCTTCGCTTTTTCATGAAGTTGAGCTAAGCGCCCGTTGGAACGAGAAAATATTACGGCAGGTTCATATTGAGTCCAATAATAAGGCAGGGGAGGATCCGGTTGGACTAATTTAAAAAAAAAAATGAAAAAATTATTTTTTTTACTTGACCAGGCCCAAATATCTCATCGTAAAAAGATAAATTATATGATAATGATATTTTTATGATATTCTGATAATATTTTGATGATATTCTAATGATATTTTGATATTATTTTGGTTATATTTTAATGATATCATAGTAGTATACTAATGATATTTTAGTGGTATTCTTGTGGTGTACTTGTAGTATTATGTTTGGATTATGTTTGTATTTTGGTGGTATTTTAGTAGTATTTTTGTGGCATTATGGTGATATCTTGATGATATTATTATAGTGTTTTAATAGTGTTCATGTGTTATTTTTTTAGTATTATGTGATATTTTGGTGGTATTCTCATGGTATTATGGTGATATTTTAGCAGTATACTAGTGGTATTCTCATTGTATTATGGTGGTATAATTGTGATATTTTGGTTGTAATTTGATGGTATTTTAGTAGTATTATAGGGGTATTCCTGTGGAATTTTAGTGATATTCTAATAGTATTGTGGTGATATTCTGGTAGTATACTGGTGGTATTTTGATGATATTTTAGTGATAGTATTGTGGTATTCTAGTGATATTTTGAGGGTATTCTTATAGTATTCTAATGGTATTTTCACAGTATACAAACGGTATTCTTTTGGTATACATGTGGTTTATGGTTGTTTTATGGTGATATTTTGGCATTGCTTTTGTGGTATTCTAGTGGTTTATGGTGATTTTCTTGTGATATTTTTTTGATATTATGGTGGTATTGTGGTAATGCATTAGTGGTATTATAGTGGTATACTTGTGATATTTATGTTGTATTATATTAGTATTTTGATAATATTGTGATGGTATACTTATGATATTATGGTTATTTTATGGTGATATTATGGTGCTATTTAGGCATACTAGCAGAAAACCACAATTATATTAACATAATACCATTAAAATACCACTTATATATTGTCAGAATGTCTTTAGAATACCACAAAAAAACCACTAGAATATCACCAAAATTTCATAATAATATCACCATAATATAATTAAAATGTCATTAATATGCAATATGAATATCATAAGTATATCAGTTGAATATCATAAGTATATCATTATAATACCATTAGAATACCATTAGTACACTATGAAATATCATCAAAATATCATATAATACAACCACAATACCACGAGAATATCACTAGTATATCACTATAATATCACTATAATAGAATATAATAATATTATAATAACACCAGATATCAGAATAATGTCACTCGAATATCATCAAAATATCACCAAAATAATCACCATAATGCAACAAAATACATCAAAATATCACCATAATATCACAAAAATTGTTAGAATATTATCAAAATTTCACTAAAATACCAAGATAATATAAAAAGAATGCAATAAGTATATCATCATAATACCACCATAATATAACCAAAATATCACATAATACGTCAAAATATCACCATAATATCACAGAAAATTGTTAGAATATTATCAAAATTTCACTAAAATAGCAAGATAATAGAACAAGGATACAACAAGTATATCATCATAATACCACCATAATATAATCAAAATACCACAAGTATACCAACAAAATACCGCAACTATACTAACAGAATACCATTAGTATAATACTAAAATACCATCAAAATATCACAAAAATATCATCAGAATATCTCCAAAATATCAAAAGTATATCACTAGAATATCAGAAAAATATTATCATAATACCACCAAAATATCATCATATAATAAGATCATAATATCATAATAATACCATAAAAATATCACTATAATACTACCAAAATACCACCATAATAAAACTAAAATACCGCAAATATAGCGTCATAATATCACCAGTATATTCTCAGAATAATATCATAATAACATTAGAATGTCACAAAATATCACCATAATACAACTTGTTTTTTTTTTCGATGCAAGAGGTGGCCTACGGGTTGAGTTGCATAAATAAATAGCATTTTTCACATATTTCCAATTCATGAAATTAGGTCCCACCACTTATAAATGATGACGTACTATTGAAGTCCAGACACAAAATTGCGTTCGAACACCATACATAAAAATGTGTTCAGACTCCGAACGTAATATATTCTCCTTTCAAACAGCTACAACACTCCACTTTTAGTATTTTTATATTGGATAATCTGCATTAGTGCAGCTTTAACAATTTTAAGGGAATCCAAATATGAAATTTTAGATGTGCGATAAATAATTGCATAAAAAGTGTTTTTTAAAATCAAATAACTTTTTTTAAAAGTAATTCAAAATAAATTTTAAATGTTTTAAGTTTATTTAAAAATAATTAACATAATCAAATATATTTTAATTAAAATCAAAATATAAATAAAATTAATTAATAAAAAAAATAGAAATTAAAATGGTCTTAAACAACTCCTTACATATCAAAGACAAAAAAATTTTATTTATTATTATAACATCTAAATTACTTAACACTGGTTTAAAAAATTGGACATGGTAAAATGTAATAACCAAAGCTTACCATTTCTTCCACTATTGAATCATGTGAATTTTCATTACTCATTCGATTTCATGAGTCATGTGTTCTCGCCCGGACACCTTCCTCGTCGAGAGAATTTTTTTTTCTTCTCTGTTATATTCCCGATATTCCTCTCGTGCTCACCCACCGCCTTCCTTTTTTATTTAATAAATATCGAGCTTATAGCATCACTCACCCTAATTCATTGTTATGGAGCATCCTCTTCTCGCAGCTGTCAAAACATTCTCTATATCCCGCTGTCTTGATTTCTTGCTCTCCCTCAGTAGTTAAGGTTCTCTCCTCGATCTCTGACCGACCATTCAGATACCTAGTATTTTTGCATGAAAATTTTTAAATATAAAATATGTATTATAAATTTTATAACTAGAGTTTTTCCACAATTTAGCACTACATACTAGATATTTTATGCAAGTGTACGTATCGTTCAAGTAGTATCAAATTTTTGAATCTGTAGTATCGATCCCACAGGGAATGTCGTTATTTTAAAGACTTGAGAAAAGTTCTAGCCTACAATAATATATCCGAGCCTAGAAGTAAAGTCGATTTGACTTGTATTTATAGAATTCTAACAAATTATTACTAAACCTAGTGATTTACTCTAAAGTTATTTTTACTAAAGCTAAATAAGTCAAGAAAGATCAAGTTATGAAAAATACCCTCCCCTTGCAATGAAGTAAGTAATTTCTGTAGGAATGAAACACATAGAATATATATTATAATTAGTGATAAATAAGAGCATTCTTCTTTTTTACGCAATTTCGAGTGCATAAAGAAGTTTGGTTTAACTAAGTAAGTGTTTCTGTCTATCATCATATAACCATCAAAACTTATCTCCCTATCTATTTGCATTGCCCTATGAACAACTTTTTTTCACCTAATAGTTCAATGTGGTTTCTACTAGTTGCTAAGGTATAACCTTTTTAAATCATTATAGATTCACAATATTTTTTATTCAATTGAGCAAAATGATAAGTAAATGAAGCAAAAAATAAAAAACCACCCCAATAATGAATAAAAACTTATTCTAAATATATCCACATATACTACACATACTATTATTTCATTACAAGAGAAAGGCAAAAATGATCTACTCGTGATGCATGAAGTAAACACAACAATTCATTATCTTATAATAAAAGAAATTCATACGCAATAAGTTCACAATTAATATAAGACAATAAAAAAATGAAACACTATCTTTCTCCCTGAGAAAAAAGAAATGAAAACTCCTCCCCAAATGATCTACAAGTTTTCCTTGTACTGCTTACAGCAATCCTTTACAACATCCTATCAATTCTCTATAAGAAAATACATAAAAATACAAAATCTCACTTTAAACTCTCCTTTCCTACACACTCAAGCTCTTTCCTTGGCTTCATAAATCATATTTCTTTTTGTTTAAATTGCTTATCTTTATTCATACCCTCCAAATTCATCCATAACTGCTATAGAAACCGCAAAAGTTAGTACTGACACCTAGGCGTCAGTCTGTGGCACCTATGCACCACCATCTTGGGTGAGTAATGCAAATAATTGGGGCCCCAGGCGACAACCTATGGTGTCATGATGCTAGGTTCTATATTTGTTGTACATCAACCAACACATAGGCCCCCATCTATGACACCATAGAGCCATGGAGCGACACCAAGATACCAGAAGCTGGAGCCTAGGTGACCTGATCTGCAATTATGCAGTTATTTAGTTTCCTGTCAAAAAAATTGACCCATTTTCTTTAGTCAGCTAGCGTGCAAAATGGGTAAGATGTTCTCAATCTTGGATGACCTTGATCTTGCTTTCTTCCATCATGAATATTCCATCCTTTATTTTATGCCCTTAGAATATCTCTTCTTGTTTGGAGATGGATCATTTTTCTTTCTTGATGTATAATTTATTTTCTCTTAGTACTTTAAATACTTATCAGAATGTGGCAGGAGCATTGGTTAGCCCCAAAAGGCATAACAAAAAACTCAAATGACCAATACTTGTCACGCAAGTAGTCTTTGGTTCATCTTCTTCTGCTATCCTCACTTGATAGTAGACCGATCGGAGATCCAATTTTGAGAAGTATCTTGCGCTCCCTAGTTGATAAAAAAGATCGAGGATGAGAAAAATTACGTGTTTGTTTTGTTCTTCACGATAATTTGTTTAAAGTCCAGTAGTTTATGCCCATGCGCAGGGAGCCATCTTTCTTTTTATGAAATATAATTGGGGCACCATATGGGGCTTTATATGTCCGGATGAATTTTTGCCTCCAACAAATCCTTTATTTTTTTTGCGTAGATCTGCCAGTTCTGGAGGTGTCATGCGATGAGTTCCCATTGCTGGTGGCTTAGTCCCTAGTTCTAGCTCGATCTGACGATCGATCTCCCTTCCTGATGACAGTTCTTTTGGTAAATTCGGTTGTGAAATATCCTTAAACTCTTCAAGTACTGTCATCACTTCCCTTAGCATGTCTTCTTGGGGTTTTAATTCTTCATCGAAATCCTAAAGAATAGACAAGTAGCTCTCCTCCTCTCATCGGATGCTTTTCTTAAATTGCATGGCTGATAGCATTTTGGCTTCTTGCTCCCTAGCCCATTTCGTTGGTACTAGGCACGCTTTGTTGCCCTCCATGATGCACATGCTATTGACAAATGGTATAGGGAATGCCCTCACTTGGTCCAAGAATTTTAGAACAAGAATTACCTTGAAATCATCCATGGGAATGATGGAGAATATCAACGTCCCTGACCAATCTCTGACACATATATTTACTCCTTTAGCAACTTCATGGATTAGCCTAACTGCTGAGTTGACTGTTTTGATGGAGTCTCCTCCTCCTGTTAATTGCAGACCCATCCTCTTTGCTCCTTCAATAGAGATGAAGTTGTGAGAAACTCCCATTTCTATCATTTCTTTAGTAGATTTCCCACCTATGATCACCTCCATGAAGAGAAGTAATTTTGTCGGCGATTTTGGAGAGGAGTGCACCACGTTTAGCAATTGCATTGTTCCCACCTATTTGGCCATACTACCTCCCTCTTCCTCTTGATGGCTTGCAATGAGAGAGTTTAGAGCTTTCTTCTGAGAGCAATCTCTTGCCCAATGAGGCCATCCACAGAGGAAGCAATTGTCATGAAGTCTGATTTTGCTATTAGACTTCCCCTTATCCTTTACCTTTGATGGGGTCGATTCGCGACGACTCTCTTTCTCCGCATTCTCTGAGCAAAACTGCATTTTTAATTCTCTTTTGAAGTCATCAAAGGTAGATATGGTATACATACCTTTCTCTATATCTCCACGCCTTCTCCTCCATCACAACATAGCGATGCCCAAGAGATAAAGAGCTGCAAATTGTATTCTCGCATCTTCATCTGTAATCCCCATCGCTCTAAAATATTGTTCAAGTCCCCACAAGAAATTATCCACTTCATTCGCGTTGCAAGCTCCTCCAAAACTTTTTGGTTTTAGAACTTTAATCCTCTTAGCTTCGAACATGCGATGGTTGGTGGATGTCGCCAGTGCCCTATTGCATAACGAGATGTCTCAACACATTTCCTCCAAATTAGCATGTATGTCGTTCATCTTTTCTTTATGGGCTCTTCGTACCTCGTGGAGCTCCTCCATCAAGTTCACCTGCATCTTAGCCATATGATTCATTAGAGATTCCTCCCCGAGTCCATTAACCTTTTGGCCAAGATCCTCTATCTGGGCCTCCATTCCATTCATTGCCTCCTCTACCCGAGCAAGGCACGAATCAATGCAGTGTATGATCTCCTTGTTCCTGAGATCTCGCCCTTGTTGAGACGTTTCCACATTAATAACTTCAGACTCCATTACGTGCTCTTTAACCTCTTTGTCATTCCTTCGAACCGAGACTCTGATACCAATTATCATGTATTAACTTATCTCTAATCACCCGTACGACTTTAGCGCTCTTCCTTTGCCTAAATCAGTCTATCGCTCACAACACTTGAACTTCAATGCACAAAACACTCTAAAAAGAATAAAGAGAAGTATTAGAAAAAAGAACACTTCACTAAGAGAGAAGAGTTACAACACTTGAAAGATTGAAAGCTTTACTTGAATGCTTACGAATGAGGGATGAATCTTTATTTATAGTTTTCTCCCTAGCCTTACAAACTTTTTATAGTACACTAAAATAATTTTTAGATAGTTCTACATCATTCTTATGCATATATATGGTACTAAATCCTTCTAAATCCTTGGACCAAAATAAGGTGAAATCTTCTAGAGTTGCCGGGGTTACTTCTCCTACATGTAGTCTTTGAAGTTGGTGGGGGTGTGACACTCAGCTCTCCTTTTTGGCGAGACCGCCGCCATAGCCCTCTCTCACGCGAAACTCTCCGGGGAACGTTCAACCTCCGGTGCCGTCCTCCGTGCCGGAGCTCCCATCCAAGGGTTTTTAACGCGAGCATTTGATCTCTCTCCCGCCTCTGCCGATTTTCGCACGGGTCTCCCTCCGGCCTCCTTCGACACCGGCGGCCAGCTCCCGCCGGCCCTAGCCCTCTCTCACGCGAAACCTTAGTTGGCTTCTAATATTGCTGAACAAACAATTCCTTATATTTACTCACTAATTGAAAAAAATTATAGCGACTTTAATTGTTGTGATGCTAGTTTTTTCAAGTTAATTGGTTATTTTTGCTGTGTTTTTTCTTTAATGGATACTAAGGTTTTTTGGAGTTCAATGTTGCAATTGGAATATTTTTCCGTAGTTCGAGGGTCTGCTGTGCATTGAGCTAAAGTTGTTTACCATTGATCTCCCAAGGGTGAGGAGTAGTGATGGGTCATTTGTTCTGGAAAAGAAGCGAGCTTTTATTCCTCATTCTCTATGCAGTGACATTCTATGTTATTGTCATTCAACGATCTCTGTACTTATCACATGGTAATCTCTCCCTCTAATTCTTTAGTGCACATAGTCAACTCACACACACACGCACCTAATAAACATGTTTATCGTTATATCTTTTCCTTTAATACACGATCACTAACACATTTTTCTTATTATTGTCTGAAGTTGTATATGTCAATCTTCAATTTTGTCACCTCTTCATAACACAGATCATTCTAGAGAACTTTACAGTCTTCGTCGAGGGTGGATGTTTAATCATCTAAATGTATGTTTATGGTCTTTATGTTATGGATCTTTATCATTTTGAATGGTTATTATCTATTTGTTCATCATTGATTCTGTCATTAGTTTCAATGGAAATATGCCATGGAGGATTGGTGAAGGATACTGATAAATCTGCTCTTTCTTCCTTCATGATAGGACCTTTCTGATGCACAATGGAGAAACTTTCAGGGAAATTTACCTATTCTTACCTTTGTTTTCGGAATTTTCACTTTTGGAGCAATTGCCTTGAGAAACCAATTTAACTTGAAAGGGAGGGGCATGTCAGTTGTCTGGTTTATAATGTCGTTGGCATACATCTTACACTTACATGGAGCATGGTATGCATTTTGGTTTCTAACATACTATCTTTTTATTTCTTTGAATATCTTATTTTATTAACCCATCAACTCTTAAAATTGCAGTGTAGTGTTTGTCCTCTCAATTGCTTCAGTGAACTTTTTCCTCGCAAAGGTTTGCTCTTTTTTCTGGCTTCTTTTGAAATTTTAAAAATTTAAATTAATTGATAAGCATAACAAAATGGTTATCAGAAGTGACTTTAATAACTTGGCCTCTTGAAATTTATATTGGTAAAATATCACTAAGTTATTAATAAAAGTCCTAGTTCGTTAAGCTCTTGCACATGCAAGTTCAGGAAGGGGTTGTTTGAAGCAATTTTTTGAAAGCGGTTGTTTGAAGTAACTTTACTCTCTAATTGACGGAGGGTCTGTTTCATGAAACTTTTACTGGTTGAAGACCTATATAATTTTTTTTTCAGTGTTGTAAATACTGAAATTAATCATTGAAAATTTTTATTTCGTTTCAGCTGTTTATATGCATCTCGATATGTACTAACATTCAAAGAAGTTTCCATTCTCTGTCCATGAAATATGCAATTTTCAAGGCTCCAGTTACCTACTAATAGTTGTAGTTTATCTCAGGTCTTTGTGCTAAACTTGTATTCATTTTACAATTAATTTTTAGTTATATGGTTTCTATTTATTAATGAAAATAACTATTTGTGTCTCTCCTATGAATTCCAAAAATTGTGACCGTGGAATGCAAATTTTATAATTCTTTTTCATTGCTGAAATAGATATATATTTAGGTTAGTTGAATTAAACTTATCATCGTTTCTTATTCAATAAATAAGTTCTTGATTTTTCTTGACATGAATCATAAATTTGTGCAACTCATTCCTGATAATCTAATTTAAGGTAATCCACCACGTATTAAAATTCATGATGTCTTGAACTTAGGAACTTGCTCCTAATCTTGAGCTCAATATTAACATTATCAGTTAGAATTTAAATAATTAAAAGTAGAGATATTTCTATATTTTTCATTTTGTTTCTTACTAATAACTTCATGTGTATATGTTTAAGAAGTTTTGTCATCTTTTTCTTAAAAGTTTGCTTAATTTTGGCAGATTTTGGCAAAATCAAAATTTTACTTATATGTGCTATGGATTTTCAACATATCAGTTCTTTTGTTAAACCGCATCTATGAAGGATACTCTTTCTCTTTATTTGGGTTTGTAACATAAAGTTTGAGATATTGAATTTGTTTATCTTCCAACTCTATTTATTTAGTCTGAACTTCATTTACTTTTCATCAAAAGGAATCACTGGGAATTTTTGGACAACTACCGCGGTTCTTTTCGATGGCAAATCTGCTTTAATCTTGGTAATCAACACAAAATGTTTGTTCTTGAAATCTTCTGTACCGGAATTTATCTGTAACCTTTGAATGCTGTCATCTAAAGTTTTGGTTTTGTATTTTACAGTCAAGATAATTAAGTCACTGATCAGTGGAGTAGTCTATTTGTGTTTATATTTTAAGCTTGTCATTATATTTGTTTTCCAAATTTGATGTTCATTTATTTTATTTTCTTGTGCTGCTTTGCCTTAATTGTTTCAGCTACTAACTTTCTAACCTAAAATATAACAAATTGGTCAGAGCAGCTTTGAATGCTATTTGTTGAATGATTTACGGAGCATGTTTTTTGGCCCACCTTGTGCTTCAACTGACTTTCTATATTTCTGTGCTCTCAGCTTTTGATTCGCTTGTCATTATTCTGAACGTGACTCAGAACATACCATCACGTTCTATTGTAATCTGTATGAGAGGGTTCGGTACATTGGGGGGTAAATTTCTGGAATCTGTGCAGTTATTTAGATGGATATATCAATTACCAATTTATAGGTCTGCACTTAATAATTTGTGTGGGTTAAAATAATTATGAAAGTTTGACTTTTCCATTTGCTTGGCATAGACCCATGATTCCATTGTTGCATATTATTGGATTTCAATGTAACAGTGATCTGATTTTTGTGCTGTTGACCTTAGATTATTTATTATTGGAAGCATAAATTTGAGCCTGACCTTCTTTTCCTGGAAAAGAGATTCCAAAAAGTGGGACTGAGATTTTGTTTTGTAATGTTGTTTTCTGCATTAATTTTTAAAAACTGATCATACCACAATTTTTATTTTTTATTTTATTTTTTTTTGAGGACCTACCATGGTCATTCAAACATGGAGATTGAACTTTTTGAGCAGGTTTTCCATCCAAAAAAGAGTTATTATTTCTTTTTTTTATTCATTGGACGTAATATGACATTACCACATGAGACCTAAGGCCATATAGCTGTGCTTGGTCAATGGTTCGATATGTGAAGTGCTCGCCCTTTGATAAGGAGGCGTGGTTATCATAATAATGCTTTCCAATTTTTATCTTTCGTTCAATGCTTTCTTCTACTCAAATTGGCTTTGTATGTTTTGAATCACGGAATTGCCTCTACAATATAGAGATCTATTGTATACATTAATTCCTCTCTTGACATTACATTACAGGGAGCCAAATGCTCTAAGTTACATTACAGGGAGCCGAATGCTCTAAGTGGTTCCTTTTTGTAAACCATGTGAAGTTTCAAAGGCAAGACTTGTGATGTGGTACATACATGCCTTCAAACATTCCCAATCAGCCTACAAAAGTCCATGTACTATAGGCCATTTACCAGAAATCAAATCGGAACATAGAATAAGTAAACTTAAGCATACATAAGTCTTTTATTAATATCATTTTAAAGCAAAAGCACATTTGGATACAATAACATCCATTAATTTAAATTTTTGGTAAATATTTAAAGAATCTTTATGATGTTTCAGTCTATAGAATTTAGTATTTACTATCTGTGTGAATATTTTTTTGATTTTAGGTCTATGTTTTTAATTCATTTGTTTTATTATGCTTAACTAATATAATTAAGATTTTTTGCTGACCGTCGTTTTATTCATATCCAACTATTAAGGGTAAGGAGTGGTGGTGGGAAATTAGGCATGTATCATGTGGGCCCAAAAAAAAAGGGAAGAGAAAAATATGAGGGACCAGTGGGTCTCAATAAAATAAATGTAAGGGGAAAACGGGGGAGAGATTATTATTTGGATTTACCAGTAATGTGATTTTGAATTGATTCTTTTGATTTGGAGAGAAGTAATGTGCTGTTCTTCATTTTCCTGTGAAACACATGCTTTTAACAAAACACCCGTCACATTGCTTTAACGGATTACGACAAAGTGTTATGCGGTCAACTCACGCTTAAAATAAAATCTTGGTTGGTTTGCTTCAATTTAGCATCTGTGTCGTAATAACTAGGGTTTGGACATTCATTTCTCATCATTGGTTATTGTGGTCATTGAATTTTTGCTCTTTATTTCTTCATAAATTTTTCTTGGAGTTAATTTGTGAGTGAATAGAGCCATCTTAAGAAGTGTCCATTGTGCATTTAAAATGTCTGTTTAATTTGTCTACATTTTCTTGCATTTTCCTCTACTATTTGTACACATTTATGCTTTCAAGCCGTTTTTATGTGCAATTGCAGGGTGCAGGTACTAATGAAAGCTTAAGGGCACATTAATGAGGCGTAGGAGCAAACTCAAAGGAAGCATCCTAATTCTTTGTAGCATGGTGTAACTATTGCCCAATTTAAGAACCTTGTCGCCACATTTGCAGGAAGCAAGCGCCAGTTTCAATCCGATGCCACTCCCATAATCGAGAGAATGGAATTGCTACGCTAGTTTATATGACACATAAGCGCCTGAAGCTGATGCTACTATGCCCAAGTGCTGGCGTAGCTGCGCCAGTTGGCGTGGCCACGCCACTTAAGGACGTATATATGTGATTCTTAAGCGGGTCCAACTGAGAGTGGGACATTCTAGCATTGCTTTTGCAGAAACTCGATGCCATTTTGAAATCTTAATCTAGTGATATTACATGATGGAACCTCTATGCTGAGAAGGAAGTTGTGGTCGTTACCTCTTGCGTGGCGATCTGTGGACATATATGGAGCATTCAAGTGGGATGAAAAACTCTCTCTGTTGTGTCTTGTGTTTTTCTTTATCAGTGAAAGAGTAAAATTTTGTAAGAGAGTCAAAGAAATTTTTAGGGTGATTGTGAGAGTATATTGTAGGGACAATTCCTGTAGTTCTAGTGCTCATCAGTGAACCATGATGAGGATTGAAGAACAAAATTGCAAATCAAGGGTGCAACTTTTCTTGATTTTTCTTTCTATACTTGTGTACTATATTTGCTTTGATTAATAAAATGTGTTTTGTTTAGTTTTAAAGCATGAATAGTCACTTCTCCATTGATTTGGTGAATAGAAGTTCTAGGATTTAATTTTTGTGTGCATAGAAGCTCTATATTTGCTTTGTGAAATTTTAACCTTTCAATTTTCATTAACATTTACTCTGGTCAATTGAGTTGTCAAGACTTCTGAATTTTGAGTTTTTGAATGATCTTTAGTGGAACAACTATGTTAAAACTCATTAACTTAGAAGAATATATGAATATTGCTCTTAAGTCAGTGCAATCTTGTTAGAAAATACTGAATCCTAGGATTTTCACTTGTTTTAGGGAGTTAAACTTGTTTGATGTCCAAACTTATATTATCACCTAATGGGGCTAAAGAAGAAATTTATTCCTGATTGACCGTTAATTCAGTCACTTTGTTAATCCTAGACTTTTAGGACTCAATGTAGGGGAGACACTCCCAATCATTTGAATACCTCACATATTTAAACTAGGATTTTCCTCTTGGTTAAAATTAAGTTTAGAAACTTTCAAAAATCACCAAAATTCAAGCTTTTAGGCTAGACTCAAAACCAGTATGGTAGAATCTTTTTAGACTTTAGGAGTTCACTCGTTTCCCGAGGGATTGATACACAAACTCATTTTCTTATACTACGTGGACGACACGCATATTTGTGTGTATGAGCAGTGCTTCACAACACTTGGTCTATATCTAGTTTTAGGCGTTGTTGCTGGGGAACAATGTTGAATTTTCAATTTTATGAAGATTTTAGTTAAACCGTTAGAGTTTAGATTTGAATGTTGCATTGTATTTTTTCTATTGTGATTCACTATTTGTTGTGTTAGAAAATTTAAAAATATATCACATTTTTTGCTTCTTGTTTCTTGCATTAATTTAGCATTGTGATGTTTTACTGTATTTCAGTGATTGTGGAATTGTGTGCTGTGTTTTATTTATAATTTCAACACTTATTACTGTTTAGCTTCTTGTTCTTAGTAGTTTGTTTGTGGTGAATTGTTTTTTTTGTTATAGTTAAGGTCTCTTACTTGTTAGGTCTAGTGTTGTATTTTAGGACTAGATTGGCTAACTTAGTGTTTTTCGACCTAGAGCTTGAAAGAACTGTAAAAAGAATCAGAAAGTTTTAAAAACTAAAGAAGAAAGTTGGAGAGATGACAAGCTTACCTCAGAAAGAAAGTAATATCCCTAGAAAAAAATCTATTTGAGTTATAACAGATCTACCATAAAGGCCACTTTATTTGAACTGAAATCAGCTATTATCTAGATGATGCAAAACAATCAGCTTGGGGGAGGGGGGGCACACCCACTAAAGACCTCAACCCCCACTTAGTTTTCTAAAGTTTTATGCCGCATTTAGGTATAATGTTGATTCCAATGCCAACCTTTAGACTAAGACTTTCCCTTTCTTATTTAGAGTAAGGCTAAAATATGAATCAATTTCTTAGCACCAGGTTCATTTACCACATGGGACGATTTAGCCAAAAAAAATCCTGGCCAAAATTTTTTCCTTTATCTAAAATGATAAACTTAGGAATGATATCATCTCATTTACTCGCTTAGATAGAGAATCAATCTATAAATCTTCAGACAAATGATTTAAGAAGCTACTTAGAAAATGTCCCCACTACGCCTTACCAAATTTGCTTATAATTCAAATATTTTATAATGGGCTTGTGGGGGTTTGTTAAGGTCAATAATAGATGCTGCAGCTGGGGGTCACTCATGTCAAAACCATTTGAGGAGGCATGTTCACTGATTAAAAAGTTGATTACTAATAATTTTAAATGATGTTTAGATAGATTCGATCTTAAGAAGGTAATTAGTGTGTACGACATTGATGTGTTAGCAAACCTAACCTCACAAATGGCTGCTATTTCTAGGAAATTAGATAACTTAGTCCTTAATTCAGTGCAAGAATCACTATCTAGTAAGGAAATAGCCTACATACTAGTGGAAGATATTTGTACTTATTCTTTGTAAATATTGAACGCCAAAGGAGATAGATTCAATAACCCATATTCTAGCACCTATACCCATGTTAGAAAAATCATTTAAACTTTAATTGGAACGACAACCACGGGTTTGTAATAGTAACCAACACCACTTTGTAGGTAATTGGAATAATCTAGATAATGACAACCTAAGACATAATTCTAGACTCACTTCTAATCCTTAAATTAGGGAAAATAAATTTTTTTTGGAAGAACTATTATTGAATATAGGTAAATAAATTCAAAATCATCCGACAACCATTTAAAAATATTGAAACACAAATTGGGTAAATAGCTAACTCATTAAGCTAGAGACCTCAATGGACGTTACCTAGCAATACAGAGGTGAATCCAAAGGGTCAGAATGTGGAGAACAACAATGTTACAAGACTTGGGAGTGGGAAAATGCTTGAAGAGCCTAGAGTGGAGAAACCTAGACTAAATGAGCCCGAGTCTGAGACTGATAGACTTGTAGAAGAATTTACCTCATACTTAGGAAAAACCCATTCACACTTGGATAGAACTTGAGAGACCACCACCACCATTTTCTCAGAAGTTGATCAAACAAAAATTAGATAAACAATTCTCTAGATTTTTGGAAATGTTTAAGAAACTCATTATTAACATTTCATTTGCTGAAACTTTTGAACAAACACCAAGTTATAGGAAATTTACGAAGTTTTTGACTAAAAAGATATTTTTTAATTTTGAAACTGTGACATTAACTGAAAATTTTAGAGCTATAGTTTAATAAAAACTCCCACAAAAATTGAAACATTCGAGTAGTTTTATCATTCCTTGTACTATATGAGATTAATTTATTAGGAAAACATTATGTGACTCGGTAGCAAGTATAATATTAATACATTTTTTTTAGTATTTGAAAGATTAAGATTAGGAGAGCTTCAACCTTCAACTATGATCATTCAATTAACTGACAGTTCTTTAACTTTTTCAAGGTGGCTATGGAAAATGTTCTAGTGAAAGTAGAAAAATTCATCTTCCGTGTTGATTCAATGTGTTGGATATGAATGAAGATGTCGTGATCCCTATTATTTTTTGTAGACATATTCTTGCAACTGGTAGGATAAATATTTACCTACAAAAATGGGAGTTAACTATTAGAGCGCAAAATGAGAAAATAACTTTTCAAATTCAAAAGAGGAATCCAGAGAAGTTTTATGAGTGTAAGTGAGCATTCTCCTGAGTGAGAACAAGTGTAATTATAAGTGTGTTTTCATTTCTTACTCAAAATAGTGTATAACTCAAGGATTTTGTTATAATTGTGTGGATCATAGAGAACATCATTGAGATCGTTCTAACTTTGTTAACCTTTGATTTTGCTGTAAAATTTATGTTGTGTTCAACTGTAATGAGTATGAATTAAATTTCTTGTTTGCTTGAATTGGATTTTATGCAAATTGGAGGAATTTTTGTTTTGTGATTGTGTGTAATTTTTTTATAAGTTGATAATTTAATCTTCTGCTGGTAATTTACTCATGAACTTGCCATTTAGGATGTTAAAATGGTTTATAATCTAGTACTACGAGAGTAGGTTAGTGAAACAATTATGTTAACCTACAATACTCTAGAAGAAGAAGAATATTGCTATTAGGGTGGTGCAATTGTATAGGGAAAGTTGTAAATACTGGGATTTTTGCATGTTCAAATGAAATTTAACTATAATATGAATCCCTTTTGCTTCTTATGATTGCAGAAGAGGCGGAGTTGTTATTCTTGGTTTTCAACATATTTTGTTAGATTTCACTTTAAATATATCCGATTTGCTTGCAACTAATTCAGGAGAGGCTTTCTATCACTTTTTCAAACCCAAAGCTAGATTATAAGCTTTTTTTTTGCAAAAATTAGGTGTAATAATTATGAAAATACCCAAATATTTGAAAACTTTAGACTAGACTTAAAACCATTAGACTATAGCTTTTTCTGATCTGAAAGTTAATTCGTTTTCTGTGAGATCAACACACGGACTCGTAATCTATATTTAATTAACATGCATGCTTGAATGGTTGTCGATGCTTCAATTTCGAATGAATCAAATTTTTGGCGTCATTGCCATTGAATGAACCCAGGTCATTTGCGTGACAGGCGGAAACACTTAGCGTTATACTACAATGAAAATTAGATGTTCTTATACTTCTTGAAAATGAAAAGAAAAAAATTCAGATGAAAGAAAAACAAAAAAAAAAGGTTCATGCTTAAAATAATAAAAAAAAAACAAAAAAAAATATTTGAAAATAGAAGGAGAAGCTTGAGGTTAAACTCCAATTAAAAATTGATATTGATAAACCTTTCTAATAAATCAAATGATAAAAAACTTCACGAACAAGAAAGTTAACTTAATGGAGAGTCGTGAGCACATTTATCATGTAATAATAAAATTAATATTGTTTAAGTGCGTAACTAACCAAATTTCAGGTGTGAAGTATTAATTTAATGAAATTCTTATCTCATGTAAGTAATTTGAGATGAATTATATATATCTAGTATTAATCTGAGTTTCATCTGGATATTAGAGAATTGCTATGAAAAGTTTACTTAATGGAGAGTCCTGAGCACATTTATCTAAATGTTTGCTGAACTATTAAAAACCATTGAATTTCTTTATCTATGATCTTCCCTAAATTCGATTAAATTCTAATTATAAGCTTTGAAATTACTTGAGAGCAAGTAATTTGTAAGTTTGAGAGTTTGATTTGTTTAAAATGTGTGCTATATATGTCTATATTTTCTTGAATTTTCCTCTACTATTTGTAATCATTATACTTTTCCTGGTGTTTTATGTGTAATTGCAAGGTGTACATGTATTAATGAGAGGTTAAGGATGCATTAAAGAGGCATAAGAGCAAACTCAAATGAAGCATCCCAATTCCTTATAGCATAATGTAAATATGCCTATTTCATGAACCTTAGCGCCACATTTGCATAAAAAGGCGCCAACTTCAATCCTACGCCACTCCAATGAACGAGAAAATGGAATTGTTGTGTCAGTTTATATGGCGCATAAGCACCTAAAGTAAGTGCTACTACACCCAAGTGCTGGCCTAGCTGCGCCAGTGTGGCGTGGCTACACCACTTTGGGGCTTATATATGCTAGCTCCCACGCAGGTCCAACTAAGAGGTGGAAATTCCAGCGCCGCTTTTGTAGAAACCTTGTGCCACTTTGAATATTTAATGTTTTGATATTATAGAACGACAAACACCCTTGTGCCACCTTGATGGAACCCTTGCGCCAACAAGGAAGTTGTGGTAGTTACCTCCTGCGTAGCGATCCGTGGACATATATGGAGCATTCGAGTGGGATAAAAAAACTCTCGGACATATCTCTCATGTACTTCTTTGTCTGTGAAAGATAGAATTTTTAATGTAGAGGTTCAGAGATATTGTGAGGGTGACTCTGAGATTATATTGTAGGTACAATTCAGGAGAATTGTCCGGTTATCTTAGTGCTCATTAGTGAACCAGGAAGAGGGTTGGAGAAAGAATGTGCAAATCAAGGGTGTAACTTCTCCTTGTTTTTCTTACTAAATTTTTGTACTATATTGCTTTGATTAATAAAATATGTTTTGTTTTGTTTAACAACATGAATAAATGCTAATTCTCATTTTTCCTATGATTTGGTGAGTAGAAGTTATAGGGTTTAATTTTTTTATATGTGACGTGTGAAACTTTATTGTGATGAAGTTTTAACATTTCAATTTTCATTTAAATTCAAACTGGCCAGTTGAGTTGTAAAAAATTGTGGTGAATCTTTGAGTTTTAGAAGAATCCATAGTGAAACAACTAGGCTAAAACTTATTAACTTAAAAAAATAGGAATTTTGCCCATAGGTTATTGCGATCTTGTTTAGAAATACTGAATCCTATGATTTTCACTTGTTTTAAGGAACTAAACTTGTTTGATGTCTAAACTTTTTATTGCAACTAGGAGGGGCTAAGGAAGTGATTTGTTCCTTATTGTCACTGTTAATTCTGTCATTTTGTTAATCCTATGCTTTAGGGCCCGAATCAGGGGAGAAAAATTAGGATTTTTCTCGTTGCAATAATTAGGTTTAAATACTTTAAAAAAACTCCAAAATTCGAACCTTCAGGGTAAACTAAAAAATAGTAGGCTAGAAATTTTTCGAACTTTTGAAGCTTACTTGTTCCTCGAGAGATCGATAAACAGATTCAATTTTGTATCATACTTGAAAGACACGTATACTTGCTTGTATAGCAGGTGCTTTGCAACATTTGATCCATATCAGTCCATGAATCGAGTTTGAGTTGCTTGTGATTTGGCTCATGAACTACATTTTAATATATATATATATATATATATATATAGACACACACACACACACTATATATATATATATATATACACACACATATATATATATATATATATATATATATATATATATATATATATATATATATATATATATA
>NEWO01000179.1:500267-522309 GCA_003013225.1 Phalaenopsis aphrodite
ATATATATATATATATATATATCTCCACGGAATATACCCTTTGGTTCCTCCTCTGATGCCGCTTGTACCACCATCTCGTGTGACAACTTCAATTCCCCCAGCTTCCTCTGCGGCCTTGATTCCAACTCCCCTCATCCAAAATCAATAACAAAAATGGAGCTTGACAAGCTACTTTTGGAGCCCGAGCTTTACAATTTCGTTTGACTTGATCTTGTTTTTTTTTCCTTCATGCACACATACACCCAAACACACACACGTCTTTGAACCCGTGACCTCTTATTTTAGAGTTTGCGCTTAATAAAATTAGTTGAGTTTAGTTAAATGCTTCTCAGTTTCTCATCTTCATACCTTTTTTCCTTCATGTTACCTTCACTTCTTTGCCTTTAGCTAATTTCTTAATCTTACAATTGCTCTTATTTTTTAAGTATTCTGTCATCATTTTATTTTTTTCTACCTTCAATTCTATATTTAGCTTCAGGATAACTGTAAATTATTGTTGTTGAATCTGTTGAAGTTTTTTACCTTAGTCGGTCACATAATATTGTAAGAAATCTTGTGTTCAAGTTAGTAAAATCAACACCACTCCGTTTTGGGCTTTGCATTTTACATTGAACCAGGTATTGCATTGCACTTTGTACTTTGAAATATTTGATTCCACTGGAAGTTACCTTCTAATATAATCATTGATTAATTTATTTTTTGAGTTTTTTCACACATTTATCTAAACATTTTTATTTAATCACGCTTAATCAATGAGTTTTTTATTTTATTTTCCATAATTTTGTATAATTGATCCAACATAACTGAACCTATCACATGTATGAAGCACATTATTTTCTATTATTATTGATGATTGTTGTATCTCTACTGCTAAAATTGCATATTCTATTCTCAATCTCTGCATGTTATCTCACCAATAACTTTGACTCATTTATTACAATTTAGAATTTTATCATACATGAAAATCATACACTAAAGAAACATTCTATGAAAATCTTTTATAAGCATATCCGTAGCCAAAAATAATAAGATGTGGACTCAATAAAAATCTTGATGTAATCCTACTATGATTGAAAATTCTTTGTGCAGAACGTTGTGCCTGATTTATTTTTTTAAATAGATTTCCTTCTGTAATGCTATTAGGGCTGTGAAGTAATAAATTTTTTTATTGCTTATTGATTTGATTTCACATCAGGCATATCCATTAATCAATATGTATGATGACTGAATGATACATCTTCTTTCAAATATGTGGAGTCAGGTGTTTTGATTGCTTGCATTATCGTTTTTTTTTGCAAACGGTCATAAAAGTAATTTATCTTGTATTCAGTATTTTGCATAAGGACGTTTATATGTCAGGGGATGCTGATTGAGGATGTGTTGGAAACATACGTGTGTTTTCAAGATGAATTTATACCTTTGGTCATGCATAGAAGAAATTTTTTCCTTGAAAATGTAAACTTGACAAATGATATGCTAACCTTGGCAAACATTCCTGGCTGGTCTTCTAAACTAAGGTGCCAAGTTCATCATCCGTGTATGATCATAAATGATTTAAATTATTTCAAATTGTTGACAAATGGTAATCAATCTAACATTGCCATAAATGATTTAGGGCTGTGAAGTAATAAATTTTTTTATTGCTTATTGATTTGATTTCACATCAGGCATATCAATTAATCAATATGTATGATGACTGAATGATACATCTTCTTTCAAATATGTGGAGTCAGGTGCTTTCATTGCTTGCATTATCGTTATTTTTGCAAACGGTCATAAAAGTAATTTATCTTGTATTCAGTATTTTGCATAAGGACGTTTGTATGTCAGGGGATGCTGATTGAGGATGTGTTGGAAACATACGTGTGTTTTCAAGATGAATTTATACCTTTGGTCATACATAGAAGAAAGTTTTTTCTTGAAAATGTAGACTTGACAAATGATATGCTAACCTTGGCAAACATTTTTGGCTGGTCTTCTAAACTAAGGTGCCAAGTTCATCATCCGTGGATGATCATAAATGATTTAAATCAATCTAACATTGCCATTGCCGATCCCCAAGCCCCAAGCACTAGATACAAAAATTGGAGGGTTGCGTTAGGTAATCGTCAATTAACGTAAGTTGTTTGTCAAAAGAATCATGATATGAATCTTTTAAATCATTTTGTAAATGCTAGGACGTCATTTGGAAGCGATACACTGTATGATCTGAATACAGTGAAAAATATGTAAAGGTCGCTACACCCGACCCACATTTAATGTGAAATAAACAAATGTTCCGACAATATGGATAACACGGGCACAAAATATAGTCCAGGAAACTAATTTTAGGATATGATCGTGGAATATAGGTATCGTTACATGTAAATTAATGAAATTAGTAGATATTATGGTTCATATAATCATAAATATCTTATGCATTCAAGAAACTAAATTGATTGGAGAAAAGACTAAGTAGATTGATATCTTAGGTTTTAAACTTTGGTATTCAGGTATGAGTTGCACTAGATATGGTGTAGGTATAATTATAGATAAGAGTTTGAAAGATAATATTGTAAATTAATAGAATTGAAGGCAAAATTGTAGCCCTAAAATTATTGTTAATACTAATATTTTTAATGCTGTAAGTTTTTATGCTTCTTAAGTTGGTTTATATATAGGTTCAAAAGAAAAATATTGGAATGACCTATTATGATTAATATAAATCATACTCTTAAAAAAAAAAGTTTTATTGGAGGAAATCTAAATGAACATGTTGGTAGAATCATATAAAATTTTAGAAATATTCATAGTGACTACAATTTTGGAGTGATTAATGAAAAATGTAGAATCATATTATATTTTGCTTTAACTTTTTGTTATTGTTAATACTTTATTTAAGAAAAGAGATGCGTATATTATTACTTATTAGAATGAATATAATAAACACAATTTAATTATTTTCTTATGAGAAAAGATCGTCAAGATTGTAATGATTTTAAGTTTATTCTAAGTGAAAGTTTAAGTACTCAACATCGATTGTTAATTTTGGATTTTAAGATCATTTAAATATAAAAAAAAATGAAACATTGTCATAAAATTATATGGGGTACCAAAAAGACACAAATAAAATTATTTTTACAAGTTAACTCAAATACTTTCATGATTTAAGAAGTTCACGAAGAAGCTAATTCTATGTGAGATAAAGCAACAAACACCATTAATCAAGTGACAAAAGATGTCCTTGGAGAATCAAAAGGAAAAAAAAATTATAAATAAAAAAAGTTGGTAGTGAAATAATAATGTACAAGAAGAAATAATATATATAAAGTTTTGTTATAAAAATTAGTTTAAATATAAAAAACTTAGAGAACTGAGAAAATATAAGGTGATTGTAGGGAGTTTAAGAGAATTATTTGCGGTGTTAAAAAATTAAATTTTAGTGATTTTTATAATAGATTTGATATTAAAGATCTTGAAAGATATATGTATAAACTAGCCAAACAAAGATAAAAAAATTAAAGATTTAATTTAAGTAAGGTGTATTAAGATGAAAATAAAAAATTATTTTATTTAGTGGAAGATATGCAATATAGGTGGGTGGGATATTTTGATAAACTTTTCAATGAAGTTTCTGAAAATACGATCGATCAGAGTGAATTTAATATCATTAATAATAATTGTACTTTTTAATTTTATTGACGCATTAGTAAAAGTGAGTTTTAGTTGGATTTAAAGAATACTGATGATGGAAAATCAGTAGGACCAGATGTTATCCCAATAGAAGTGTGCAAATATTTAAAAGATTTGAGACTTTTTGGCTTACTAAATTTTTAATATTATTTTAAAAATGAAAAAATGCCTGAGGAGTGGAGGAACAATATTTTGGGCACCATTTTTAAGAATAAAGGGAATGCATAAGGGTGTGCAAATTATAGAGGAATCAATGTTTCATATTATAATAATGGAGAGAGTAATTGAACTTAGGTTAAGATGTGATACAAAAATTTTTCTTAATTCATTTGGATTTATGTTGGGCAAGTTTACTATGGAAGCTATACATTTATTTGAGAGGTTTGATAGAGAACTACGGAGAGAGTAATGAGGATCTACATATAATTTTTATCGATTAAAAAAAAGCTCATGATAAATTTCCAAGCGAAGTTTATTAGAGAGTTCTAGAAAAGAAAGTTTTGATTTGACTTTTATTCAAGTCATTAAAGATATTTTTACTAGAGCTATTACTTGTGTTCATATAGAAGGAGGATTGATTAAGTATTTTCCTGTTTCATTTGGATTACATAAGGGATCAAAAGTTCATATCTTTTTGCTTTAGTTATGGATGCTTTTATTGGATATTTACAGGAGGAAGTACCTTGGTGTATGTTTTTCACTAATGATATCCTTCTTTTGAATAATACTAGAGAATAAGTTAAGGAAAAACTTGAATAATGAAGGTCTGCATTAGAGTCTAAATGCTTTTGTTTGAGTAGATCTAAAGCTGAATGCATGGAATGTAATTTTAACAGCAATAGATCTAGTGCCAGTGTTATAATAATGAGTGATCAAATCATTAAAATGAGTGAATGTTTTCAAAGTGATGTTGATATAGATGTTATTAGTAGAATTCAGGCTGGATGGTTGAAGTGGAATGATGCATCAGACCTATTGTGTGATAGCGAAGTACTACTTGGACTTGAAAGAAAATTTTTGTAGATGGTGGTGAGACTTGCAAAGCTTTATGACACAAAATGTTGGCCTATAAAAGGGAAACATAAAACAAAGTTAAGTGTTGCTGAGGTGAGAATGTTTAGGTGGATGAGCTGCTAGGCAATTATAGACAAAATGTGAAACAAATGTTTTCGTGAAAAGGTTGGTGTAGCTTCGGTGGCAGAAAACATTGGGGAGGGTCATCTTAGATGGTTTGGTCATATTAATTGCCGGCCATTTGATGATCCGATTAGGAGAGTAGATGTTTTAGATTCGATTTATGTTAAGAAAAGTAGAGCTAGACCTAAAAACATTTGGGCATGTTGTATAGGAAAAATGCTCTTAATTTATTAGAGCTTAGAGGCTTTACCTAACAACCGGCTAAAACTTTAAATATAACATTTTGGCCACTTAAACTCAAAATTTATATTTCAACCACCCAATATTTTATTTTATTTTGAAAGAGAAGTGGTCAATCAGTTATATTTAAAGGGTTAGGTGGTTTTTTGGGTGGTTCTATTGTAAAATTTTTAAGTTTGGGTGGTCAATCCATTATAAATAAAGTTTTTGGTGGTTGATATGTAAAAACCCCTAGAATTAAATAGAAGTATGACACTCAATAGGACAAAATGGAGAAAAATAATTCATACAGTTGGCCCCACTTAGTGGGATAAAGGCTTGTTGTTGTTGGTAGTCAATCTTACATTGTGCGACTAAGAATTAGGTGATAATTGGAACAAGTATGACAAGCTGCCTTTTCTTAATAAATAATTTAGGGAAGATTTTATAGTATTACTCTTAGAAGGAAATGTTTGATGTAAGAAATTAATGGTATTTGATATACATCAATGATGTTTTGGTATCATATGAAAAGAATTCTTTTCCAAGTGCTGCAGAGCAAAATTTAGTTGGGTAATTAAAGCATGCTGGAGCTTTACCCAAATTGTAGTTATAGATAAGGAATGAGTTAGCTTGAGTGCACAATACATGTATTATGGGTAAAAAGATTACTATATTGTTTGAGTAAAAATAAGGAATGATTTCCTACAATACTGATCATTGAAGAAAAAGAGTTAATGATACTTGAACCACTGTTGTTGAGGTTACTTGACTTCAGTCTGGCAGTTTTCAATGATTGATTCTTGTCCTATGTTAGTGGTTCGTCATGTGCATCAGCTTTCCAAACCTTTCAATAGTAAATTTTAAGATTTTAGAAATGCAAATTTATTTAGTTTGTTGTGGCAGAATGTAAATCTTCTTAGTTTTTTTAATTTATGCTTCTTTTTTTTGTCGCAGTCGTTTTAAGAATGCTGAGCTTTGGATGCGACTATCATTCGTCATTAAAGGAGACTCAGTTTGACCAAAAGGTATGCTTTCGAGTATTTGTTATTTTACCTGTCTTGTTCTCGCATTGGTGATGTATTGATTCTAACAAACTATTTTTGAGGGGGAAGCTTGAATAGCACTTCAGTAATCTATATTTATTTCATCAAGAAATAATAGTTTTGTATATGTTGGCCTAACACCTTATATGTTATCTTGCCATCAGTTAATTCAAAGACAGTAAATGTTATATTATGAGGTTATTCCTATAATTTTTCTTCGGCTAGTTTTACAATTGTAATGCAAGATTCATCTTATAAAACATTTATTCATTTTAAAACATCAAATCTTCCTTTAAATATTTTGTTACAGAGTTACATATTTTTAATTTCAGTAGCTTCTTACACCATGTTTTAATTTTAAAACCGACCCTTGCACTTTTCTATTGTTATATTTATCTAAATATGATTATTATCTCATTTTTAATATCCTTATGCATAACGTGAAACCTAAATTTGTTATTTAGTTTGGATCTGGTGACAATGGTATGGTTTCTGTTATACTGTCCTTAACATTAGTATTGAAATGGTTTCTGTTATACTGTCCTTAACATTAGTATCGAAATCACAGATGTAGTTTATCTTCATATTCGTGTTATATATATATTTAGGGTTTAGGGTTTATCTTCATATCCTTTAATGACCAATGATAGTCGCATCCAAAGCTCAGCATTCTTACCGAACCGACCCGAAATCTAGAATCCAGATTTCGGTTGCAGTTGGTTTGATCAATTTTAAGTGTATTCTTGGCACTTAGATGATGAATTGGTTTATGTCCCAAAGCTTACATATATATATATATATATATATATATATATATATATATATATATATATATATATATATATATATATATATATATATATATATATATATANATATATATATATATATATATATATATATATATATATATATATATATATATATATATATATATATATATATATATATATATATATGTTTATATATACGTATTCTTGGCACTTAGATGATGAATTGGTTTATGTCTCAAAGCTTACTTCTGGAATTGAAAACGTAGGTTTGCATTGAATATTTTTTTTTCAGCTGGCTTGCATCTAGTTAGATCTTCTTACCACTATTCATCTATTTTTTATTTTCCTATCAATGTTCTTAATTTCTTTAGAATTTCGTTTCTTGTTCTTTGAATCTCAAAATTTTATATGGTTTTCTTTGCACCATTCTTATTCTTTGACCATGATGCTTCATTATTTTTTCCCCCAAAAATCTAACATTGTTTATCGGATTCAGAAACACATTGTTCATTGTTCTATTTGCTCTTCTGAAAAGGCATGCTACCACCTTCTACAGGTATTATGTTGTTTGCTTGATAATTTGCACGACTTTGTGGTTTGATATTCAGCAGGTCCATGTTTTGGTTATTTTGGAATTAATGTTGAGAGGGGAAATTGTCAAAACTTGAAGCAGAGGAGCATCATATGATGGCATTAGAACATAAAATAAAAAATACATATGCAGACAAACATTTTGTTCTCAGGTAGTACTTCTATCGCTTGGATTAGCACTAACCTTTGTTAGAGACTAATATTTGTTCAGAGAGACTCAAGCATCGTTTTCACCCATAAATGTTACAGGAATTATTGAGGTTGTTAATTTTAAACCTTTATTTAATATGGCATTTGAAATGCACACCATGAACTGAGGCGAACAAAAAACATCTTGAGGCTTAAAGCATCATGGGGTTTGAGCTGGGGCCTCAGTCAAGTTATGCAAAAAGAAATTTTATTATATTAAATTAGAGTTATATCTAGTATATGAGATACAATGCATCAAAAAACTCAAAAGGCAATATAAGTATGATTATTTAATTGTGTTATTAATTCATTATTTTATTTAAAATTATATTGAATTTAAAGTTAATTTATATGGAGAGTGAGAAGAATATTGTAGTAATTGAGGAAGATTTCGAAGATGTCAGTGAGACAAAATTAAATAATGATATAATTATTATGTATGATGATTCTTTTGAAGATGATGAAAGTGATGATGCGATCTCTATGGATCTTGATCCTTGTAGTATAATTAAAGTTCTAAGTTTGAGTATTAGTTCATTTTATGTCAACATTCTAAGGTTAAGATTTGTAGTTTATATTTTTAAGATAATAATCTAAATCAATATATTAATAATTTATTTTATTTTTTAAATTTTATGATTTTTTTTTTTTGTTTCGTGGTTTGCTAAAAAAAATCGCCTCATTTCTCGATTCTTCTTTTTAAACTGAATAACAACTTCTCCTATAAATTAAAATGATTAAAGTACCAAAATAGTCTCTTGATTATTTACATGGGTCATTTTAGTCCCATATTTTATAAAAATGTCAGATTAGTTCCTAGATTCTCTTATTTGGGGCTAATTAGTCTTCCATGGGGACAATTTTAACCCAATTTTTAAAAATCTTGGGACTAAATTAGTATTTTTATGGATTCCAAGACTAAAATGACTCTCCGCAAAGAGCTAGAGGACCAATTTGATATTTTTTCCAATTAAAGCTAAATTTTATTTATGGTTGCAAGTGATATGTTTATTTATTATAGGATAGATTTTTAAATGCTCCTTTTAAACTCATTAAATACGTTTAAATGAGCATAATTGGTTTGGGTTAGTTTGATTGCAAAATAACTTTGCAAGATAGTCCATTTTGGCTGGTTTAGTCCTTGTCATATAATACCTTCTATCTCTTTGAGATAAGAAACTTACAGGCTACTTGAACACAAACCTTAAACATGTGCGAAATACTATGATGTGCAATTGTTGTTATCATTTGCAGTTATGCCACTTATTAATGATGAATAGTGGTGGTTGCTACCCTTAAGGGGGAGCATTCAGTTGGTTTGGATGGATCGATCTTAAAATTGATCAAACCGACTCCAACCGAAATCTAGAATCCAGAAAAATTGAACCAATCTAAATTTTGATAAAACCGAACCAAAATTTAATTCGGTTTAAAAGGTTCGGTAATGTGCAAACCAAAATATAATTGTTTATTGAAGTTTGGCTAAGAAAGAAAATTACAAAATTTATAATTTATCTACATAATATTAATTTAATTTCATGAATCCTCTATTTATTTCAATCAAATGTTAAATATAGTAAATTTTTTTATTTCCTTAATTTTTTTTGATATGAAGTTAAAATATAATAAAAAAATTTAATAAATTTTCCGTTTTTTGGTTTGTTTGGTTGAATGAAAATTTAAACCAAACCGAAAATCGAAATCCAAACATTAATGTTTCAAAAAACAAAAATTGAAATTCATTTTTGAAATTGCACCGAATCAACCAAATTTGATCGGTTCGGTTTTTCGGTTTTGACCAAACAATGCACACCCCTTGCTACCCTCAGTACTTACCAAAGGTAACACTAGTCTATGGTTGTTGGTGGTTGGTTCCTGCTTCCAATGGCAGTCTTCATCGGCAGTGGTCTTCTATAATTGGATGGTGGTGGAAACTGTGGTTCCGATTGCCAGGTCCATTTGTTTGTTTTGTTGTTGCTGAGGGCTGTGTTGGTCATTGTCGGCGGACTATGAAAATTGATCAGCATTGTTAGAGATTTGCAGTGAGTTGTGAAATAATTTCTAATTATAAACAAGCTTATAGTCTAACTCTAGTTTCCAAGGAAATATCTATTTAGCTAGGGACATAGGAGTCTTTATCGAGCCATGCTATGAGTTAAATGAGTAGCATGGCCCTTTAGCCTTTTATCTTATTATACTAAAATATATTATTGGTTACATGATTCCCATCTTTCCGGGCAGCTTAGGACTCTTGTATAGCTACAAAAGTTGTGCATGCCTACAATTTTTGATGTGGCTGAGGTCTCAGTTAATTGGTTTCTACTTATTTATTTTTAATGCCACAACTTGATGGAATCTATGTATTTGGCCTTTGTTAGCGTTTTCTATTGTGAAAGTAACTTTTATGAAATAAATTGTGGGAAAAACTGTGCAGATGTTCTATAGAAGAAAAAAATGGTCTTTTTTTGTTGAACCTTATGTTGTTGCATAGTAGTTAAATGATGAACTAAACCAAGCTTAGCTCTAGTGTATCAAACATGTTTAAAGAGAATTAGAATCTATGCTTCATAAGTCCTATATTACTTTCTTATAACGGACAAGTTGGTATTTAACGTTTGAAATCATACATTGACCTTTCTAACTCTTTATTCAAGGAAATCTACTTCAAGAAGTGCACACCTTATCACTCTTTCTTCAATTTAGCATTGGCATTAAATACTTTGCATTTTTGGTAAAATAATCATGTATTACAAATAGGGTAGGAAACAAAGCATATCTTATTGCTTCTTTGTACATAGGCGTGGATGAAATAGTTTCTTATGTTTGGGTGCATGGGTTTGTGTAATTAAAATGTAAAATTATTTTCTTAGGGATGTCAAATCGTTTTGATCTATAACAACAACAAGCCTTTATCCCATTAAGTGGGATCGACTATATGAATCATTTTTCTCCAATGTGTCCTATTGAGTGTCACATTTTTATTTAATTCTAATAAATAAAGATTATTTTTTATACAACATGCCCAAGTCTTTTTGGGTATACCTCCGTTTTTCTTAACATAAATCAAATCTAAAGCATCTACTCTCCTAACTGGATCTTCACATGGTCAATGTTTAATGTGACCAAAAAATCTAAACGACTCTCTCTAATCTTGTCAACAACCGAAGCTTCACCAACCTTTTCACAGATACATTCATTTCGCATTTTGTCTCTAAGTGTCAAACCACTTGTCGACCTAAATATTCTCATCTCAGCAACACTTAACTTAGATTTATGCTTATCTTGTAAAGGCCAACATTCTGTGCCATAAAGCATTGTAGTTTTTACCACCATCTTTTCAAAATTTCCTTTAAGTCTAAGCGGTACCTTTCTTTCACACTGTAGACCTGATGCCTTCCTCCTCTTCAACCATTCAACTTGAATTCTACTCGTAACATCCCCATCTATATCACTAACATGGGTGCAGAGATACTCCAGCGCGGGCGGGAGCAGGGGGCTGGTCTGACCGGCTCTGTTGAGGACCGACCCTAGGAATTTCTTAACCGAGCGGTCCAAGCGAACATCTGACACATTGAGCGACCATAATATGAGGCAGTAGTGCTTCTTAGCCTTGGTGTTCTTTCCTCCCGCTCGATCGAGCAACACTTTAGGCAAGGCAACACTGCAGCCAACCCTCTTTCTAGCCTTCCTTTTCCATGTTTTCTTGGGAGTCTTTATATTGTTGCTTTATTGCATTAGGATTAGTTTTTGCCGTGTATTGATTTCAAATTTCTTTGTGGAGCTTTTCTCCCTGTTCAAGGGTTGTATCTGAGGAGGTGGCTGTGCTCCGACTGTATTCTACTTCGAGATGATGTTGTATCCTTTCTCTTTCACCTTCCTTAATCCTTCTCCTTCCCTCTCCTCAACCGCCGGTCTCCTCTTCCTTCATTCCTACACCCGACCGCCTAATACCTGCAACTTATTTTGTTGTCTTATCATCCTCTCTCCTTCCTAACACTCCCAACTGACTACTCCTCACCCCATTATCGCTTCCCTTGTTGTCCAACACCTTCCAACCACTCCTCTGCCTCTCGCTAGCCATCTACGTCCATCCATACTTGCTGTGCCCTACAATTTTGCATCTTCCTCTCGCCGCCATCAGCATTCCCTTGCTGCCACCGCCCCTACCAACCTTCCCAACCCACCTAACCGACCTCCATCGCCCTTGAAATATACTTTAGAGGTGTTTGCTTGTGTCGTTTATGTTTTGTGTTGCTATTTTTTGTTGTATTGTATTGTAACCTTCTCTCAACTTTAATTAAAGTTTGTTATGAGTTTTTCATTGCTTTCCCTACCAGTTCTGGTATCAATCACCACTTTGAACAATAAACCCAATATATCTAAAATGTTTACACCTTTTAATAATTTGATCGCCCATTGTTACAACCTCGTCGCTAGATCTATCACTATTAAAATTACATTCGATGTATTCAGTTTTAGATCTACTTAAATGAATGGTTTTAGAATATAATGTAGAGCTCCATAATTCATGTTTTTCCTGAACTTTTTCTCTAGTCTTATGCACAAGAAGTTTATCATCACTGAACAACATACACCAAGGTACATCCTCCTGTAAATGTCTAGTAAGAGCATTTACAAGAAAAACACAAAAATATAGACTTAAAGTCTTTCCTTGATATAATTCAATTGAAACTGAAAAATATTTGGTCAATCCTTCTTCTGTTCGAACACAAGTAACAATTATAGTATATATATCCTTAATAACTTTAATATAAGTCATATCAACACCTTTCTTTTCTAGCACTCTCTAAAGAATTTCTCTTGAAACCTTATCGTAAGCTTTTTCTTAATAAATAAAAATCATACGTAGATTCTTCTTACTCTTTGTCATTCTCCATCAAACCTCTCAATAAATGTCTCTTACATAGTTAGACTTGCTCAGCATAAATATAAATTTCAAATTGATTATGAGAAATTTTTTTATCACGTCTTAACTTATGTTCAATTACTCTCTCCCATAATTTTAATGTGTAACACTTTAACTCAAATGAAAGTCTTTAGACTCTAAAGTAGACCTCCATAATTCAAGTTTTTCCTAAACTCTTTCTCTAGTCTTATCCACAAGAAGGAAATATTCAACGAAAAACATACACCAAGGTATATCCTCAGTTAAATGTCTAGTAAGACCATACAAAACTAAAACAAATAGATATGGGCTTAAAGTCAATCCCCAATGCATTCCAATAGAAATAAGAAAATATTTGGTCAATCCTCCTTCTGTTTGAGCACAAGTAACAACTCTAGTATACATATCTTTAGTAAATTGAATATAAGTCAAATCAACTCATTTCTTTTTCAGAACTCTCCTAAGAATTTCAATTGGAACCTTATCATAATTTTTTTTTTAAATCAGTAATAATCATAAGTAGATCATTCTTACCTCCGTGTACTTCTCCATCAAACCTCCCAATAAATGTATAGCTTTCATAGTAGACTTGCTCAACATAAATTCAAACTATCTTTGTATCATGTGTTAACCTAAGTTTAGTTACTTTCTCTCTTAATTTTAATGACACATTAACTTAATTTCTCTATAATTTGCACCATCTTGTGCATTCACTTTATTCTTAAAAACAGGGATCATAATACTCTTCCTCTTTTCAAGCATCTTTTTAGTTGTTAAAATAATTTTAAAAAGTTTAGAAAATTAAGAAACTCCTAAGTCTCCTAAATATTTTCACAATTCCCCTTTGATTTTTCACCCTTAGTATTCTTTAAAGTCTCATTAATTTCCTTTTACTAATGTGACGGTAAAAATAAAAAAAAATCTTATTATTAGCATTAATGGTATTAATATCATTATGTTCGATTGTATTTTTGAAAAAAGTCATTGAAAAATTTATCAAAATATCTTACCCTTATATTGGATATCTTCATCTAAGAAAAATATTTTTTTATTTTTATCTTTTATACAATTTACTTGAATTAAATATTTATTTTTCTTTTCTCTTTGTTTGACTGGTTTATACATATATTATTTTTCATCTTTAGTATCCTATCTATTATAAATATCGCTAAAAATAAAATTATTAGCATCACAATTTGTTCTCTTAGACTCCTTACAGACCACCATATATTTTTCCCGTTCTCAAAACTTTTACATTTAAATCAATTTTTATAATAAAACTTCTTATATTTTATTTTTTCTTGTATATTATTATTTCACCACCAACTTTTTTTATTCATAAAACTTTTTTCTTTTGATTGTCCAAGTGCTTTTTTTGCCACTTGTTCAATAGTTCTTGTTACTTTATCCAACATGAAATAAACTTTTTCATGAATATTTTCAATCTTGAAATCATGAAGTTTACTAATAAAAAATATTTTATTTGTCCTTTAGGTGTCTCTATCTAACTCAATGATAATGTTTTATTATATTTTTTTATCTTCAACTCATCTTAAAATCTAAAACTAATAATCGATGTTGAGTACTTCAATTTTCACTTGGAATGACCTTACAATCTTTACATTCTCAGTAATATTTTTTTCTGATAAGAAAATAATAAATTTGTGTTTTATTTGATCTATTCTTATAAATAATAATATGCTTATCTCTTTTTTTAAAATAAAAAATTAGCAATAACAAAATGATATTGTAAAGCAAAATCTAATATGGTTCAATCTTTTTCTTTGATCACTCCAAAATCATAGCCATCTTGAATATTTTTAAAATCTTATATCAGTCCAACAACATGTTCATTTAAATCTTCTTCAATAAAAAAATTTTCTTCAAAAGTTATCATTTGTATTATTCTTCCAAGTCATTCCAATTTTTTTTTTAATCTGTATCTAAACATACTTGGGGAACATAATCACTTATAGCATTAAAAATCTTAGTACCAACAACATTTTTTATGACTATAATTCTATCTTCAATTCTATTAATTTTTACGACTTTATCTTTCAAAATTTTATTTATAATTGTACCTACAAAATTTCTAATGCGACTCCTACTAGAATATCAAAATTTAAAACCTAAATTATCAATCATTTTAGCTTTTTCTCCGACCCATTTAGATATTTATCTTCTTATGAATCATAATCTCTATTAATTTCATTACTTTACCTGTTAGAGTAACTAATTCTATCCTAATATTTGTTTTATAGATTAAATTTTTTGTTTGCATCCATTCATAATATGAGTATCTTTGCTTATTTAACACTACATCTGGGCTTCGGTGTAGCGTCCCTCACATATTTTTCAATGTATTCAGGTCATATAACGTGACGCTTTCAGGGGGCGCTCTATACAATGATTTAAAATATTCTTGTCGTGATTTTTTAGCAAAAATTTACGTTGGCTGTCAACTACCTAATACAACCTTTCATTTTTCGTATTTGGGCTTGAGACCCGACAATGACAGTGTTAAATTGCTTTGATTTTGAATGGTGATGTTAAATTAAAATTACTTCTTTTGACGAGATTTGATATTTCAATAATTGGAGTTTGGGTTATTCAGGTTTGATTATGATTGTTTTGAGGACGTAATAATTTTTGATACAAGCTATCGATTAAATAAGTATAAATTATGATGTGCTCCGTTTGTGGGGGTGAACCACAATTGGCAAAATGTCCTCTTTGGATTGGGTTTTTTGTCGAATGACACGATTGATTCCTTCAATTGCTTATTCAAAATATTTTTTCGAATAATAGGTAACAAGTATCCAATGACAATTGTCATGGATCAGGATCAAGCGATGACTCGATCCATTGAAGATTGTTTCCCACAGACACGACACATGTTATGCCAATGACATATATACAAGAAATTTTCTTCAAAAGTGCATTGTGTTTTGGGTGTCAAGAATGTGAGCGATCTCTTTTACAAATGCATGAGCAAGTGTGATACGGAAGAGGAATTTGAAGAAATTTGGGCCACTATGATTGAGAAGGGGAACCTCCACAAGAACATGTGGTTAAGGGACACGTACAAGATCAAACATAAATAGTCCACAACTTTTAATAAAAAAATATTTAGCATGAGAATATTATCAACACAATGAAGTGAGTCCACAAATAATATTTGTCAAGGTGTTTCAAAGCCTATTAGCTCTCTCGTTGATTGTTTTATTGGTCTTGAAAATATTATGAAATCATGACACCGAAATGAGAAGGATGAAGATTTCAAAAGTGATCAATCGATTATTACACCCGTGGTAAAAGACAACGCATTTTTAAGGCAACCTGCCACCTTTATTCGAGAAAGCTTTACTCCGTTTTCCAGCAACAATTATTAGATAAGTTTTGTGAACTGACAATTGAATACTTCTTAGAGAGTGATTTGGAATATATTGTAAGAAATTTGGATATCCAATGAGCAAACAAGCACTGGACTGTGAAACTTGACAAAGTTAATTCCGAGCTCACTTGTAGTTGCAAAAAGTTTGAAATGATGAGAATATTGTGTTCTCTTTCCTTATGTGCTTAATGTGGCTCAAATAAAGCTAATTCCCCAAAAATATTTGTTAATCCGATGATCTGCTAACGCTAAAAGGAACACGTATAACAACATTGGTTACGAACATATGAAGGAATCCCAAACAAACACCGGTTCTGCAAATGGTCTACTATTTCGCTCCCACTCTCGCAAGTTTGCATGTCAGCTCATTAATAAAGCACATTGAAATGAAACAACCGAGCAGATGCTTTGGGAAACAATTAAGCATCTATCTGGAGATATTGATGACGCATTTGCTGGAAAACCACCTCAAACAAATAAAAAATTAGAGAAGAGAAAAACATCAAATGCCCAAATCAATTTGAATGACCTGACAAAGATGAGGCCGAAAGTAGTTTCTACGTTTAGTGGAAAGGTTATTGAGAGAAAAATAAGAGGCAAAAAAGTATACCAAAGAATGTTGTAAAAGCTTTTGTTAGAGCTAAACCCGTGACATGAGGACTTATACTTGTTAGGGATGTACCAACGCAAAATAATAGTGTTGATTGCGGTATGTTCGTATGCAAATTCATGGAAACTCTGACGTTGGCACAAACACAAGATACTGATTGAACCCCGTATCTTCACTGGCAACAAGACATGGAGAGATTTAGAACTGAACTTCCTTACGCCATTTGTATGTGGTCCAAGGATAAAACTGCTTAAAATTGTGCTTATATACACGTTCTTAATTGTGTTTTAGCTGTCTATTTTGGCTATCCTGTGGTAAAATAATATTTGCGATAAATTAATACCATGTATAGATTGCTTCGTCTTCTTTATTGTCTCATTCGAATGAAATAATGTATTTTGAAAATCTATTTTTTCTTTTGAACTAATTTATTTTATCTTTTGAACTATTTTGAGCAATAACACATCAATATTGAGGTATAATACTTGAATTTAGCTAAATAATGCGTCAAGAATTCATTATAACACGTGTATTTTAAAAAATAACACGATGATTTAAAAGATAATGCGGTTAAATTAAACTATAACATAGAATTTTCAATAAATAACACGTCAATAATACCGTGGGACAACGAAATAACACAGGCTTGCATTATATGGCGGCGTTATCATATAGGGAATATTCCCATGTGTTACACCACGGGACTGCGTTACAACACATGCGTAGGTTATATTGCGGCGGGTAGATGTGTTATAGGAATTCAGTATAACAACATTACGGTAACCATTTTAATAATGCCATATAATAACATAAATTTAAAAATAACGCGTCAATATTGCGTATAACACTTGACTTTAGATAAATAACGAGTCATAAATAGTTATAACACTTTATTTTTAAAATAACGCCTTGATATTGTCGTATAACTCGATGATTTTAAAAATAATGTGTTAATTTTGATAAATAACGCATTAATTTTGATAAATAACACGTCAAATTTGCGTTATAACACAAACCTGTGTTATGCTCAATATCGCGGTATAAAAGGACTGTGTTATAACACAATCATGCATTATAATACCTCGAGAAGTGGTGTTATACAGCTGCTAATGGTATGTAAAAGGTCACGTTATAACACGGGCCTGCGTTATAATAACGCGGGGTTGAGGTGTTATAGACGGTGGTATAACCCATGGGGAATATCCCCCATGGGTTATACGCAACCCAGCATTATAACATATGGAGAATATTCCCCATGTGTTATAGCGTCGCTTATAACACTTATGCCCGCAATATTATAATGCAAGCATGTGTTATAACGTGGTTCCACGATGTAACACATTGGGAATATTCCCCATGCGTTATAGGATGGCAGTATAACACGCCTGGGCAGCTATTAAGTGTTATAATGCAATTTTAACCTCTTTTTTATAAAAAACGAGGTGTTATGGTTGTGTTATTTAGTTTATAACTTCATAAATCATATTTAGCTAATAAAATTAATTAATAATAATTAATTAATAATATATACATTTATTAATTTTATAAGTGTTTATAAGTGTTTTTTCTGTATTATTTTTGTGTTATTGTATTATTTTGAGGTGTTATTGAGATGAACATATACTATAACATGTATTATTCAGAAGTGTTGTTGAAATACATTTACTCGATGATATTACAAATATAGATCACTTATTGAACAATCAATAGTTGGATATATCCTTGTGTTGGTTGCGATGCATCATATTCCTGAAATAATGGAGAAATTAAAATGAAATAGAAGGGCTAATGCCACTAACCTTTATGTTATATGATACTGAGTTTCAGTTGTATACCTGACCGAGACAATCAGACATTTCAAATAAATTTGCCTCGAATGGTATACCGGGATCTTGGCTTGTTAATACTTCTTGATGTTTTCCTATATACAATGTTTTATTTAGAGAAATAAAATGATACAATGATTAAAATATCTTAGAATAGTGAAATATATACTTTTTTGCCTCTTATTTTTCTCCCAATACTCTTTCCACCTAGACGTGGAAACTCCTTTCGGCCTCATCTTTGTCGGGTTATTCAAATTGATTTGGGCATTTGTTATTTTTCTTTTTTTAAATTTTTTATTTGTTTGAGGTGGTTTTCCAGCAAATGCGTCATCAATATCTCCAGATAGATGTTTACATGTTTCCCAAAGCATCTGCTCAGTTGTTTCATTTCCTTGTGCTTTATTAATGAGTTGTCATGCAAACTTGTGAGAGTGTGAGCAAAATAGTTGACCATTTGCAGAACCGATGCTCGTTTGGGATTCCTTCATATGTTCGTAACCAATGCTATTATACATGTTACTTTAAGCGTGAGCAGACCATCGGATTAACAAATATTTCTGGGGAATTAGCTTTATTTGAGCCACATTAAGCACTTAAATAGAGTGAGAATATAATATTTCCATCATTTCAAACTTTTTGAAACTGCAAGTGAGCTCATAATTGACTTTGTCAAGTTTCACAGTCCAGTGCTTGTTTTCTTCTTGGTTATTCAAATTCCTTACAATATATTCCAAATCACTTTCTGGAAAGCATTCAATTGTCAGTCCACAAAGCCCATCTAATAATTGTTGCTGGATAACAGAGTAAAGCTTTCTCGAATAAAAGGTGACAACTTGCCTTAAAAATGGGCTGTCTTTTACCACGGGCGTAATGATCGATTGATCACTATTGAAATTTTCATCATTCTCATTCCGGCGCAATGATTTCATAATATTTTCAAGACCAACAAAACAATTAACGAGAGAGCTAATAGGCTTTGAAACACTGCGACAAATATTATTTGTGGACTCACTTCATTGTGTTGATGATATTCCCATGCCAAACATTTCTTTATCGAACGCTGTGCCCTTTAACCACATGTTGTTGTGGAGGTTCCCCTTCTCAATCATAGTGGCCCAAATTTCTTCAAATTCCTCTTCGGTATCACACTTGCTCATGCATTTATAAAAGAGATCACCCACATTCTTGACACCCAAAACACGTTGCACTTTTGAAGGAAATTTCTTGTATATATGCCATTGGCATAACTTGTGTCGTGTCTGTGAGATACAATCTTCAATGAATCGAGTCATCGCTTCATCCTGATCCGTGAAAATTGTCATTGGATACTTGTCACCCATTATTCAGATAAATGCTTTGAATAACCAATTGAAGGAATCAATGGTCTCATTCGATAAAAAACCCACTCCAAAAAGGACATTTTGCCAATGGTGGTTCATCCCCACGAACAGAGCACATCATAAATTATACTTATTTAATCGATAGCTTGTATAAAGTATTATTACGTCCCCAAAACAATCATAATCAAGCCTGGATAACCCGTCGCTCCAGAAAAAGCTTGTGAGTCTGCCACACTCATCAGTTTTAAAATCCCAAGCAAATATTGTATCCTCAACTTGCCTCTTCATGAACAATTGTATTAGAGCATTGACATCTCCTTCCTCTATTCTTTCTCTTTTTTCTCTTTGAATAAAATTGTATGCATCTCTTTTTGTGCATTTTAGGTTCTCCACCACCCCAACCTCCGCAACCATAAAGTTATACGCATCCGTTGCTCTAATACCTGCTCTTGTCATTGATCTCAGTAAATTTGCATTTAATTCACTTATCTTTCTGCTAGAACGCAAAAGATGTTTATCACCGCTTTTGGAAAGAGGGTGGTTAGCATATCTAACCATGGTCTGACATCCAGTCCTTGTGTTAGCTTTTCTAAACTTCGCAGACCATTGCCTGACATTCAGTCCTCGTGTCAACTTTTCTGAACTTTACAGTATCTGTCAGGCTTGACTCCTTGTGGTCAGCCTTTCTGCAAATAAAATATTTATTTTTAATTTTATTCTAGTTTGACCAATAGCTGCTTTGATCCTTCCTAAAAGAAAAACCTACATGATGTGCATAGGCACAGTAGCTTTCATATGCTTCTTGATCATTGTGCACAGCGGTGCGAAGAAAAGTCTCTGTGATTGGATCATTGCACTGCACATCACCACCCCAATTTAAAGTTGGTCAGATATATATATAAGGCAAACAATAACAACATAATAACACAACAAAAACTAAACAATAATATCATCATAACACTACAAAAACAAAACAAAAACATCACCATAACACCCCAACAATACCACAATAGTGCAACACTAACACCACTGCAATAATACAATAATTAAACCATAACACCACTATAACACTACAAAAATTAAACAATAAAATCACATAACTCCTCAGTAGCACGACAATAATACAACAATAATACCTAAATAATACACCAATAACACTACAAGGACAATACAATCCCTAAACTATAAACGATAACACTAAATTCTAAGCCCTGATAATAACACCAATATAACGCTAGAAAAACTAAACAATAACATCACATAACACCTCAATAATACCACAACAATACGATAATAATACAAAAATAATACAACAATAACACGACTAAGACAAAACAATCCCTAAACTATAAACGATAAACACCACTATAACACTAGAAAAACTAAGCTATAACATCGCATAACATCTCAATAATACAATAATAATACGACAATAATACAACCCCAAACTCTAAATAAAACATACAACAAAGAAAACACAGCCCTAATACTATAATAATCATGAAACCTAAACTGAAATAACAAACCTAAACACCGGCATAACACCAAAGATAACACTACACTGACAAAAACCAGTTAAAACCAACGTAACAAAGCAATGCAACAGTAAAATCAAAGAAAAATTAAAGCAAACTCACCTCCGTTTTAAGCTTATCGACATTATTTAATGATTCCATGATTAATATTTCTTCGTCTCCGGAGGAATTGACAGAATCTGTTTTTTTTGGACTGGCGGCGGCATAAAATGAGACATAATGCTTTTGGCGGGATTAGCTATACGGACAAAAAGTCACTTTTTCGCTTCTGGGCTGTGGTCGGGTATCGGACGGGCTGGGTCGCCTGCTTTAATTAATTTATTTTACCTCTTGTTGCGGTGGGTCCAAGAATTCCACATGGCGAGCTTGCATTCGACTCTACTTGCAATTCTGCCTTCGGTGTCTGGATGAAATAAGCGCTCGTAGGAAGAAGTCCGAATGCGAACGGACACAAGGAAGACGAAAGGCTCCAAAACCGCCGAATCTAACGTAAAGTAATTTTTTGTCTGTGTCGGCGCCCGACAGAGTAAGTTCGGGCCGGGTTCACGAAAAGACACACCTATTTATTTTGCATGCGGTGATTCGGGTCGAGTCACGTTAACTAAGGTTTTTTTTGAATTTTTACATACAGTGGGACTCAGCTCCAGTTGGACTCCGCATGCAACTAGGGCTGTCAATTTGGCTCGTTGTTCGCGAACAGCTCGTGTTCGGCTCGTTAAGTAGCTCGTGTTCGGCTCGTTCGTTAAGCTTAACGAGCCGAACACGAACAAATTTTTAAGCTCGAAATGTAAACGAGCCGAACAC
>NEWO01000179.1:530906-567820 GCA_003013225.1 Phalaenopsis aphrodite
TTTTACTTTTTTTTTTAAAAATAAATTATTATAATAATTTAATATTATAACGAGCTAATTTCGAGCCGAACACGAACACGATTATCATTTTCGAGCCGAACACGAACACACTGTTCACGAGTCATTTCGAACACGAGCCGATTTCGAACACGAGCTGATTTCGAACGAGCCGAACACGAGCCAAGACTGAGCTCGCTCAGGCTCGGCTCGTTTACAACCCTACTTGGAGCACTTTCTAGTAATATGTTTGGGTTACATTTTTAAAGTTTTATTCGCCACATTCTGAAGCTTTATTCGTGAAGGTTTAAATTGCATTTTGAGGCTCTTAAACCCCTTTTTGAGATTGATTCAGTCTTTTTTTTTTACGAGTTTTAAACGCCTTTATGCCGATGCACTTACGATTTCATTTTAAGCTTTATCGATTTGAGTTTGTTTTAAAAGTGGATTGACCTCTTTTTGTTTGTTTTATTTTCTTTTTTTTAACGGTCAAGTTAAAAATGAGAATTTTTGATGTAACTATTTTCAGAAATGATTCATGATCTTAAAGAAAAATATGAGGAAAAGAGAAAGGGAGAGGGAGTTAAAAATGAAAATTGCTCTGTTGAGATGATAGAAATCTAAGGAGGAAATATGACAGTAAACCATTTACCATTCCTTTTACATAAGAAAGATGAAATTGTAATTGAAAGAATAGTTGAGAGTTGGGTGAAAGTGAGAGTTTAGATAACAATTGGGAGTATGGATTGAAAGATCAGTAGACTTGCATTTAGGCTCCTTAAGTTTTAAATAAACTTAAACCCAATTGTTTTAATTAAGATTGAAGCACATTTCACAAACCTTTTGCCAAAATTATAGGTTTATACCTAAGTTTTAGGAGCAGACCCTGAGAGAGTTCTTCCACATAATTTTCAAGTGAACCTAAGAAACCAGACAGCTGACCCTAGTTCATGAGTTAATTAGGACACTAGACACGAGGGTGCACTAGATTGTGATTCATGACTGATTTAATTAAATCAAATAATAAAATTCTTGCCTTAACTTGACCAAAACTGAAACCCAATGTTTCGGGATTTGAGCTTGAGTCTTACACTTAGATCCTCCTGGCAATTGGGGACATTCCCAATATCACATATAAATATTCTATTCTTGGTCCTTTATATGTGATGTTGTGTTTTGTTTTGTTTGTTTGTCTTTTTCCTACGATTTGTCGGTTTTCTCGAGTTTTTCAGGTCGTGCTTACTACTGTTTATACAACACATACTAGCTAAGCTTAAAGGATCAACAATCCTCTCAAATATGCAAGTTTAATTTACATTATAACATTTTATTTCATAACATGTTATATTGTTCTCCTAGCCTGTTATACTGTATTCCTAGCATGTTATACTGTTTTCTTGGCATGTATATTGTTCTCCTAGCCTCTCATAGTATTCTCCTAGCATGTTATATTATTTCTTTCTTCTTTTATATCACATGTTTTATTTGCTTTGATACACACTATACCTTAATATAAGAAAACCTAGTGGTTATATATAGGATTAACAACAAACCTGGATGTGCTACAACGAGGAGCTTGGAGTAAATACAGTGGGTAGCATGAAGAGGACATTCAAAAGAGCTGCAACAAAACTAAATGCACAACACAATACACTTTCCTTAGTTTAAATAACAAATCCTAGAATTTCGAGGTAGTTTGCCTAGTGCAGCGTAAACCCTCATATATCACCCTTAGGCTTTTGCACAACCCTAATTATGCAATTATAAATCCTAACACTTTAGGATTTCAAGGTTACTGTACGGTACGTGTAAATCCTTTTATCTTTTTAGGCTATTTGCACGATCAGATATTGTGCGAACATAATTCCTAAATTCTAAATGAATTGCAGGATTAAACATTAAATAACATCATTTCATGTTTAAAATCGCATAACATCTCATACTCTTTATCTGATCGTGCAAATAGCCTAAAATCAAATGGGAATGACCCACATGAAAAAATCAAATGGGAATGACCCACATGAAAAAATCAAATGGGAATGACCCACATGAAAAAATCAAATGGGAATGACCCAAATAAGAACATCATTTCATGTTTAAAATCGCATAACATCATTTCATGTTTAAAATCGCATAACTATCCTACTATTTCATATTGTGCAAAATAGTAGGATAGTTGGGAGGTCACCGGGGTTCTCCCAGATCTGTGATATCCCATACTCTTCGCTCCTTTGGATTCCTTAAAATAATTGTTCTTATTTGGGTCATTCCCATTTAATTTTCTCATATTCAATCTTGGAAACCTAAACTTTGAAATCTGTAAAGTAAAACCACTGATCTTAATCGAGAGTTTTCTTAAGTGACCTGGGTCATTTAAGATGTAATTAACTATATGGATTTGCCTCTATAGGGAACTTGGAACATAGGTAAAATAAACCCTATCTAATCTTTATATTAGGTAGGGGAACTTGTTTGTCTCATATAAAATATTTCGCAGACCAAAAGGATGTCACAAATTCTTTAGTTTAGGTGATTGAGCCTACTACAAATGCTATGCTTATTCTTCGGGATAAGCGTATTATTTGCGGTATCATGTTTAGTCACCTAAACTATTCAAAATATGAGACTCGCTTGGTCTCAGCTATTTTTAAATCAAAATGTTACTTTCAAAAATCATATTCATATCAAAACTATTTTCATATTTTTCCTATATTTTTCAAAACCAAAATTAAAGCGGCCGACAGGTATGTGTGTAAATTTCTCCACCACATCAATTCACTATTTACTTCAATTGGTCTGTTTTATTGGCTACTTCAGTCAAGTTTCTGGTTTTTTTTTGTAACGGATTGTTCACATCCCTTCTTTGCTGTTATTTTCAGCCTAGAAGTGCTACTGGCAAGTTTGTGCTTCGAGAAATGAGCGCTGTAGCTGGGGCTGTTACCATTACTTGCCTTATGGTGTGTTTTCTAACCTTATGCTGTAGAAATTTTTTTATATCATCACATTATATTTCTGTGTCATTTACTTGACGTAGAAGTTGAGATTTGATCCACAGTTCATGGTTTGAATCGAGTGACTGGTCGCTGCAGTCGTGCTATTATCTTTTTTATAAATTTTATTTAAATATTGTTTTAGTGAAGCTATGCGATGACATCCAACACTACTATTTTGGTCATTATATGAGAGAATTAATTATGGCAGTTTCTGTTAATAGCAATTGCAATTGCGTTAATGAATTTTATAAATAAACAGCTAGTGTTCTGACTCGGGATTCTATAATAATGCAATCTTAATACATTTTGAGTAGTGTAAGGAATGCTGTTGTTTAGAACCATCTTATGATCGGTTGAAGGATGAAGTGCCCTTCTTTTTTTCTTTTAATGCTTTACATTTTAGATGGCGTACTGTTTAATTAATGAGGAAATATTGTCTTATTTATATGGAATATGCTATTGAATGGTGCGATCTTAATTTTGTATCATTAGGTTGGTCTTTAGAATTGACAAGATGATATTGTTCAAATTTTCTTGTTATATATCAACAATTCTCTCTCCTTTCTTCGCAGTTGTGGGAGTTTTGTTGAAACCATAGTGGCATAGACTTACAGGATAGCTTCTTTTCCCCCACTCTCCACTTAATGTATCTTCTCCCTCAAGTTATTCTTGATATTACTTAAACTAGTGCAATATGAGGCTCGTCTCTGTGTTTTTTATGAAAAATCTCATGGAGGCTTGCGCTTCATTATCCCAACGTGAGACGTATACCTCACCCAGTCTGAGGCATACCTTTACTTCTCTCCTAAAAAATTTGACTCTATTCGTAATTTTTTAAAATAAAATTTTAAGTAGTATCAATATACATCGTCTACTAACTTTTACACCTCACACACTAAATTTTAAGAAATAAAAGAAAAATGTATTAATAAAAATTTATGCAGTTGAAATTCTAATTATCAACTTAGTTTCTATTTTAATTAATATTTTTATTAACTATTATTCATCAAAAAGTAGAAAATAATTTGGTTTAAAGACAATATGAAATGAGAGAATATATATATATATATATATGAATAAGGATAAGACGCAAAATAAATAATTCATTATGCAATGATTCTTATGAAGATCAATTGGATGATCAGAGTGATATAGACTTTAAATTTAAAAAATTAAATAATGATGTTTTTTTATATTCTTATTTAAGTAGGGAGTAGTATGAACAAGAGGGAAGCATAAATGTTGAACTTATTTTGATTATGTTTTGTTTTTTTTGTATTTTAATTTAATATATTAGCTTACTTTGATTGTTTGATGTTTGCACAACCTATCTTTTTTCATTATTTGATATTAGGACATTAACGTTGTACTTCTAATTTTATGCAATTAATCAATTTTACTTAGTTAGAATGTCATGTTACTTTTTTAATTTATTATTAGATTAGAATATTAATATATTATTTCATATTTCACACTATAGTTTATTCAATATTTGTTAATTTACACAATTTTTTTTAAATTTGTGGCTTGCGCCTCGTCTCATGAATGAAAACGCCCAATAACCAATTGCGCATTTTTAAACATTGATTCATGATTCTAGTAGAGAATATATGCATCTATTAATTTTCTATGTTGTCATGCCCACGACGACCCCCTTCTGTGAGTCGACAAGCGACATAATAGTGGCGAGTGTGGTTCATCTAATTGAATATCCCTCCAACACCCATTTTGACATCCTACTGACCAAATAGAGTGGGAGACATACTTGATCACCCAAATTCACCCTAAACAACACTTGTGCATTACAACGATTAGATACAAAATAAATTAACTTAACTAATCGAATTAAGTGGAGGCAATCCAAAATTTATCATTTGAATATATCTGCAGAGCATATAAATGCCCCAAAATATTTATAAAAAGTATAAATTTCATATATTGGTTTATCGCAAAATTATATATTTTACAGCAAAATATAATCCAAAAGATTGCGCTAACACTGCTCGACCTCAATCTTTTTTGATACCGAGTTTAACCCAAATCACAACGGAAATGCAAGCTGAAAATCAAGAGTTAAAACGAAGGCTCATGACAACAAATAAATTACAACCCAGACATAAAAGACACTGAAGAGGGTGGTGGATGACAGTTTGAAGTAGGTAGGGGTCGAATTGGAGGGTGTTGCTGGGGCAGAAGGATTGGAAGTGGGTTTGGGCAGCAGGCAAAAGACAAGGATGGGGTGGCGGCAAAAACAGGGAGGCTGGAAGAAGGCTGGCGATAGCCAATAGAAATTGCAGGGTTGGCGACAACAAATAAGAAGATTGAAGGAATTGCAGCAACAAGTAGAGAGGGTTAGGGATGTTGGCACAACAAGCAGGGGTCCTAGAGGGAGTTGCGGCAATGGGTAGGGTGATTGGGCGGTCATGCCAGTGAGCAGGGAAAGGGAGGGGAAAAGTAGGGTTGGTGGCAAGGAAACAAAATGGGGGAAGGTGCGTAGGAGGGTGGCAATGCGCAGGAGAGGGCGACAACAAGCGATAAAAGAAAATATAAATACTATTTTGGGAAGAGTTACAATCATAGCACCTTCTCGCAGTCTGATACAACCCTCGAAGAGAAACGAGACACCGACAGTTTTCTTAATAGAAATCTTACAGCAAAACTAAACATAAAAAAAAAACAAATATATAGACAGTTGATAACTAGGATGGGGAGGCCCCTCCCCTTGGGTGACAAGCCTAGACCAGACCAAGGGTTGGTTGACTCTTGCTCCCCCCCTAGTTGAACTGGTTTAACATGTTCCCACCCAGTTCAGTCTTCTAGCCCCACATTAGTCTCCCGGGTCGGAGGAGCTTCGACTTTATTCTTTGAAGCTTCTATCTGCACATTGATGTTGATGGAGTTGTTGAGACCTCTCGGGGACTGTAGCCCTAATAGCCGCCCATGGATTTCATTTTCGACTGCACTGCCTTTCAAATATTGGAGGAGTTTTCTCCACTTATGAACATACATCCATATCGATCCACTCTTTCGGTGGTCTACTACTGAATTAAACTGGGTCTGCGTGTCATACATATACTATTGAATCCTCCCATATTAATCAAAACTTGGCTCAACCTAATCTGAAGCGAGAGTAACCTGAACCTCCTCGAACGGTGGTGGCCATGGTGGTAAGGTATTAGTCGTGATATGCTGAAATGCTCTCTGTCGTGACTGCCTCGTGTCTAGAATTGGCATATCGGTCTTTTATCCTCCATCATCTCTAAAACAAATCCCACAGAAGTTTCTCTACTAGCAAGGGCACTTGTGATCTCAAACTCCGCAGAATGCAGGACGTTGTGCTTACCATTCTTAATGAAGGACTAAGTGTTTTTGAACCCATCTTGCTGAGTTCTACAATTGAATTGTCACAGTCTCCCGAACAACAACCGGTAGGCATCAATGGGTACCATGTCTTACCACACTTGATCTTGTAGTTGACTTCCAATCGAAAACTCCTTTCCAAAGTGCTCATGCAACGGGCAATGGCTAAGATTCTTTCGAAGATCACGTAATACTACTGTAGCTAGATGGGACAAATGGTAAATGTTGCTAAATCTGCGGTTCTTTTCAGTCGAGCTACTCCGTAAGCAGGTGAAGGAGTACCATGTCTCACCACACCTTTTTGTGAAATTTTCATAGTTGGCATCATATCCTTGTCCTCCCAAATAGGTTTTCGACAATTATCTCTTGGTCGGTATGATTAGGGTATGGCTTTGAGTAGGTGAAGGAGGTTTGTAGGAGTGATGTAGGGTGACAAAAAAAGTTTGAGTGGAGATAGGGTTGGATATTGGTGGATTCTATAAACTATAGTATAAGACTAGAGTTAAGCTAGCTTTGATAACAAATGATATCGAAGTTAACCCAAACAACAATAAAAAAATCAAGTATTATTCTTGAATTCAAAATAGGGAAATACAATCTCACAAACGGAAATATAACTAACAACAAACCCGATAGAACAAACTCATATTAGGGTGGATCTCAGGGGTAGTGGTGGCCAACTTTGATTTGGTCCTTTAGAGGGATAGTAATGGGTGGGAAAGGCATGGTGGCAGCAAAGTTGTGTGGGTAATTGTGAGTGGGAGGTGCGAAACTACAAGAATGACAAGTGTGGTTGCTATGCTTGGCGAGGGTAGGAAGAAAGAGGGTACTGGACAACAAGAAACTGGCTGGGAGAGGCTGTTATAGCTGCGACAACAAGGGAGGGCGACGAGACGGTGAAGGTGAGAAGTTGCGGCAATGGTAGCTAGCTAGAATGAGAGAAACAAGTGGCTAGATGACTTGATTTGCAAGTGAACATCAAATAGGCATTGTCGTGGGTGGGGTTGTCGGCGATAACTGCGAGTGATGCAGGGAACTTCAGGACAACAAGAGGATGGCTGCCTGGTGCGGCAACAACGTGAACAGATGGTGGGAGTTGGAAAGATTGATGTGAAAATAACAACAACAGTTGTTCGGGGTCGACTACAGCAATGGAGGGCGACTGAGAGTGTCGTGGAGAGGGTGTGGAAGGGGATAGGGAAGATAATCGCCACATAAGGAGAGATACAACTTTCCAAGGGAGAAAACAGACATTGGCGACCATCCTAAATAATTCACACTAAAAACTAAATCTAAAACATTATATATATATATATATATATATATATATATATATATATATATATAAAAATAATAATAATAATAATAATAATAATAATAATAATAATAATAATAATAATAATAATAATAATAATAATAATAATAATAATAATAATAATAATAATAATAATAATAAGAAGATAACTAAGGAGTGGCCCCATATGGTGGGCGGCAATCCCAAGCAAATAGGAGGGTTGTTTGTTATTTTGGTTATGCTTTTTTTATTTATTTGATGGTCAATTCTGTTTGCTAGGACAAGTAGTGATTTCAAGTTAATGGCTACAAATTTATAATCACTCAAAATGTTTGTAAACTTGATTCCCTTTCTTCCACTTTTTTCATCCAAAAACAAAAACAACTTGGGGATTTCTATTTTTGTATGTTTTATGTTATTATAGACTGATGAACGTTATATTTCGTTACTCAGCATAACTTTTTTTTTTTTTGGAAGATTTACATCCAGTCCACTCAATTAAAAGGTCAGTATCGCTCTTAGCGGGGTTTTGCGGGGAAGAGATGCCCTTGTCTAATTCGTAAGCGGGAGACACCTGCTTGATTGAGCGCTTATAGAAACTAATTTTTTATATTGTTCTTTACTCATCTTTAGTGGGTTGTAAATATGCATTCCAAAATATGAAAATTTTATAATCCATTTCAAATGTTCATCTACTATACATATAACTTTATGCTCAAACGATTATATATATATATATATATATATATATATATATATATATATATATATATATATATATACATATATGTATATATCTATATATGTATATATTGATTTATGTGAAATAAAAAACATGTCGTTCCGCTCTGCTGGGGTTCCGGCCCATTGTGAACCCTAGCGTCTCGCTTTGCTTTCGGCTTCGGGATTTACTTGTGTCGCGTAGTTTCGCGTCGACTGCTTCTATTCGCGTCGTCTCGCGTTTGCTTTCGCGTCTCATCTGGCGGCAGTGCTGCGGTTGGCCTGCGTCTCATCTGTGATAGAGCCACTCGACAACTTGCGTCTCGTCTGCCACAGAGCCGCTCGATCGTCTGCTCGGCTCTGCCTCTGGCGTCTGCGACAGTGCCGCTTGACACCCCTATTCGTGCAGTTTCTCACTATGCTGCAGGTTGGCACTGTCTACGGTAATGGCTTCAGGGATTTCCTACGCTGTCGCCCTCGCCGGTGATAACCCCACCAAACACTCCTATGCTACAGTGATTCACAAACACAAGGGACAAACGCAGCTCCCATTTCCAGCTCGCAGATAGTGCGGTATTCTTACAGATTTACCCTAATTTTGTCGAAGGAAATGACGATTGCAATCTCATAAAAAAAAGAGAAAAAGGCGGGCAAACCAATAATTTTCGTCTCTGATGCTGAAATTTTAGCTAGTGCAAGAAAATACAAATTTACACTAGTTGGAAAGTTCCAATTAGGTTGCCCTAAGATGGAGATCATCAAGAAGGTTTTTGAAGATTTCAAACTGGTCGGGGATTGACAGGTGGGTCATTTCGACGGAAGACATGTTATAATACAGCTGAGCACAGAAGATGATTACACGAGAATTTTTTCAAAGAAATTCATCACAATTGAGGGCAAACATATGAAATTGCTCAAATGGACCCCTAATTTTGATCCCAGTCAAGAAACCCTAATTGCACCTATCTGGTTCTCATTACCTGAACTTAAGCTTAATTTCTTTGACCTGTATATCTTATATGCAATTGAGACTATCCTTGAAAAACCTTTGTAGGTAGACTTACCTACAGTTCATTTCTCAAGGCATTCTGTTGCAAGGATTTTGATTAAACGAGATATTACACTACCAGATGTAGAAAAAGTCTGGATTGGATTTGCTCATAATGGTTATTGACAAAAAAATCATTATAGAACAAAAACCATACTACTGCAAGCACTGCAAGATGTTTGGACACCCGCAGGAGAAATGTTTCAGATTGCACCCACAATTGAGAACCAATAGTCAAAAACAGGAACACACTATTAGTGCATCTCATGTGCCTGAACGTGCTCCCAGCAAACTTGATGACAACCAATCTAAGGAGGGAATCACCACAAGACAGGAGTTGGTGTCTACCCCTGGGATTTCTTCTCCTGATCATACTACAAAGGTTAATGTTCAAACTGAAAATCAGGATAGTTCCGCAGCTCCTATTTAGGAAACATTACGCGCAGAGGTAACACTTCACATACACTGGAACCTATCGCGGTGGCATCGATTGTCTTTCCTTCTACTACGGTTCTAACATCAAATCAGATCGAGGATCACATGAGTTGGTCTTCAGATGAAGAATGACAAATTTACACTTCTCGGTGGAAGAAGTCTGGGGGCACACTCCAACTTGAAAATTTAATGAATGATACTTTGGTGACTCCTGACAATGACACGACTCTTCAAAGTTTGTTATCTGGTTCCACTCCTAAAACTAGAGGAAGAGGGAGGACTAAACTGGCTCGTCCCTAGCTACTTGTTTTTTGTATGTTTTAAATTTGTTTTACATTTTATTGAGTCTATCTGTAACTTTTTTGTTGGGGTATTACTGTACTTGTATCGTATGGGTAGGATGCCTCTTTTGGGCTCTTCTCATATAACTTTTATGTTTCCTTCTATATTTCAATAAAATCAGCCCTTGGGCTTTTCATATATATATATATATATATATATATATATATATATATATATATATATATATATATATATATATATATATATATATATATATATATATATATTTATATTTATATTTGTATCAGAATTTATAAATCTTTCCCGCTTCATGATTTCTCTCTTTGAATCGAACACCCTGAAACTTTTTCCTTTTATAATTAATTTTAACATTATCTCGACTTATGCAAGCTTATAAACCTTTTACCCAGATTAGAAATCAATTGTTTAGGAAAATACCAAAATCTTTCTTTTAGATAAAAAAACTAAGAGCTTGTCTGAGATCATCACTTTTATTTTATTTTTATTATTTATTTTTTGCTTTTATTTTAAGATTATGGCTCTGTTTGGCGCAGCTGCAGCTTTTCAGCTGCAGTTGCACTATCTTAAAAATCTGCTGCGGGGAAGCTGATTATCTGTTTGGTTCAGCTATTTCTGGAAAAATGACTATTCTGCCCTTGTTTGATAAAAATATTTAAAAGAGGACTGTAACAAGGAAATTTTTGTAACTCCATAAACAAAATTTATTCTGTAATAAATTATTGAAACTTCAGTGTTAAATATGTAAAAAATGTAATTGTTAGGTAATTAATTAATTATTGTTATGTAATAAATTTATGGAATTAATTTTTATATTTTAAAATATTATTTTAAAATATTAACTTGTTAGATAGGTCAACATATGAAATAAAAAACTTGTTATAGGAATACTCTTATATTGGGTAGCATGGATGTATTAAATATATTTTTCATTTAGGATTTAACATATTATTGAACTAATTAATTTAATTAATTTTCTTCAAATACCGATGACAACTTAAAACAAAGCCAACTAAAGGGATGTATGCCCATTTTTTTTCCCAAATTGAAATACACTTTCATTCATAACTTTTATAACATTTGAATGTTAAAAATTATGAATATCAAACTTTGATGATCAAACACATACACTTTAATTGGTGTAAATGTAAAATGAAAACTTTAGGTGATGGATATGTAAATGTAAATTTTGCTAAAAAAATTGATTGTGAATTGTAGTACCCATTTTTGCTATATATTACAACAACAATTCATCGTTTACATAACAAAAGATTTAATATTCATAGATGACAACTTTTAAGTTCAAACTTCAATGATAGCAATCTAGAATTACATAAATACATCTCAAGTAAAAAATTATATAAAATATATTAGTTCAATTCCTCATCGAATCCCAATGATCCAAATATGAAATAACAGTTGTACAAAAAAATGCATGGCCTCACTGGAGGCAAGAATTACCCATGCATAAGTGAACCACATGATGGAGGAGCTTTTTCCCTCTCCAACAAAGGCAACCAATAATTTATATTCAATAAGCACTTTCCCCCAACTCCATCATTCATAAAAGAAAACATTCAGTGCATAAGGAATGGTGCATAATCATAAGTGAACCACATGATGGAGGAGCTAAAGCATTCCAGAATCAAAGAGAGCACGCTGAGAAGAAGGTATATTTGCATCTTTTGTAAGGAGATGAGTAATTATGTTAGAGGACAACATATTCTTTCTAGAGAATTTTTTCCACACACAATCATACAAGGTACTCAATTATCCCCCAACTAACACATTAGTAATTTGTTCTCAAAGAACCGCCATTTCATTTGCACATTCTCCATCCTTCGTACAAATTGTGGAATGATCATTGTTACCTCGTGACAAAGAATGACCAATGTGATATTCATATGCTTCGATAGGTGCTTCCTGTTGATTTTCTTCAGCACTATGGAAATCAACATCAATTTGCGAAAGATGACGTTGAATAAAATGGTGTAGTGCCATCGTTGCTATAACAATTTTGACCTGTTTTAGAAATGACTAAGGTGACATATCGTGTATTATCACCCACTTCTTCCAAACCCCAAAGTTCTCTCGATAATGTCTCGTAAGGATGAATATTTTGTTAAACATATCCTTTCAGACCTGCGTAACATTGCTGAATCATTCAAAATCAGGTATGTGATATCTGATGTCAGGATAGAATTTAAGATGTCATCGCTGCAATGGATACAAAATACTTGCTTGGATTTTTTTTGCATCTTAAGTTCAACATGTACAAAAGAAAAATTAATGAACTCATGATGCAACATACCGTATAGAGGGCGCGGAAAGTTGTAATGGGGATTCCGCGTTGCACTCTTGAAAATTCTACTATCGTGCGCACTACCCCCAACCGGGCATGACAAATGTAAAACATATGTTGAAATCGCACACCGCCATGACATTTTGTGTAGGGCTTCACAGTGGCCTATAAATGCAATTTTATCATCGTTTGGTATTCGTTCATCAACGTATGTTCCATCTATTGCACCGATGCAGTCCTTAAAAGATTCCTCTGGTTATGTTTTCTAAATTATCTAAATCAAAATATAAATATTAGATATTGTAATCCCAACCTTAAAGATTGACATGTAACGCGTATCACATTCAATCTCTGATGGAGTTCGTGCGAATGTTGGATCTGATGGTTTTATGATCTATGTGGCGAGTTTCACAAGATCATTCAAACCTACGGTGAAATATATGCTTATCGTCTCCGATGAGTGTTGAAATTGTTCCATTGCACCACGAATTGACTCATTTTGTAACAATATGTATAAAGTCATCGCTAACACCTTCCGTTCAGTCGTCCCAGATGAACCATGTAGACCATGAGATGTACTAAGTTTAGCAAGTAGATCGGTGAAGACCTCTTGTGTCATCCGAAACATGTTCCTAAATCTGGTTGGATGGCTAGTAAGCAATTCTCCAACCCATCTATCTTCGACATAATTTGATGCGTAACAAGACGAGCGGTCAATGTAATAGTTGTAGTTATAAAAGACCAATTGAATGCAGCATTTCTCCTCCTTTGTCGTTCTTATTTCCAGTCCATGCTGATAAATAATTTGTAAAAAATAACATAACAAAATCACTAATTATGGAATCCAAATAACATAACGTTGCAACTAGAACGAAAAAGGTAATATTGAGGGACGTCGGATAGAAAGCAAGCATGAACTGATAAAGTACAATAATGTTGTTCAATGTTCCAACAAAATACTAAATTAATAGAATTTCTCTCAACAAATAATAAATGAAAGCGTTGATGCCTTAATTTTCCCTACAGGCATAAAAATGACGTAGATACGAAACCCGTCGGTCTTTCGCAATTGCTCTAAAAAAATCTATGTGGACCGAATCTTGCAGAAGCTCCACAGCAAAAAAGTATAGATCAAAATCATCAGCAATCTCTGGGTTCTCTTCCAAAATTTCCACCACCTCGATAATTGAGGCTCTCTGAACTTAATGAGGGGCATCTTTTGAAGAATCTTTTAGGTATGATATCTAATTTCTAATAGAGGGATCTCCACTCTTTTTCTTACTCTCCACACGAGATCGCTTAGACCGGTTCGTTGACTGGATTTCTGGGAGGTCCTGGGTGTGGAATGCGGGTGAATCAACTGGCCGACTAACTGCTACATTGTCAAGGGTAACACCAAACCCTGTCTCACTTGGAGCGCATTCATATTTCCCTATAGCGATGACACCCCCGAACATACGGTCTAACTTTTCCTCAAACTCGGGGTAAAGTTCTACAAGTTTGAACTTTTTCGCTGTAGGCACCACCTGAAAAATAAAACATTCAACCCTTCGGTTAGTTTGCAAAAAAAAAAAAAAGATAAGGTGCAATTTAGACGGGTTTAATGTTTCCTTACCGCAAGTCTTTCTGTCTACCACTCTTTTGGGGCATCAATTGTTTTTTTTACCGGGTCGCAACCCAAATTCGTTGATCCTCTTTTCAATTACTTCCAAATTTTCAAGTCCTTGAGTTGATCTCATTTGTTTTTCATTTGCAGTCTATTATATTCCCTGTCAGTACTTTCCTTGAAATTCTTGATAATATTTTGCCACCCTTTCTTATTGAAAAAGGTGGTAGGTCTATTGCCAAGTTCAATTTTCTTCAGGCATAGGTCGTAAAATATTATTTTTGTTTCTTTCTCCCAGAGTGTCGGTGTACCAAGCTCTTTAGACTTATTAGCCATTATATTACTACGATAAAGTGAAGGCATGAGAAATAATATTGACATGATTTAGAAAAGTGGTGAGGGCATGATATAAAGCATATATTTTCAATTTGCTTCTTAACCAAAAGATAATCTAATAAGTCATGCGGTGATGTTATAAGTGAGGGCGATGATACATAAGACTACAAAAAAAATCATTCCATAGCATTTATTTGTTTGTATGGTAAGTAGATCAAATACAAAGCCTAATTCATGCTAAGGAAAGTAATCATAAAATATGTTGTGAAAAGCATGGAGGGCAGATTCGTATAGCCGGCCCTAAATAATTATAAGAGTGGACTTTTCCAATTGAAATTCGAACAACCAAATAATAACTTTCCTTTATTGCTTACACTAAAATCATAAACCTGGGATTTCATCCGCTATCATAGTTTAACAAATATACAAAGTAGGCAATTGAAATATTGATAATAAGTTCAACTGCATTGTTACCGACTTCATAAGGCAAGAGTGGCGCATCAAGATTTCATTGTTTGCCATGTTGGTAAACAAGTTTTAAATTTCAATAACCAACATCATCAACCTATAAATGTAATTGCTGCCCATATATGTCTACCATGAATACCATGAAAGTTAACAATTTTTTGTCGCAACGTATTGGTATGCTGTTTAAGGGTGTGTTTGGGGCAGCTTTTGCATTTCAGGATAAACAGCTTATTCTGAAACGCGGCCCGCATGGGTCAACCCGTGATCTGTGTTTAGTGTAAAAATGAAACCGCATTTTTGGATAAGCAGACAAAACATGCGATCCAAAAGGTACCGCGACATTTTAAAAAATGCACCCACACTTAGAAGCTGCCTCAAACGGGCCCTGAATGTTAATAACTCCCCAAAGTTTTTTGAATTCAACTTGAATGTTCATGATGCTTCTTCTACACCACAATATTCCACATTAGTGTTCAAAAACTAAAACAAAGATCTGTTGGATAAAATAAAGGCATCAAATATCTTTTTTTTTTTAATAAAAGCCACTGACAACTAGGGCTGTCAAAAAAGCTCGTTGTTCGCGAACAGTTCATGTTCGATTCATCAATGAGTTCGTGTTCGATTCGTTCGATAGATAAACGAGACGAACCTGAACAAATTTTTTTCGTTCGGTTAGTTAAACGAACCAAACACGAACAGTGATGCGTTCGTTCGTGTTCGAATCATTATTGTTCGAAATATAAAATAATTTAAAATAATTATATATAAAAAATTTATGAAATTTTTAAAAAATAAATTTTATAAATTATAATATATAATAAATTAATAATAATAATAATATATTAATATATTATATTAGTAATATACTAATATAGATATTATATATTTATATAATGTAAGTTATATAATTAATATAATATATTATTTATATATACTAATATTAGGGATGTCAAAGTGGCTCGTTGTTCGCGGACAGCTCGTGTTCGGTTCGTTCGTTAAGAAACGAACACGAAAAGTGATTTCACGAACAATTTCAAACACGAGCTTATTTCAAACGAACTAAATTTCAAACGAACCAAACACAAACACAAGCTCTGTTCGTTCGTGTTCGATTCGTTTACACCCCTGCTGACAACTTCGAAAGCAACAAGAATAAATTTAGAGTTGAAGATGGAATAGATCATAATTTGATTTTGGGAGGAATGATATGGGAATGAAGAACATTGCTATAGATTCTATTGAAAGCATAGCCCGTAGCATATCCATGCCATTCTATTTGTTTTTCAGCCATATAACGAAATGGCTCCCTTGTACTTACCATAACATTAGTACCACCCCTGTGGAATGTTACACCCGCAAAAGCTTCCCAAATTATCAAACAGAAAATAACAGTTCTCCAGAAATCGGTTTCATACAACGCATTAGCGGCAAGAAATGCAAAGCAATGAACTTTTTTGAAACCATTTTCTTACTGCTATAATGCAAAAATCAAAATAAAATGTCCTTCATATTTAGAGCCACTCCGAGCAAAGAAACATATCCTTCATGTAAATCAGATGCACATGCTTCGCACCCCCCTAAAATATACCACGGAAAACTCCTTTATGATACCAAATATTACAGATCGAAAACGATATACGAAGCTGGCAATGGGAAGAAGAAGAAAGGGAGGAGCAGAGGCGCAAGGGGGACTCGGGAGAGCAAGTTATTAGATCGAAGGTCCTTATACCTGGATTCATTTAGTTTTCGATCGAGCAGAGGCGCAGAGGAACAAGCTTCTCTTTTTCGCACAAGGAGAAGACGCGGAGGAGGCTTCCCTTCACTCTAGGGCAACATATGACAGAACACAGACACGTGAGGGTAAAGGTAAGAAAGTTTAGGAGCAAACGTGGGGCCGCAGGGTTGTTCCTGCGACCCGCTTCTCCATAACTTCTTATCTCCACCCCCACGAAGTCACAAAATAAATGGGAATAAATTTTTGGTCGCGACGGTTTGGGGCCGCGCCGCGCAAAAACTGCAACCCCAAACAGAGCCTATATTTGCTTAAAACATTGTTTTTTTGCATGTTTTTCGTGTAAATAAATTAGTTTAAAAAATTCAAAACATCAAAGTTATTTTGAATATATTCAAAATAATTAAACATATTATATACTACCAAATATGTTCTATTTCAATAGCCACACTATTATTTCTCTTGAATTTTGAAATCTCAGATTATTTCTTAAATCTTAAAGCATTTGGTCGTTACTTTTTCTTATTTTCTTTTAATTTTGATTTACTTCACTATTTCTTGGTTAATTAATTCTATGCTTCATGAATATATTCCTTTTTTTCTTTCAAATACTTTTTTTTATAACCCTTAACAAATTTATCAGTCATAAAGATTTTATTAAATTTTCTTTTGTTACATCTAACTTTTTCTAATTAATTTCAGCATATTAAAATCATTAAGATTTTTTTGCTTAGGCTAATTTTATTAATTTCATTGCAAGGCTTGGCTCCTTCTAATACCTATATGTTTCAATATTATTTTTTATTTTTAACTATTAATTAAAAAAACTTATTATTTTACTATTATTCCTTTGTTTCTCCATCATTTTCTTATGTAAGATTTTTTCCCAGATGCCCTTAAAAATTCAATGGCAATCCTTTTAACGCCACTAGTCATTCTAGATTTCATGTAGTTTGGTTCATGATTTAAGTTTGAATTTTTTTCAAAACCTTATATTAAATAAATGTTAACTTCAGGCTTTCAAGCTTATCTAAGAGCAATTGTAGAATATTATTGCTTTTTTTATACTTCTGTGATATACTTGTATAAAATTTGCTCTATATTGTGATTAAATTTTTTTGGGATTGCCTTATTGTTTTTGTCGAAAAGCATATCATTATGTCGTTCTATCTTGTTTAGGAATAACAGCTAGTGATTCTCCTACTCTACCTTGAGGAGCATAAATTTTATTTAAGTTATGACCTGGTCCGGAGCATGGAATTAACCAAGACGGATACACAAACGGTCGGATTGTGGAAATTAAATTTTTTATATTCATCTATAATTTAATCGACGAAAGAGCCCTAATCAAATTAGATTAAAGTAATTTTTAAGTTTACCTTATTATTGATTTTCGAGTCTTCTATAATTATTTTATCTTCTAGCATTTATACTTTAATCAATTAAATAAACCTAAAAAGTTAGATTAAAAATAATAATGAATTAAACCAGCCAACGAATTAACATAATCCTAAATTACAACAGTGCAAAGAGAAAGAAAAATAATATGCATGTTAGTTAAGCTTTTTTAATAAATCGATATTTAGTATGTTATTCAATGAATCTCATAATATCAGTAGCATTCCAATATTGCTTTATATAAAACAACTGTCACAGGAGTATCGTCTAAAAATTGTGTCAATTAAGACTCATCAATATCAATATATTTTTTTTCATTTACGTGCACGATACCTGAAGTTCCCCTGCTTGTATCATAAATTGGTGATTTCATGATAATCAGTCATGCACATACAATTAATTTTCATTTACGTGCACGATACCTGACGTTCCTCTGCTTGTATCATAAAGGGCTGATTTCATGATAATCAGTCATGCACATACAATCAGTTTATTAAAATCATATCATTCATAATTTCATGTCACTCAACATGTAATACTATATTACATTAAATATTTCATAATATGAGATTATAAACTTTCACATATAAATGATCGATAAAATTTAATAATAAAAAAATCAATTGCATTAATCAAACATAAATAACAACCTAGAAAATTGGTTTATAAGAGATACTAAAATGATATTATAATTTAAAAATAAGTGTACCCACCTTGATGACTATTAATTTGAGTGTGAATTTGTCTTGACGCCGACCCTTCTAAATTAGAGATCTAACATAAATATGATATTTAATTAACTTATTTTTTAATAAATTATTACATGTTCAATAATTAAGTATTAAATCTAATCCTACTTAATTATTATTATTTCAATTAAATTTAGGTCTAAATAACTTACATTGCTGATCTCTAAACCATGCATAGGCTTCTTCCTCGCCTCTACGAGATCCACGTCGTCCTCGCCTGCTCGACGGCTTACAAGCTGGCTTCGCCTCCCTCAACCCAGCGTCTCCTTTGTGGGATGCTCCTTTTAGGGCATTATTGAAGTCTTACTCATGCAAGGAAATTCCTCCTTTGTTTTCCTCTTCGAATTGCCTCGACTCGACACAGTAGCGCAAAGCTGCGATTCTCTTCTTCTCTCAAGTATCCGACCTACTGCGTTGTCTCCTCGAGTAAGAAAGCATGTAACACCACTTCCATTACTCTCTGACTGCACGAACGACAAATCCCGCCTCTCAGGTCGATTTATAATGCGAACCCGTATGTTTCCCTCTTTTCCTCTCCTTCTCTGTTCGGTTTCTGTCTCCTTGTTTCTTTTCTCATCACTTCTACCACTTTATTCGACACTGTCAATTTCTCTACCGATAATAAAACAACAGGATAGTACAATCTTCCACACTTACAAAAATTTCATCATTGAAATTTATAAACATACCTCAAGTCATTTCTTATTAAGCAAATCATTATTAGTTATTCATGCAACTAGCTCATTAAGATGAAAAAGTAATCATTTAAAAGGTAAAGACTCAAAAACAAGGCGACTTAACAATACTTCGAATTACAATTTTGAAGCAAGTAAAAATACCCTATATATAAGAAATGACAAACTCATCAAACCTCATCACCATCAACATGAATAGGTTATTCAGGCTCACTATGAGTAAGGGAATATACTTGAGGTCTTACAGATTGCCTTGATTGAACTTGAGTTGGAGTTGAAGCTATAGACTATTGTTTTTGTCTGCTTTTTTGCTTCTGTGAAGGAGCTTAGCCTAATTTCTGATCTTCAATGCTCTTGACGCGAGGCGCTAAAGGTGCCTCTGATCCGAGGCGCTGAAATGCGACACCCTTGATGCATCATGTTGAAAACGCCAGCCAACTGAACCGATTGGAAAAAAAACGATAGCAAGACCGTAAACTGGTCCATGCGGAAAGGATCGCAGAGGCTTCACGGGATCTGTAGAGGGGACGGGACTTCCGATCTTCCTTATGCATTCTTCCCCTTATGGAAAGCCTTTAATGGCTATTTTCTGGAGTATTCTTGTCTTTTTCTTTTGTGTGGGAGTTTCCTTTCCCACTTCTTTTATTTTCTCCTCCAATAGGAGTCTATACATTGTTGTTTTCGGAAGATTAGGGCTTAGGTCGTTGTTTATAGATTTTGTAATTCCTGTGTGGAGCTGTTTTTTTCTGTTCTAGGGTTGTATCCGAGGATGTGGTAGTGCTCCAGCTGTAGCCTACTCCGAGGTGTTGTATCTCCCCCTTTTCTCTTAACCTTTCTCCTCCCCACTTCACCGCCCCGACCTTCCCCTACTTCATCCAAACACCCTACTATGCTTCCCCTACAACCTACCCTTGTTGTCTATTCACCCGACCTGCACCCTAACACTTTTTCACCCCTTACTTGCAACCAACCCTCACTGTCCTTTCACTCGATCTGCACCCTAACACCTTGTCACCCCTTCCTTGAAGCCTACCCTCGCTGTCCAGCAACCCGACCCACAGCCTAACACCCTGCCGCCCCTTTCAGCAGTCTATCCTTGCTGTCCAACCCTCCAACCAGCACTCCAGCCCACCTACCAGACCCCCTAATCCCCTTGCTGGCCCACCTCACCACCACCAACCCTTCCCCATACCCACACTACGTTGCTGCCACCCACTCCAACCCTAGAAGGAGATTTGTCTGTCGTTGTTTTTCACTTTTCATTATGTCGTGTTGTAACCCCATTTCTATATTAATAAAAGTTTGCTTTTGTATTCTGATAAATCTCTACTATTGTCGATATGATTTGGTATTAGAGCTAGGTCAAATCTAGTCCTATCCTAGGGTTCATAGAATCCACCTTACCCAAGACACCTCTACCAAATTTTCTTTTCCTTCCAATTCTCGACCCTAACCATGCCACCGCTGAGAGGTACATCAGATTCTACTTAGGAAGAGATTCAATGAGAATTTCGTTGTTTCCAATGGAGACTAGCCGAGCTGGATGACGAGAACTATGAAGAGATTATCTTTGGTCGTGATTGATAGAGTTGCGGGGAAGACAAATGACGATCTGAATCCGTTCGACATGGAAGATCTCAGTGACGAGGAATATCGACCACGCTCTTTCGGTATCCAATACCAGAGGAGACCAAGAGAAGAGACCACTTATGGGGGTTAGTGGGACTTTGACATCAAGATGGACTTCCCAAAGCTTGAGGGATGCATGGACTTCGATGAGTTTATCGACTGGCTGAAATCAGTTGAACGGATTTTCGAGTATAAAGACGTACTAGAGGACAAACGAGTTAAGCTAGCTGTCATTAAATTAAAAAGAATGTCTCATTATGGTGGGAAGATCTACAGAGGCAAAGGAAAAGAGAAGGCATTGGGAAGATAACTAAGTAGGAGAAGATGAAGAAGATAATGCAGAAGAAACTAAATCTTTTAAATTTTAAGCCAACCCATTAAAAGTTTTTTATATTTTAATTAAATGAGCTCAAAATTTATAATTTTTTTAAAACATAGAAAAAGCTTAAGGAGAAAGATTTCATGGTCTTTTAAAACCTTATCTTTTAAGGGTTTTTTTAGGAAAAGCTTCATATGTTTTCCCCGAACAATTTTTTTTTCAAAACATGATAAAAAGATCTTTTAAAAAGAAAATTCTATTTTCAAAATTAAAAAATGGATATTTTCATCAAAGCTTTAAGACTTTCTTTGGAAGAAGTTCTCATAAGAGCTTATCCTCTTAAGAAGTCTTTTCTTTAAAACTTGAAGAGATTTTGCTTTTAAGAGAAAAAACTTATTAAAACGTTTTTCAAATTTCTTTTAAAGATTCTTTTTAGGAACTTTAAAAGATATCTCTTCAAGAGTTTCCTCTTTAAGAAATCATTTCCTTTGAAAATCATACTCCATTCTTCAAAAAGGTAATATTTTTCAAAAACCCCCTTCACCTTTAGGGATTTAAAAAATATATAAGCTTATCAGACTCCCTTTACTTGCTTAGCCTAAGCAAGAATTACATATTCAGCAGAGTGAGTGATCATATGAATGAATATGTTTCTCCTCACAAACATGATTTTGTAATCTCAGAATCCTGAGTATATAAGTTTTGGGTTATCTTAATGAACTTAAATTCTCAGGAATTTTTTATTGACAAAAATTATATTTTCAAAAAAATCTAAATTTTTTTGTATGAAAAATACTTTTATTATTGTTATGGGAACACCAGTAAATCTTTATTTTGAGAACTTTAAATTAAGGAATTTAGCATCATTTATTCAGAATATACATTTTTTATCTCAATTAGAACCTGCGGAGGGAGAACAAAATATTAGGAAGAAAACAGAACCTTAGGGTGGAAAAACAATATCTGATTGATAATTTGACCAGAACCTCACTGAGAATGGAAAATTAACTAAACAACCCTACAAAATTCTGATTTGTCATCATAACCGACAATTTCTACGAAAAAACAAATTACGTTTAATTATTAAACACCCAAAACAGTTAAAATCGACCAACTCTATTTTTTTGTAAGCCACACCATAGGATAGCTTTAAACTACGATCCTACGGTAGCGAACACAGGCAAAAGCCCAAGACCATACACAAACCCTAGATTAGTCTAGTCTGGAAGCCCTATGTTAGTTACTAGATTCCTATCATAGATTAGAACTAATGACTAGGACCTATAAAACAAATTGACCTACCCTCGAAGATTGAGTATCCTAGAATGAAGTAGCTCATGGTACAGATGAAGATACTCACAATCACTTTTATGGCGGTAAGGACTACCTTAAGTCATCGTTACGATGATAAGGGAAAATTCATGTTATTCTAGTAGTTAATTGTCTGAGGCTACTAATGTACCCGAGATAATGGAAATTCATGACCATCTTGAGCTGGTGCGTTACTCTCAAATTTTGGTTAGGTTGCCTATAGTCTACTGTTTAGAGTTATTTAGATTAGGGCTTCATCTCTATCTGGAAATCTTATCCATATTCTTACCCTTTAGACTATGATATCTTATAATCAATTCATCCTAAGCAAAGTAAACTTAATCAATCCAATATGATTTCAACTCAATCGTTTTAAAGTTGATGTTAACCAACACAATCCAAACTCAATTCAAACCCAAATTTCAATATGATCCAAAGCTTATCAATTCAAATACCAAATCAATTTCAACCAATCCAATTTCAACCTAAGTCAATTCAATTCAAATCCAAACCCAACTTCAAACTTGATTCAAACTTAAGGCCAAATCTCATCCAATCCAAATTATTTCTCAATCTGACCATTTAATTCAAGCTCTATACCATTCCAACTGTCAAATGTGGAGCTCACCCCTAAGAGTTAAAATTTTTTAAACTCAAGTGAAGTCAACTAATGTTCAATCTTATCCTTTTTATTGAAGTCTTCAAATCTTTTTCATCTCATAAACATTCATTAATGAATATGAAAGATATAAGACATACTTTTAATCGAGAGTTTTTTCAAAAGCAATTATTGAGATGTAATTAACTATGAGGGAGCCCTTTGTAGGGATACCATACCCCAAAATTAAAACAAACCTTATCTTACACTCATATGGGTAAGGGAAGAAGTCTGGTTCTGCAGATGTATAAGTCTCAAAGATGTTTCTCATCTTAATGATTAGATCCATTATGAGGTAATATTTCTATTTTTTGAGATAATATATTTTTCTTCGAATGACGTATCATTTAGATAGATATTTTTTGAGATATATAATGGTCCTCAAATAAAAAAAATCCCACCACTACGATGTAGGATTAGGAGGACACTTTGGCAAGGACAAGACTCTCGCCTTCTTAAGGGAGCATTTTTTTTAACCCAAGCTAAGGAGAGATGTGGAGCGACATATTAAACAGTGCAGGACTTGTCACTTAGCAAAGACAAGGGCTAAGAACGCATGGTTGTACACACCACTTGCAGTACAAGAGGCATCATGGGTGGACTTTAGCATGGATTTCGTGGTGGGACTTCCGAGGATCTTGAGAAAACAAGGGCTCCGTAATGGTTGTGATAAACAAGTTCTCCAAGATGGCTAACTTCGTTACTTGTCATCGTACACTAGACGCCTCTCATATTACCAATCTATATTTCAGGGAGATTATAAGGTTGCACAAAATTCCCAGGTCCATCACCTCCAACAAAGACGTCAAATTCTCGAGCCACTTGTGGAGGACACTATGGGCAAAGCTTGACACCAAGCTTCAATCGACTTAGCAGCTCACCAATAGACAAACGGGCAGACAGAGGTAGTAAATTGGACCCTCAGAAATCTCTTGAGGTGCTTCATAGGGAAAAATATAAAGCAGTGGTATCCTTATTCTAGCCCAAGTTTAACTCGCCTACAACCGATCCATCGGCCATATTACTGGACACACTCTCTTCGAGATTGTGTACAGATCCAATCCGCTTTCACCAATTGATTTGGTACCTCTCCTGCCATCCTCAGAAATCAGCGAGTACGCCACCTAATGAGTTCACGAGATTCAGAAGCTCCATGGAGAGGTTGGCAAGGAGATTGCCTAGCATAACTGCAAATATTAAGCATAAGCAAATAAATCGAGGAAAAAAACCAATACCTCAGGAAGGCAACCTCTTATTGATTCAGTTAAAGAAGGAAATATTTCTTGTAGAATTATTCAGGAAGCTTAAACCGAGAGTAGATGGACCTTTCAAAATGCTTCAGAAGCTGAACGACAATGCTTATAAGATCAATCTGCCCGGAGAGTACAACGTTTTAGCCACGTTACCATCGTTGGCCTGACTCAGTATTTTGAAGAACTTGGAGCTTCGACTAATGAGGTCGGAGCTTCCCCAACCTCGAGGACTGACGCGGGGCGCTAAAGACGCCCATGACGCGGGGCGTTAAAATGTGAGGCGCTAAATTCTATGCAGCAAGTCTCATTTTGTTTGACTTGTTAATGCTTGCTCCCTTTTCTCCACAGTTGAGTTGTAAGATTTGGCATGTGGGTAAATTCCTGTCAATCTTCACCTACTTAACAATATAGTTAAATTAAGTTTTGGCCTTTCTTTTAAGAACAATGCCTTTATGCCGTTTTCCATCATAATTGATAAGTTTGTGCAACGTAATCTATGAAACACTATATCTAGAAAATGCAAACTATAATCCAAAAAAATTGGAACTATCCATGATTTTAGTTACATAGCCTTGGTGTAGGTTCTATTTTATTTTGTCAAACATCAAACTTCAAACTTTGTCATCCGATGGCTTTAGTTTCATTACCATGTATATTTATATTAATGATTAATGAATAGTTCTTCAAATTTATACCTAGATATGCTGGTAGCAGTCTTTAGAACTGCAACATTCTTTCCACATGAAGGTTCTGTTCGTAGCTTTCTTGCTATTTTATTTTTTTGTACCACAGCTATCTATCTGTTTGACCTCTACTTTTTAAAAATATTTATGGTGGAAAGTTATTTTGAAGAACTAATCTATTATGAAAGCCACTTTAGTCTTGTGGTTGAGAGCTGTCTTTCAACCAAAAGGTCTTGGGTTCAAGGCCTGACATATGCGGTATGCATGCTTTTGGGTGTGGTGGGAAAAAAAGTGTAGTAATTGTAAGAAACTAATGTTCGACTTTTTCGAAAAAGAAAATATTTAAAATACTTGCACAGCTTTTCAAAAAAAGTATAGTAATTGTAAGAAACTAATGTTCGACTTTTTTCCCACAATAGCCTTACAACCAATCTTCCAAGTTGCAGCTGCCCTGAATAAATCTGAATGTGTATAATTTATGAGAAATTGGATTTTTTTTTCCTATTTTAAATTCTGGGAATTTGAATTAAGTTGCTTTTTCATAGAATACTTTTTAGAATTCTGGTGGAAACGTGCCAATATTTCTTCTCTTTTTGTTAATCTTTCTGTTTATCTGCCAGGCTCCTGCAGCTTCAGCGTCCGAACAAGTTCACTTTTTAACTTGTGGAACTTAACGTTCTCTCTGGTTATCTGGAACATGCTGTGAGGAGGTTCTGAGGAAATCCTTCTCCAACAGCACTCGGAACTGCCTCCTATAAAAAACATTTCAAAAACAGCAAAGGATCTTAATGAAAAGTGAAAACCAGTCACATTTACATGCACTCAAGCACGCACACATATCATTTGAACAAAGTAGCTTTAGTTTTGGGTATTTAATAGGCATCCTTGAGTAAAATAACAAACTATTCATGCTTTCAGCATGTGTACTTATGCAGAGTTTTTTTATTTTATTTTATTTTTTTATTAGAGGAAGATTTACATAATGCCACTCAATTCCATGTATTGACATATCAAACGCCTAAACATCAATTTTCACATATATATCACCTTATCTATGCATGATTTGGTGTATGCCACTTTTTAAAAGTTAAAATAGTGGTATTTTTGACCTGTTATGAAAGATTTGGGTGATATAAATATAAAAAAACCGAAGTTTAGGTGTTAGATACTTGAATACATAGGAAATAGCCGGTATGTTTGTAAAAGGCCCCTTTTTTTAATATTTCAAAATTTAAAGTTAACTCTTAACATTCTGAATTGAGACAAAGGCAATATGCTTGATTCTTTTTTTGCGAATAGTGACTAATAAATCATAAAATATTTGAACTAGTGATCTTTTAGAGAAAGAATCTTCTCGCTAAGCACCGGGCCCGTGACATGGCTAACTTTATTTTGAACATGTTTGGCAGGTCGCAAATCTCGTCGGCTACATTGCAGGACCTTCAGGAACAAGTTTGTTGATTTCCCGATTTTTTAGAAGGGATGGTATGATAATTCACCCCATATTCCTTTCACTTTTGTAAGGGTGTGTTTAAATCAGATTTTATTTTATTACATTTGTGAGGACAGGCTTTCCAGTGCTTGGTTTCATATTTCTGTCATTCTATGTAGCAGTAAAGGTACGCATTCTTTTTCAATCCAATTGTTTAGCTTTGATTCCTTAAACTTAGTAAATAACTCTCATTGCAGCTTATGTTCCACATCAGAGATAGTAAACAAAATACCAAGTAAAAGCTGAAAGATTTGTGCCCATCATCTTTTTAGCATTTATAGGATATTTTATTGGTGTATGATGTAATTGAACACTATTGGACTAAACAGTGCTCTTATAAGTAAGTATGAAAATATTTTATATAAATTCAATGTCATTTCTCTTGAACATACATTTCACATGGTTCGGCAACATAAAACATGACTATTCATAATGGGAGAGAAGTGATGCATTCCATGTTTGTATCATTATTATTGGGGGAATTTGCATACAAACCACCCAATTCAGCAATTCATATGTATTTACATAAATTTACTTTTTATATTCATGCCACGCAATTCTTTTATATCATATAAAAAGTAAGCCTGTTTTTAGAAAGAGAAATGCACCTTTTCATGCATAAATATGAGGGCAGGGGAAAATATTTGCATACGTAAGATGTACGCATCGCTGCGTACGTCGGGAGGTTATTCAAAGGGTATAAGAGGGTTATATCCGCGTTATACCCCCTGTAACCTCCATGTAACCTACATGTAACCTTACAAATACGTTTCACGCTTCTGTAATTCCAGTAGATACAAGTAAATTACAGGGACGTTATAAGGGGTATAATGCAGATATAACTCCCTTGTACCCTCTGAAGCGCTGCGTACGTCTTACGTACGCAAATATTTTCCAATGACATGTATGTAAAAGTTGAAGTTTAGATATTAGATATGCAAAGAAATAGGAATTGACTGGTATGTATGTAAATCTTTCTTATTAGTATCAAAATTGTTGATATTATATATAAACTATTAAAAAAAATATCGATAAAATAATATTATTATAAACTTGATTTTTTTTGTATGATAGATCTAAAATAGACAGAATATCACTTAATTTTTCAATAATATTGGAGGAAAATTTATAAATTTTGCATTTCATTGGAATAACTTTATGCATTTAATTTTTTTCACTACAATTTCTTAGCCCTTTATCTTTAAACAATTATCACCATATTTAAATTTCAGTTGTAAAAAAAAAAGTGTATGCTAGAACTTAAAATTTAAAATAGCTCAAAATTATTCAACGAAACTATATTCAAGTTACCTTTCTAGCCTTCTAATAATTACACAAATTATAAACATTTTTATCATCACATTTTGATTTTTTGTTTATGCCACATTTTCATTTGTTTATAACACTCATCATTGGACAAAAAATTTCCATTATAATGCTTCGACCAATTTATCTTGCGCATAAGTTTTGACAACGCATGTTGTGTACATGTTCATTCCAAAGTAACTTAACATTTTCTATACTTATAATATCTCATCTAAATATTATAAGAGTATAATTTAATTTCCCGATTATTTATTAAAAATATATTGTTATATATTTTCTAGAATCTATTGTGGGTACTACTGTTGGTATTCCTTCTGCTTCAGATCTATCCCATCAGGCTGATTCTTTAGGAGGAGGAATGACAGGTTTACACTTCTAGGAGGAAGAAAAAGAATGAAGATCTACTATAGCTTCAAGAGTCTTATGGATGATACTTTGGTTACTACGGATAATGATCAGCGTCTTACCAATTTGCTAGCTGGATCCCTACCAAGAACTAGAGCCAGATTCAAGATTAGACTGAGATGACCCACACTTTTTGAACGCCCGGGTGGCTTTTGGGTTTTCTTATTTCTATATGCAATCATCTTTTAAATTTTTTGGAGTGTGTTATATCATGTGTGTGTTTAGGCCCACCAATACAAACATATCTGTATTCTTTTCTTTAATATATCAACCCTTGGGCTCTTTTTTTTAAAAAAATATTGTTATATGTAGAGATTGTATTAATTTTACAATTTAAGACTCATATTTATCTAAAGTAGTTATGTTAGAGTCTAAAGGAAAAATATTAACATATTAAATAACCACCATCAAACTAATAGGTACCACTGAAAACATTAGAGATAAAGTTGACCCTATAAGAACATCAAAAAATGATTTCCATTATTTAAATAAGCTCCCACAGCTATAAGGTATGAAGAAAAGATTTTCATTAACTCCTTAATGCTAATTTACAGAGACATTTCCCAAATTCACTAAATACAACTTACATATGCCATGAAAATGTCACAAAAATATCTACTATGAGAAATCAGTAAGCCTAACTAAGAAAATGGGAGGAATTTGCAACATGACAGAATCCTTCTTCTCACAAGCAACTCAAATGCTCCTCAAATAATAATAGGGGCATTTACATACAGAACACCCAATTCTTACGAATTTACATGTCTACCACCTATATTTTGCTTACTACATTTATACCATCCAAAATTTTCATATGACATCAAAATTACCACTATTTTGCCTCTTAAAAAGTGAAGTGCACCTTTTCATGCATAGATGAAGTGACAAATATATGTAAAAAGTGAGGTACTGAGTGCTATTTATGTAAATCTCCCACAATAACAAGTCTACAAACCTTCCATGACATTACACAACAAGTTCTTTACATCCAAACATAGAAAATTTAAAGGATCACACACACCATAATGATAAATAAATACACTTGTATCAGCCCATGGCATACTTCTGGGTCCATACTCTCGCAGTCTCCTCGTATCGGCTGCGCTGGTTCTTGTAAATGTGGGCGATCTCCGGGACAAGAGGGTCGTCAGGGTTTGGATCTGTGAGGAGGGAGGAAATAGAAAGGAGAACTTTGGATATAGTAAGCGCAGGGCTCCATTGTTCCTTCAGAATGTCGAGGCAAATGCTGCCGTTGGAGTTGATGTTTGGATGGTAAACCTGCGGAAATCATGGCAATGGATCATTTTGATATCATATACAATCAACAAATCATGATGGAAAGCAGTTGGTTTATCATATCTCCTGGTATGTTTCAAGGATGTTGAATGTTTAGTAAGAGGATAGAGGGAATGTCAAGCGAGACAAGGATGTATGGACGGATTATAATTTAAGAAGTGATTGATTTGCTGAAAATACAATGTATAAGTGAAAGAAATAGTGTAACTGAGATGCAATGTGTTTAAAATGTTTTAAAATTTTTTGGTTGGGTGTAAAATTTGAAGTAAAATGATTCAATGTAAAGCTTTATGGCAAACGCCGATTGAAGTGGCCGAGTAAAGCGGTAGGCAACAAGTGGCCGAGGAAAGCGGTGGGCAACAAGTGGAAAACGGCGATAGCAGGCAGCTGACAATGGTGGAAAATGAGGCGGCGGCCGATGGTGACAGCCTTGGCTTGTAGTGTATTCGAAATTTGCCACATTGTTTGAGTTTAGAATACATCACAAAGAAACTATGGGATGAGTTTAGAATTCCCGGAAATTTTACTTTGCATTCTATTTGCTTCAAACTTAACATCAAAATTTTTGAAGTTCCTACATTTCGAATACATTACACCCATTTTGTTTTAGAGAAATTTACATACATGCCACACAACTTGAATAAATTTATCTATCTAAAACTTGAAATTTCATATTTACATTTCTAACACCATGACGTTTTAAACAAATGCATGAAAATATAAAAAAGAATACAAATAAACAATTACCAAGTGCCACTGAGCATAAAGAAAAGCCCGCGGTAGTGATCGTTGTTTCAGGTAACCTGCTTTACTAATTTCTAAATATTAACTTTGGCTATGGTTCCCTCTAGATTTTCCAATAGACGAGTCTTTCTAAAGTACCATGTTATGTTAACAAGGTTCATAACCAAATTCAATATACAAACTGAAAGACGAAACTTATACCGACAAACCTTGCTAGCTGCTAATAAGGTAATTTTCAAAGAAAGCATTAGTGAACACACAATAACGGTTCAAAGGAATATACAACATATATATGCACATGTAGCTGAATCCCGTGGCTGTCGACGTCTCCTGCTGAATCCCGAAATCCCGGTAGTAGTCGGTGTCTCCAGCTGAGAGTGTCGAGAAGTTAATGTCGGTACGAAGCCGTAGAAGACGAGCCGCGATCGACCCTACAACCCATCATTCGGCGAGCAGCGAACACAAAGGCGCAGCTCGACGAAACAACCGAAGACGAAACGGAGGAGCGAACTACTTCGAGTGTGAAACTACCATGGTAGAGGCTACGGTTCTTCGTGAGGCTAAACCCTAGCAGATGAAGACGACGGAAGGATTAATATATATATATATATATATATATATATATATATATATATATATATATATATATATATATATATATATATATATATATATATATATATANATATATATATATATATATATATATATATATATATATATATATATATATATATATATATATATATATATATATATGTGTGTGTGTGTGTGTGTGTCGTATTCCTTATCCAGTTCTGTAAATCCCCTCTGGCAAGAGGTCGATCCTTACCGTGGTGCGTGGGGGTCGACTTATAGGCACACGACGCAAGCTCTCATCATGGGCCGGATTGCACATGAAAAATCGATATTTAGGCCTCTGTCAAATATCGATTTCCTTTATATATATATATATATATATTAAAGAATAGACAGAGACTATTATACGAGCCTCCAACCAACCCTAATGTATCTATGTCTAACAATTCGAGTACCACTTAAATCGATTTCCTTTATATATATATACATATAGGCATAAACAATTTTTTTTTTATTAATACGGAAAAGATACAGAAAGATTGTATGAGAAAGCCTAAAAGAAAGCTCAACTCACACAATACAATACACACAAAACTCAAATAAAACAAAGATACATAAAAGTTAAAAACCAAAAAGCCACAAAAGGGCGCAAAAGTGCTAGGTTCGTCTCACTTTAGTCTTCTCTCTGCCTCTAGTTCTTGGAAGTGAGCTGACTAACAAATTGGAAATGTGAGTACCATTGCCCGTAGTAACTAAAGTATCATCCATCACATTTCTATGCTCAAGTAGGTCTCTATTCTTCTTCTTCCTCTTGGATGTATAGACCTGTCATTCCTCATCCGATGATTGACTCATCTGATCAGTAGATTCCAACGTTGGCCGGACAGGTGTAGGTTGTTGTGCATCACGATCCCCATGAGCCTGAGTAACATTAACAGTTTGCTCAACCTGATGAGACGATAGTGTAGCTGTAGAAGTATTGTCACATGTATTATCGGTGATATCTAGGGCAGGTTGGGTCTGAAGACTCACCCTATCCCCCACGATAAGAGGTTCCAAAGACGAGGAGCTACAACTGGGGACTGAAAGGTTGTCATATTACCTGAGAGAATAGTGACGTCATCCAAGGTAATCTTTTGATGGTCAATAGTGTCAATAACTTGGAGCTTATCATGAAGAAATGAAATCGCTGTCTTTGGCGGAGCACTACGTTTTTTTTGTCTGAGTTGGGGGTGTAGATAGTGATATTGAGAACTGAAGTAGCCGAACATACGACAATTTGAACAATATGAGGGAAAAAACTCAATCACTACCTTTTGCCAATGTCCATGATGATGTTTGTCCAACCAAATTTCCTCAGAGACGGGTGAAGAGATGTCTATTTCGACAAGTACTCTAGCTTCAGATGGACGAGAAATATTAAAAGTAGAAATGCTTGTTTTTAGTGACTTACCATAAGCTGAGGCAATAGAGTACAACACTTTTTGAGTAAAATAATGAAATTTCAAATCAGGGAGGCGAATCCAAACAGGAATGATTGGTGGTTCTGTCTTTGGGTCAAAATTCACAGACAATTTTAGAATCTTCATTGCTCTGTTATCAATCCAGATTATCCTTCAAGCAAATAAGCGTGTGTAATCATCTTCATTATTTAGTTGAATAAGAATGTGTCTTCCATCTAACAATCCAATTTTCTACTCTCCAACAAAGTGCATAAACTCAAATTCCTTACGAATCAACTTCATTTTAAGATGGTCATACAGAAATTCCCGACCAAATTCATTTGACAGGAGAAAACAAGTTGAATACATTCAGCTTCTGTTAAAAAAATGACAGACTTCTCATTCTTCCTAACAGGTTTCTTGATGTCCACCGCCTACTCAAATGGGGGAGGAAAATAACATGATTTAGGTGTATCTGAGGCGTAGACATCTGCAAGTGCAGCAACATAAGATCTGTCAGAAGCCATTGAGGTGCGGCGTAGCAGAACAAAGAGCAGAAACTCGAAACAAGGAGGAGCAGGAGCGGAAGCCCCTGCGATCTCAGAGCAAACATGAAAGAGCGACGAAGCCCCTGTGATCAGCTCGAGCTCGAAAACGACACAACCGTCGCAGCCTGACGCACGAGCAGAGACGCAGAGCATAAACGAAGCCGACGTGCGAGCAGTGACGCACGAGCAGAAACAAAACCGAAACAGGGAGCAGGAGAGGCGAAGCTCCAGTAATCAGTTTGAGCCAGAGGACGACGCAGCTGACGCACGAGCAGAGACGAAGCCAACGTGCGACGTCGAGAGAGTTTAGATCGAAGAGAAGCTGCTCAACCAGGGATCGCCATGACGAAACCTAGCAGAGCGTGAGATGACACTATACATACATACAAATATAATATATATATATATATATATATATATATATATATATATATATATATATATATATATATATATATATATATATNATATATATATATATATATATATATATATATATATATATATATATATATATATATATATATATATATATATATATATATATTGAAAAAGCCCAAGGGCTAATTTATTAAAACAGAAAAGAAACAGAAATATTGTATGAGAGAGCTTAAAAGAATACTCAATTCACACAGTACAACACACAAAACCCAAATAAAACAAATATACATAAAGATAAAAAACCAAAAAGCAACCAAAGAGTGCAAAAGTGCTAGGGACGTCCCACTTTAGTCCTCCCTCTGCCTCTAGTTCTCGAAATTGAGTCTGCTAATAAATTAGTAAGGTGAGTGTCATTGCCCGAAGTAATCAAAGTATCATCCATCAGATTCCTGAGCTCAAATAGGTCTTCATTCTTCTTCTTCCTCCTCGATGTGTAGAACCGTCATTCATCATCTGATGATTGACTCGTTTGATCAATAGATTGTTCCAAAGTTGGTTGGACAGGTGTAGGTTGTTGCACAACATGATCCCCATGAACCTGAGTGACAAATACATCTTGCTCGACCTAATGACGCGATAGTGAAACAGTAGAAGTATTGCAACCTGTAATAACAGTAATAGGTTCTAGAGCAAGTGGGGTCTGAAGAATCTCCCTCTCACCCACGATAGAAAGTTCCAGAGACGGCTGAGTGGTTGTAATATTGTCTGCGAGAATAGTGACGTATTCGGGGGCATTCTTTTGATAATCAATATTGTCAATAACTTGGAGTTGATCAAGAGAAGATGAAATCACTGTCTCTAGCGAAGAACTGTGTTTTTTTGATCTGAGGTGTGGATGTAGATAGTGACATTAAGAACTGGAGTGGCCAAAATACAACATTTTGAACAATACGAAGGAAAAGTCTCAATCACCACCTTTTGCCAATACCCATGATACTGTGTGGCCAACCAAATTTCCTTAAAAGAAAATGAAGTGATGTCTCTTTCAATAAGTACTCTGACTTTTGATAGACAGGAAAGATTAAAAATAGGAATGTCCATTTTGAGTGTCTTACCATAAGCTGAGACAATAGTGTATAAAAATTTTTGAGTAAAATAATGAAATTTCATACCAGGGAGGCAAATCCAAACCGGAATGATCGGAGGTTCCGTCTGAGGGTCAAAATCCACATACCATTTCAGAATCTTCATTGCTCTGTTATCAATCCAGATTATCCTTCTAGCAAATAAAAACGAGTAATCCTTTTCATTATTAATTTGTATGAGAATGTGTCTTCCATCTAATAGTCAAATTTTCTACTCCCAAACCAGATGCATAAGCTCAAATTCTTTACAAATCAGCTCCATTTTGGGATGATCATACAAAAATTTCCCAACCCAACTAAATTCAGTCGACAGGAGGAAACAATTTGAATACCTTCAGCTTTTGTAAAAAAAATGACAGACTTCTCATTCTTCCTTTCAGGTTTTTTGATATCCACCTCCCACTTAAATGAAGGAGGAAAATAACACGATTTTGGTGCACTTGAGGCGGCGTTGACACCTGTAAGAACAGCAGCATATGATCTGTCCGAAGCCATCCCCAATAGATGGAGGTGTGGCGTTAAGAACAATGAAGAAAGCAATGAAGAGTAAAGTCAGAAACTAGAAAGTTCAAATCCAGAAAACAGGGAGCAGGAGCGGAAACCCCAAAAATACGCCTTATTCTTAACGCCCAAATAGAGCGCAGAAGCGGACGCAGAAGCGCAAGACGCACCTGCGGAATCACGTTGAGCAGAGCGCAGAAGCGAACCCTGCGAAAACAGCTCGAGTAGAGTGGCGAAGACGAGCGGCGATGAAGGAGCATACGCAGCCCGCCGAATCTAAAGCGGCAGACGACGAGAGAGATATCGAAGTAGATGTTAGGGATCGCCGTGAGGCGAAACCCTAGCAGAGCGGAGAAGATGCATCGACCATCACCTATATATATATATATATACACATATATATAATTTCAGTGGGGACACCCACCTATAGAAATTATCAGGAAAATTTTTGATGACCTCAAATTAACAGGAAAGTGAAAAGTGGGGATCATGAATGTGAGACATGTTTTGATTCAGTTAACTGTGCCTGAGGACTACACTCAGATTTCTTCAGAAAAGATCTTAACCTCGCTAGTAAACCTATAAAGCTACTCAAGTGATCTCCTGATTTCGGCCCAAATCATGAAACTCCCACTGTACCGGTATAATTTAGTTTACCTGGTCTCAAGCTACATTTTTTTCACCATCGGATTCTCTACTTTATTGGGGTCATCCTTGGAGATCCTTTGAAGCTAAATCCGCCTACTTTCAACCTAACTAGACCCTCGGTGGCCAGAATACTTGTGAAAATATATATTACTTTACCTGATGTCACTGAAATCTGGCTGGGCACAACCAATAATGGTTATTGGCAACAAATCGTCATGGAGCACAGACCCCCATAGTAAGATGTTTGGTCATGTCATTGATAAATGCCGCAAGTTTCATCCAAATTTGAAATCTAAGGTTCAAGTGAATAAGGATTGGTCTAACCTCACTGCTCTCAACATTTTAGTTCCATCTGGGGAGAATAATACCCGACAGGAGGTGTTTGTTGCCCCTGAGGACCCCCCCATTACATTGCTGTTATTGTTACTGCGAGTGATGTGATGTTGGCACCTTCAAACCCCATAGAAAACAATACTGATGTACCATTACCTACAAATGATAGTGTTCAGACTGATAATCAGGAGAGTCTCGTAGCTCCACTTCTTCAGGAAATATCAGGTATAGAGGCAACTCACACTCCACAAATGCTAGAGCCTATTATGGGTGCTACGATTGGTATTCCTTCTGTTTCAGCTCTACCACCCCATCAGACTGATTCTTTGGATGAGGAATGACAGGTCTATTCCAGGAGAAAGAAGATGAATGGAGGCCAACTCCATCTTGGGAACATATTGGATGATACATTTGTTACTACTGGCAATGGCCATCATCTTACTAGCTTATTAGCTTGCTCCTTCCCTAGAACTAGAAGCAGAGGCAAGACCAAATTAGGTCGCTCTCTAGCCACCTAATACTATGTATATCGGCACTGTTAGGCTTTTTATTTAAGTATCTAATGTACTTTTCCGTTATTTCTAGTTTTGGAACATTTTTGTGGTTTTTATGTAGGCAGGGTGTCATGCTTGGGCATTCTCACACATTGTATTTGTATGTATCTTTTCTATTTAATATTATATATATATATATATATATATATATATATATATATATATATATATATATATATATATATATATATATATATATATATATATATATAT
>NEWO01000179.1:567833-585082 GCA_003013225.1 Phalaenopsis aphrodite
ATATATATATATATATATATACATATATATATATGTATATATATATATACATATACATATATATACTAATTATGACATTTCCTCGTATTCGTGCAACTTCATTTGACATGCAATAATATGAGTTTACGTGATTTGATGATTACTGTAACAATGATTTAGTTTTATTTGTCCCCTTTTATCATGTAGAACCCGCAGTAAATAAAATTAGATAATAAGTATATAGGAAGTTTAAATATAATTACCAATTTTTTCTAAGACAATTTAATCAACATTTAGCTTATACCAAATATCTTCTTATTTAGAACAAATATCTTTTTTTCTTTTTTCTTTGTTTTAAACAAATATCTTCTTATTCCTATAAAATTTGTATTAAAATATTGCAATAATTTGAAATTAAATAATGTGAGACACAAAGCAAAACTACCTTAGAATTTATTGGAAAAACTAAATTACAGGAAGGGCTCTTCTTTCTCACACCTTTGTTTGAAAATTAACCTTGGGAGGTTTGAATGGATAATCTGGGGGGAAATGAATCTTAACAAAGAAAACCCCTCCAGCATACGGGCTGTCAGATGGACCCATTATGGTTGCCTGCCAATGAAACAGATCTTCACCAACAGGGCCAGCACTGCACGATGTTGGAGGATCCTTCTGCAGATCCTGCAGTTCCTTTTGGATACGTTTGCTAGCCATTCCCACCTATCATATAGTAAATGACATATATAATTTTGCTTAAGAATTCACAAAATAACAAAAAGGACATCATCAGTGTCTACCAGAGAAAATTCATCAAAGAAACCTGTGTTAAAGCAAACGGACATTTATGAAAATATGTCGTTTAATACTAAAGTAAGCATCGGACAGTTTAAAATATTTATGGATAAAAAATTATGAGATTTACAGATGAATTCCAGTCAAATAGGCATTTCAATGGAATAAGAAAGGTGCTTTTGTTTACAAAATGAAAAAATGTATAAAATTTCCTGCCCTAGCCAATTTTAATGATGCAAGCATCCCCAAAACCTCAAACAAAAAAAGAAAAAAAGAAGAAAAAAAAGAAGAAGAAGAAGAAACTGCATATCTGTTTTATAAATGCTCTGACAATGAATGGTAAATCCAAGAAAAATGGTAGAACAAATTTACATGTAAGGTAACCAATAATTATTTCAAATTTGACTATTACTCTCCTTTCTTCAGGTGCTTTTGTACAACATATCAATAATATTCTAACATTATAAATTTCCATAATCATTCATTCCATAAAGGATTGTAATCAAGGTAATTGGTATTATGTATATCTCTGTTAATGAATATAGTTCAAATTATAGCACTGATTTGTTTCAGGTTTATTTGAACTTGTCAACTTACAGTAGTCCAGCTTGATGAAACTGAAGGTGCCGGCTTGGCTTTTCCATGATCTTAATCAAGACAATCTCATATTTTTGATAGAGCGCAAGCTAGACTTAACTATAGATCACTAAATTGACAAGCCCAATTGGCAGAACAAGGCCACCTTTAATTTAAAGGGGAATTTAATGCATAACACACAATTTTTGTGTAAGTACGTATCTAACACCTAAAGTTTAGTATTTACGCTTTCACGCCTTAATAAAAATGCCACATTCCTTGGTTTCACTGTAAATCTACTAATTGAACATTGATTTGATACACTTCCAAAAAGAATGGCATTGCTAAGATAACTCAACAGCTAGTAATAGGCGATCTCATTTTTTATCAGTACCACGACTACTTCTTTTGCTGGATTTGTTTTTTGCCTTTTCAAAACTCTTCACATCACAAAAAAAAAAAAAAAAAAAAATCTTTTAACCCATCTGATAGCACTGAAGATCGCAATCGCAATTTAAATGTTGATAATGAAGCCAAGAGACGTAAAAAATTCACTTCTAGTATTTCATGTTGACCCCAAGTTACTATTTATTCCTACAATAAAAGTGAAGGATTCATCTTACTAGAATCTTTCTAAGACAGTACTCACATTGAGCATTATGTGCTGTTAGGAGAAATAAAAAAAATGATAGCATGGACAATTGGAACATTTAAATTTGTGTTTCTTTCACTTTCAACAAATGCAAAACAAGGCTGCTCATCATCACTAACATTAGCTTATCCTAATTATTGAGATCGACTCCATGAGATATCATTCTCCATTCAATCATGTGGAGTGCTACATGTTGTGCAACAAATTTTGCATGAATTTCTATGCATAACTTCTATCATTGTTACCTTCGGTCTACCATTTTTCTCCTAATACTTTCACATTAATTTCATATACTCTTCTTCTTGGTACCTTTTATACCCCCAGTCGCATAATCAAGAACCACCTAAATATATTTTCATAATCTTATCTTTAATAAGTGCTAACTAAACAATCACTCTCATAAAATACATTAATCTATCTTTTTACTTTTGTCACACATTCATATTAAAATTTTTATTTTTCACATTCACCCTGTTTTCTAGTGATTTCTTGATCAACCAGCACTTGGATCCCACCACTTTTATAAGATTTATCTTCAATTCTTCTATATATTATTCTATTTCCTGGTACTCCATAAGCTAATCTTAATTTTAACTATCGAAACTTAACTTCAAAAATTATATTCTCATGCAGATTCACATTCTTTTATATAAAAAACAAAGATACTTAAACTTAATGTCTTAATACCAATTAATCTTCTGGCATTTTTCACTAAATTTAATATTTTTTTTTGCTAACATTAATATTACATATCATATATTCAATATTTGTTCAAATAATTCTAAAGCCTTTATCTTATAGGCATTTCTCCATTTATACACTTCTTAAAAAAGTCTAAAAATTTAAAATTTCATATTCAAATACGTCAATTTGAATACCTTTTGTAAGCATATCCAATTTGAAATTTCAAAGGAATTTAAATTTTCCAATTGTCCATGTCCATCATTTTTTTTATTTCTCCTATCAGCACATAATGCTCAATGTGAGTATAAAATTTAAATGAAAATTTAAATTTTCATATTAAATGCTCATTTTTTTAATTTAAATGTTCCAAGTGTTTAGTATAGGTATGCATCATTTTAATGTTCCAATTGTCTAAAAAATTTAAAATTTCATATTCAATTTGAATACCTTTTGTAAGCATATCCATTTCCACCGTAAAAAGAAAAGCGTATTTAGGTTGATCTTTTATGCAATACAATAGTGACTAAAACTCTAGGTCTCTCCATAACTATTTTGAATACTAGTGTTTGTTCTATCATGCATACTTATACTAAACACAATAACCATTAAAACACATTTTTAAATTATTGCAAATTATACAACTTTTCAAAATCAATAAGATACATAGGAAAATAATTTCATTGCCCGCCCTTTTAGCATTAGTTTCCCTGACAAAAAAAATTGCCTATGGTGAGTCAACATGAACAAACAATTGCAGAATCACAAAAATAATTGTACTGCGTGTTGCCCATTTTTAAGAATTAGCCAGGTGACGTATACAAACAATGGCTCGATGGCAGATTAACTAGAATAAACAGTGCTTAATGAGACAAATTATGAATTGATAAGATTTTAGCAAGTATAACATGTAGATTAAGAAACTAAATATAAACTAATCAAAACATTTAGGAATTATTGGAATATTAAAATGTTAACTTAAACTAATCATGACTTGCATAATGCATAACTGCGTGAATTAGCACTTGGACTAATTTTGATGGGTTAAGCTTTTATTAAGTAATTCATCATCATCATCATCATCATCAACCTTATCCCGATAAATCGATGGCAGGTAACTACACTTATTAATATTACTATATTAATCAAAGTAAATTGTAATTCATTGAGGAATAGGAAGTTGCAATATCACTTCTCAGAGTGTAATTAGGAGTTAATAAGACTCAAGTTAGTCTCATTAACATAAGCACACATTTTCTTGGATTTAGTGTTGTGTGGAGCCTCGTTCAAATATAAAAAAAACGTGCATACATACTCCAGCCTCTCTCTGTCCCACATTCGCCTCTCTCGTTTGTGAAACAGAACCCCCGCGCCTCTCTCGTTCGCGAAACAAAAAGGCTTCTCTCGATCCGTCTCTCGCGAAACAGGAACTCCTCTCCCGTCTCCGTCCACGCTTCCTTCAGTTCATGAAAGATTCTTCTCGTGCTTGGCAGAAGGAAGAAGAAGATAGTAGAAGAAGGTGCTCTTCTTGATTTCTTCTTATTGGCTTGCGGTAGAAGAGAAATTTTTTTTTTGTCTTGTATGTTTTTCTTCTTCTTTGGTGTATCTCAGCTTAGAGAGAGAAGAGTGAAGAATTGAGAGTAAGAGTTCGCTCTTGTAATTAGAGACGATCCACTGGTGTAAATTCCTCAATTAGTAAAATCCCATGCAACTTTGTGGATGTAGGCAATTTGACGAACCACGTAAGTTTGTGCGCTCCGCTGTTTTGTTTTCTAGTGTGAATTTTATCGTTCTATTTTTCACTTCGTCATCGATCGTCCTGTTTCAAGATACCACAACAATTGGTATCAGAGCCAATGACTGCAGATGAAGTGAATGTTTTAGAGATCGAGAAATCCGATGACATAAATTTTGATTATTGGAGGATACAAATAGATGATTACCTCTATGGGAAGAAACTCTATCTTCCGTTATTGGGGAAGAGGCCTGAAAGAATGGATGAAGTTGAATGGAATCTGTTGGATAGACAGGTTCTGGGGGTATTCGATTGACCCTATCAAGGTCCGTTGCACACAATGTCGTTAAGGAGAGGACGACTGCAGATCTTATGACAACCCTGTCAGGTATGTATGAAAAGCCATCAGCGAATAATAAGGTATATCTAATGAAGAAGTTATTCAATTTGAAGACAGCGGAAGATACGTCTGTTGTACAACACCTGAATGATTTCAATACTATCACAAATCAATTATCATTTGTGGAAATTAAATTTGATGATGAGATACGTGCGCTGATCTTGTTGGCTTCATTGTCAAATAGCAGGGAAGTTATGAGGATGACTGTTAGTAATTATGCAGGTAAATCTAAACTGAAATTTGAAGATATTCGTGATTTAATTTTGGCTGAGGAGGTGCGCAGAAAAGATTCTGGCGAGATCTCAGGTTCGAGTTCAACATTAAATGTTGATTCCAGAGAGAGATCACATGACAAGAACTAAAAAAGGGGAAGATCAAAATCAAAAAACAGAAGCAGGAGCAAGTCAAGGCCCGATAAACAAATAATTTGCTGAAATTGTGGCAAAACTGGCTACATAAGGAGGAACTGTAAGAATCCTAAGAAGACAGAGAATGACAGTGCAAATGTGGTAACTGAAGAATCACAGGATGCACTACTGCTGGCAGTTCATAGTTCTGCTTATGACTGGATACTGGATTCAGGAGCTTCTTTCCATACAACTTTCCATAGGGAATTGATGCGAAATTATGTTGCATGTGACTTTAGGAAAGTATATCGAGCAGATGGAGAAGCTCTGAACGTGGTAGAAATGAGAGATATTGACATTGCACTTCCAAACAGGAACAGTGGACTCTACAAAAGGTCAAACACATTCTTGAACTGAAGAAGAACCTTATTTCTGTTGGACAGCTTGATGACTGTGGACATTCAGTAGTGTTCTCAGATAGCACCTGGAATGTTACTAAAAGAGCACTGGTACTGGCTCGGGGTAAGAAAACATGTACGTTGTATATGACTACTGGTTTAATTAACAGTGTTGATACTACTGTTGCAGAGAGCACAATAGAGTTGTGGCATTGCAGACTTGGTCACATGAGTCAGAGAGGTATAAAGGAACTTCAGTCCAGAGGTAAGCTACGAGAATTGAATTCAGTTGATCTCGGCATCTGTGAGAATTGCATTATGGGGAAACAGAAAAATGTCAGTTTCTTGAAAAGTGGTAGGACGCCAATAACAGGAAAGCTGGATCTTGTACACACAGATGTGTGGGGACCTTCTCCAGTGGCATCTCTTGGAGGCTCTCGTTACTACGTCACATTCCTTGATGATCATAATAGAAAGATATAAGTTTATTTTTTGAAGTATAAATCTGATGTATTCAGTGTGTTCAAGACTTGAAATGTCATGGTTGAGACAGAGATATGTTTAAAGCTGAAATGTCTGAGGTCTGATAATAGTGGTGAGTACATTGATGGTGGACAAGATCACTCTGAGAACACCACAACAAAATGATGTTGCAAAGCGCATGAACATAACCATTAATGAGCGGGCTAGAAGTATGAGATTGTATGTCGGACTACCACCTACTTTCTGAGCAGAAGCAGTCAGTACTGCAGTTTATTTGATCAATAGGGGGTCATCTCTTCCATTAAACTGTGAATTACCTAAAGAAGTCTGGAATGGGAAAGAGGTAAAATTTTCTCACCTTAAGACTTTTGGTTGTCGTTTTTATATTCTCATAAATACTGATGCTCGTAATAAGCTTGAGGCTAAATCAAGGAAGTATTATTTCATTGGCTATGGAGATGAAATATTTGATTATCGTTTCTGGGATGATCATGGTCGGAAGATCATAGAGTATGAATGTGATTTTCAATGAGAATGTTATGTACAAGGACAAATCCAGTACAGTTTCTAAAACAACATTGCAGAAATCTGAGTTGGTAAAGTTTGATGATTTACCAGAGATCAAAGTACAGGGCAAAGATACGGGTGACAAGGAGAGTGGATATGGGGCATCCACTTCTATTGTTCCATAATCAGTTTCAGAGCAGTCTACTCCTACAGTTGCAGTTCGCAGGTCAGAAAGAGTTAGACGTTCTCCACAGCGTTATTCTCCAACTTTGAACTACATTTTGTTGACAGATGATGGAGCATCTCAAAATTATGAAGAAAACTTACAAGATGAAAATTCGAGCAAGTGAGAGCTAGCAATGAGGAGGAGATGAATTCTCTGTTGGGAGTTAGCAGATTTTACATCTAGGAAGAAGACATTACACAACAAGTGGGTGACCAAGTGAAGACTGAGCATAATAGAGGTACAATGCTAGACTTGTTGTATAGGGTTTTCAGCAGAAGCACGGTATTGATTATTCCGAGATTTTATCTCTTGTGATGAAGCTTACAACCATCAGAATGGTATTGTCTATGGTGTCTACTAAAGATCTCTTCCTCGAGCAGTTAGATGTGAAGACAACATTTCTTCATGGGAATCTTAAAGAAGACATTTATATGCACCAACCTGAAGGGTTCGTCGTACAGGGAAAGGAAGAGTCAGTTTGCAGATTGAAGAAGAGTTTGTATGGCCTAAAGCAAGCTCCTAGACAGTGTTACAAGAAATTTGATAATTTAATGCACAGTGCAGGGTACAACAGATGTCAGACAGATCACTGTTGCTATGTCAAGTACTTTGACAATTTCTATATCATCCTACTGCTGTATGTAGATGATATGCTTATTGCAGGTGCTAGTATTAAGGAGCTCAATAATCTGAATGAGCAGATGTCAAAGCACTTTGCAGTGAAGAATTTGAGAGCGGCAAACAAATCCTTGGTATGAAAATTGTCAGAGATAGAGTCAGAGGCATGTTGAGACTCTCTCAGGCTGAGTATGTGAAGAAGGTACTTAGCAGATTCAACATGGATAAGACCAAACCAGTTGACACACCCTTGGGAAGTCACTTCAGACTCAGCAAGAATCAGTTACCCAAGTCAGAGGAGGAACAAGATTACAGAAGTAAGGTTCCTTATGCTTCAGTTATTGGTTCACTTATATATGCTATGGTTTGCACCAAATCGAATATTGCCTATGTAGTGGAAGTTGTTAGCAGATACATGAGTAATCCGGAAAAGGAACATTGGGAAGCAGTGAAGTGGATCTTGAGGTACCTAAGAGGCTCTGCAGAAACTTGCTTGTGTTTCTCAGGAAAGAGTTCAGAGGTACAGGGCTATGTTGATTCTGATCTAGCTGAAGACATTTGATATCAGAAGATGTACTACAGACTATATTTATACTGTTGGTAGCACTGTAGTATCATGGGGCTCTAATCTGCAGAAGGCAGTTTCATTGTCTGCTACAGAAGCTGAGAACATAGCAGTGTCAGAGACTTCAAAGGAGATGATATGACTACAGGGCTTCTTGGAAGAATTGAGAAAGAAGAATCAGAAGGGAATTCTCTACAGCGATAGTCAGAGCGCAATATTCCTTACCAGGAATCCAGTATTTCAGTCCAGGACTAAACACATTCAGATCAGGTATCACTTCATTCGGTCATTGTTGGATGATGGACAATTGTTGCTTGAGAAAATTTGTAGAAGTCAGAAGTCTGCTGATATGTTGACAAAGGGTGTTACTCTAGAAAAACTGAAGTTGTGCGCAACTTCAGTTAGTCTTATGGGATGAAGACATTGACCTTGAGTTGTAGAGGTGGAGGATAACATGTTTGAGGAAAAGGGTTACGTCGTCAGTGGAGGATATCAGTTTGAGGAAGAACAAGTTGGAGTCTATGTACCGGTCTCCAAGTGGGAGATTTGTTATGTGGAGCCTGGTTAAAAAAAAAGGCAAATACATACTCCCGCCTCTCTCTCTCTCTCACGTTCACCTCTCTCGTTCGCGAAACAGAACCCCCGTGCCTCTCGTTTGCTAAACAAAAAGGCTTCCCTCAATCTGTCTCTCGCGAAACAGGAACTCCTCTCCCGTCTCCGCCCATGCTTCCTTCAGTTCATGAAAGATTCTTCTCGTGCTTGGCAGAAGGAAGAAGAAGATAGTGGAAGAAGAAGATGCTCTTCTTAATTTCTTCTTGTTGGCTTGCGGCAGAAGAAAAATAGGTTTTTCTCTTGTGCGTTTTTCTTCTTCTTTGGTGTATCTCAGTTTAGAGAGAGAAAAGTGAAGAATTAAGAGAAAGAGTTCGCTTTTGTAATTGGAGAAGATCCACTGGTGTAAATTCCTCAATTAGTAAAATCCTCTGCAACTTCGTGGATGTAGACAATTTGTCAAACCACGTAAATCTGTGTGTTCCGCTGTGTTGTTTTCTAGTGTGAATTTTATCATTCTATTTTTCACTTCATCGTCGATCGTTCTGTTTCAATATACCACAACATTTAGTCAATCTGTCCAAGAAGATTTCCAAAATCTCAAAGCTATTGCAAGTAGAAATCCAATCTATATCCAGGTTTCCTCAGTATCATGCTTATAAGAACCTTGGCCAAAGCTAACAGCAAAATCCCACTGATCCAGAGTGCGGAATAAGGCATGCCTTAATCCCTCCTTTAGGCCTAGTTTGAAAACACTTTTATACTGCTTTTCCATATGGAGTACGAGTTTTCTGCTCCACTAGGTTTCGGAAGAACTCTATTGTTCCATTGATTTTGCTGTTCTTCATCCATGGATCGTGGCTCCTTCGCTGACATTCTTGCGGTCGTTACACCTCCACAGGGTTTCAACCCTCAACTATACTTTTCCCACAAGATTTCATGAAGGTTTGGACAGTTGCAAGCTTTGCTTCGCAAACCAGTTAGGAAGAATGGAAAACTCGCAATCTTTCTTTCTGATGAAGACTTGAAAAATTAGCTAAGCCTTTGCGATTTACCTTTATTGGGAAGTTCAGATGAAACACCCAAAATTGGATTTGATAAGGAAGTATTTTGATGGTCTAAAACTAATTGTGAGTAGGAAATTGGTCTTTTTGATGGGAGGCATGTCATGATTCAGTTGGGTAGGGAGGAAAACTACGTTTTGATTTTCTCTAGAAAGATTTTCTACAACGAGAACACGACTGAAGATCTTAAAATGGTCTCACGATTTTGATGTATTGTCGGAACCACGTATTGTACCTATATGGTTTAGATTTTCAGATTCAAACTTAACCCACAAAACCTCTTTTCAATTGGTTCTAAATTTGGGAGATTAATGAATTAGATTAACCGACATACAAATTTAGTAGACCCTCAGCAGCCAGAATTCTTGTAGAAAGAGACATCACACAACCAATCCCAGAAGAAATTTGGATTGGTTCGGCTCATAAGGGCTATTGGCAAGCTATTGTAGAGCAAAAATCTTACTACCGTGGACATTGCAGAATGTTCAGACATCCAGTTGGAAAAATGTTATGTGGTGCACCCAGGATTGAGAAGGACAATCCCTCAAAACACGAAAACAACGAGTGACCCCCAGGATGATGGAAATGTTAACAGCATAGATCTTCCTACCCTCAAAGGGGAGGCTATACAGCAGATGGAATTACAGGAACATCGCACTAATCAACGAAGAGAACCCCTAAATCAACATCAGGTTTGCAATCTTGTTGCTAACCAAACCACGTAAGCTCATGACATCAACCATGAAATTCTGGCCGAAGGAGAGAGGAAGCAACCAGATCATCAAATGCTGGCGATCAACTTTATGGAAATGATGCTGAGGGAACTCGGGAAGCTCAACAAGTTGATAAGGATGGCTGTCCAAGGGGCCCAATTGCAACTCCATTTGTCAATGAAGAGGCCATAACCGAAGCTAGACAAGAATTTGAGGGGGAATGGCTGATACAGATATCCAGGAAAAAGAAAAGTAAAGGCGAATAAGAACTCAATAACCTCAAGCAGCGAGATATCATTGCTGATGCTAGAATGAGATCTGATGATGTGGATGGTGATTCTTCTTCTAGGCAACCTAGAAGAGGGAGATCCTCTCATAATGATTAGAATCTTAATTTGGAATATAAGAGGGATTGCGGATCCAAATTCCTTTGATAGATTAATTTCTCTAATAAGGATCCATAAGATTTTATGTTTTGCTATTTTGGAACCTATGGTTCATAAGAATAGAGATAAATTACTGAGGAACTTAAGGATATTCAAATGGGTATCAAATTGCACCAAGATATGGTTGTTTTGGAAAAAGAAATTAAATGCCGACTTATTATTGACAGCTCTCAGTTTATTCATGTGGAACTTAATCTGGAAGGTTGCGTGAGTTGGGCCTCTTTCATTTATGCCGGCCACACCGTCAATGCAAGGGCTGATCTTTGGAGTTCTATGGTGGAAATTGGCAGGACTGCTCCTGACTACTAGTACATCGGAAGGGATTTCAATATGGTTTGCTATCAGGATGAGAAAAAAGGGTGGGAGACCTAATAACCAGCACATTATGAATAAATCTAATGAAGTCATACAAGATTCTTACAAATCTATCAAAAGGGTGGGCTACACTGGCTCAGACCTCACACGGAAAAGTGGTGACTTACAAAAGCGTCTCTATAGGATTCTTACAAATCAAAAATGGACGTCCACATTTCCTTATTTTGAAAATCTGCACCTATCAAGGACCGGTTCTGACCACAATCCTCTACTCCTTTCTATTTCAGCATTCCCTAAGCCTAGCAAAGCACCATTTAAGTACACCTTTACATGTGGGCCAACCATGGTAGCTTTCTTGATTATGTGGAGGAAATATGGAAGCAAAAATTCTCCAATAACAGCTGGATAAATCTGTGGATGCTGCATCAGAAGACTGCCAAAGAGCTGAAAATTTGGAGTAGGGAGGTGTTCGGGAATGTCCACAATATTAGCACCATTTCTGAAAGTAAAGTCAGCAAGTTAGAGAGGCGTAGAGCCAACGGAACCGACCAGGATGATTTACTCGAACAAGAGCTTTTAGAGGCCCAGAACGAGCTCATGCAGAATATTAAATGGCTGGAGGATTTACTGTGACAAAAGGGTGCAGCAATTCAGCATACCGACGAAGATAAAAATACAAAAAAACTATCATGCGTGCATCAAGGCTCAGAGAAACAGGAATACCATCCACAGAATTAAAGATAACAATGGGCATTGGCTTGTTAACCATGAGGAGAATCAAAACGAGTGGAACCGAGTACTTCCAAAAGAAGTTTACTTGTCTCAATACTGGCCAGCCCCAGACAACCCCTCATACTTCATCGATTGCAAAGGATATACAGAAATTATCTCTGCAACCGAGATCCCAATGAGACGGAGATATGGAATGCAGTTGATTCTATCAATAGCAATAAGGCAGCCGGTTCGATGGCTTCATGGCTGATTTTAAGAAATGTTAAGAATTTATCAAGATGTCGATTATCAATGTAATTAAGGATTTTTTCAGAGGTATGAACCTCCATAAATACTTCCTCACATCCATCATCATCATAGTTATTCCTAAGACTAAAGAGAAGATGAATTGGGAACAATTTCAACCCATTAGTTTGACTTTAGTGATGTCCAAAATAATTAATAAGATGATTGTTACACTGCTTCAACCACATCTCCCATATCTTATTACTCCTAATCAATCGGCTTTTACTCAAGGCAGAATTATTGTGGAAAACATTCACCGACACTGATAAAAAAGGTAGAGAGGGCAACTTGACAATTAAACTTGATCTAAAAAAGGCTTACGATTCAATTGATTGGTGCTTTATTTTTGTTGTCCTCAAAGCCAGGGCTTTTCAAGAGGATTTTTTGTAATATTATAAGGAGGTGGTTGGAAAACAAATTCTGCACTATTCTGATTTAACGACCAATGTTGTGGTTATTTTAGAAATCAAAGGGGCATAAAGCAAGGGGATCTTTTATCTTCCACTGTTTTCATCTTAGCTTTTGACTACAACAAAAAACATTCCTCAGAATTTGGATGAGACAGGATATGCTCATTCAAATGAAGTTAATGAGGAATTGTCCCTCAAGGTGGAAGATGGTGAATCTAGTCAATCCAAATGCAATGGACCACAAAGCCAACAACCTAACAAAGAAGGACAACACCGCATTTTTAACGAACAAATTTCACAATTAGTTACTACGTGTACTAGTACAACGTTCAGTGCTTGCATAAGACACATACCATTCAATGACAGAAGTTATTAAGCTATTGGACTACAATCCAAAAATTTTTAGGACACATCAATATAATTATTTTTCACAAAACTTCTTAAAGACCAAGCAGGAGTCTTTCATAACAATGGGGTCAGAGCTGAGGATTTATTTCATGTGATATTTCTTTAACAATCGATCTAGTTTAACTTTGTGTAATAATTTGTGGTTTGATTATGTTTGTATTCAATTGAACATCTACTTGAACTATCTATAATTGTTTGTTTATGGCACTTATGCTATATATTCAAAAGTTTAGATTTTGCCCAATTCATTTTGATTATACTTAATGTAGTTGTTTTTCTATCACATCACAATAGTTCAATTCAGTTCCAAATAATCATCTCTCATAATTAGTTGTCATTTTTTTTGTCCAATTCATGATTTATTTATTGTGTTTGACATGCATGAAGTATTATGATAAATCCATCAAATGAAGATGAAATAATAAAGGTTCAATGTACAACAATTTTGGTAACTACACTATGTCGGATTAATGAATACTACCAAACCTGTGTAAGACCCCCAAGCATGCATTCTCCTAAGAGGTGTCAAATGAACCGGTGAGCTTCGAAGTCATCCACATAGAATTCATAAAATGTTTTGAGTGTCCGAAACAATTTTTTGTGATCTGTTGGATGAATTGCAAAATCTTTATGGTTTGCATGGATCGTCTAGAATTACCTTTAGAGAAGTATTAGGCATTACTTTATATATAATGTCACATATTGAGCCAATTTGTGTTACTTCCAAACGATTTCAAAACTTAACCGAGACTATCGACAAATATTTTGATATTGGTCTCAATTCATTGGTAAAATTGTCATCAAACATTGTCAAACCAATAGATTTCAGTTTTGGTCATACACCAAGAAAAATATGTAACAATATCAGATACATTTCGTCCTTTAAGATAGTCATTAAATAAATTTTTTTTTGCTTCACAGACATACTTTATTAAAAATTAATTGTCGAAATAAAAATATATGATTAAACAGTATAGAAGCCAATGATGACACATATATTGATGCATATGTTAGCAAGAACGATAAAATTACATATATTGGATGTTGTGGATCACATAATATAATAGATGTGACTTCCATATATGTTTTACTTTCTTATTGGCAAGGTGAGAAGGTAGTACTCATGATTGTCGTATATTCAAATTTACAGCTAGGAGGCCTGAATGCAAATTCCCCATGTCGTATTTTGGCCAGTACAATAATCAAATTAATTTACATTAAATTTGATTATTTATCCTAATATTGCTTGTACGCAAGGAAATATTACCTCATCGATGTTAGAAATCCCATGCAATAAGATTTTTTGAAGCCCTTTTTCGATACGGAGTACCACATTCCTGATTTTGAATGCAATAAAATGATTGGAGGTATAAATGAATTATTTATCAAGCGACACTCATAATTATGGGGTGTAATTGAGAGAGCATTCGGTGTATGAAAGAAAAAATGGATCATGATCCAAGATATGACAACATTCTTCTTTAAAAAATAATAATTGCAACAATGATAGTTTTACATAATTTTATATGCATACATCTATCTCAAGATGATGTAAACTCAGGGTCTTATATGAGGATCTTATGTGCATACTTGTTGAAGCATTCAAACATTGTACAAGCCAATCAATGCTAGAAGAAGTTTGGGATTTAATGAGTTTGAGACACCCGATTGAGAGGGTGCTCAAGTAGATGATTTTATTGAGAGAACAAAGCACATATGCTTCAGTGAAAGCATCGAACATCTATATTTGATCAATTGAGGGAACAAATCATAGATAAAAATAGACTTTTGGAGTGTCTTCTAGGATGTATTTTGATTTTTGCTAAGTTGGATAAAAATATGAGGTTGATGTATTTCAAATTTACAGCATGATATTTTTTTTTATTTTATTGAACTATGAACAAGTTGAACATCGACCATCTGATGATCTGATTAGAAGAGTAGATGTTTTAGATACGACTTATGTTAAGAAAGGCAGAGGTAGACCTAGGAAGACTTGGGCTTATTGTATAAAAAATGATCTTAATTTTTTAGAATTGAATGAAAATATAACACTAAATAGGACGCAATGGAGAAAAAAGATTCATGTAGCTGATCCCACGTAGTGAGATTAAGACTTTATTGTTGTTGTTGTTATTATATTGAACTATGAACAAGTATGTTGTGAAAATATTTTTATAAACATGTTGAGAATGCTCCAGCTTAGATGGCCTATCTGGTAATTGTAGGTATGGCTTTTTTACTTTTCTTTCATTGCTATTAAAATGTTTAGCTTGCTCCCACTTGGATGGTCTTTTGGGCAACCTTGAGTTTATTCTTTTTTCAAGAGGTCTATGATGCGTCATGTGACCCAAGAGATTCTTCTGAATGACCATACTACAGCTATGCTTTATTATACGTGCAATTGTAGTATTAAGAGCTTTAAGGCAACCAAGATCTCTTTCTTTATGGGTCCATTGTCTTGTTATGATGGCAGATTCTTCCTCTCTTTACATTGACTCTAATCCCATATTATTTTTGTATTAGTAAAATTATATTAGATTTACATTTAATGTATTTTTTTCTTCAACTTCCTCATTTTAACAACAATCTAAGCTTAAACCATCCATTATTAAGAAATATGAGTTCGAAAAATTCCACAGAATCTAGAATTGTGTACTTCAACTGTGGTATGCAATTTTTGTATACAAGTTTCGACAAGAAGTTCTCTATGGACGAAGATTTTATAGGTATCTTGAAAATAGACTGCTTGAAGATTGTGACATTTGAAAATGGGTTGAGGGCTGCGAGGAGTTCACTTCAGACAGTGATAATGTGTGAGGAATAACTTTGAAAAGAAAATTCACCAAGAGGTTTGATCATTTGGACATGAAAACTAATATTATAAAAATATTTCTTGTTATTTTAATTTTAATTTCTATGTTATTTATTATTGTTAAGTTATGTATATATTTTAGACTTATGACTTTTTGTAATATTTTGAAGTCTAATTCAAATGTTTTGTTCAAATTATTTCTGAAACTTTGTACTTACAGCTACATTTTATAAGGGTATTATAGTTTTTATTTTATAAACAACTACAACATAACATTTCCATAGCTGAACTATCCAAACATACTGCAACAGCTTCTTCTGGAAGCAGCTTCACAATTGATTTTTTAAACGACTGCAAATGTCTCAAACAAGCCCTTAATAAATACAACTTTTCTTTCGATTCAAGCTAAATACGGATTTACTAAGTCCTACTAACATTAAATCCTACTTGTACCAAACAACCCCTAACTTAGGATGTACTTAAGGTCGAAAAGTGGTTATAAAACTGTTGTGGAGAAATCAACTTCTTAGAAAGATGCGGTGGGAATTATAGAAAGCAACTACATTTTAACAGACTTTGTTGAAAAAAAATAGCTTTTCACCACAAAAATTTATAGAAAGCAACAAAAAAACAGTTCACCAAATGGAGCTGTGGTAGCGATTTGAAACGCAGCAATTGCAGAAAACTGTCCCAAACAGACCATTAGTATTTTGATAAGTCAAGACTTAGCCCTGTTATTAAATGCTTAATCAGAATCTTTTAAATCTATCATTCAAAAGATTTAATAGATTAAACAATTTGTCCTTCTCAAAACCTCAAATCCTAAAACAAACAGTAAAACATATTATTAAGATGTGCAGCAGAATTTAACAGCTATCATGTTAAAAAGAATTTTGATTGAAATCCCCTCAGGATTTACCAAATTTAGATTTGCAGGACTTCGCTGACTACTACTAATGACTGCTGGCTAAAAACAGTTGGCAAGAACCCGGGATCCACGAACAGATCCCAAGCATGATAGAGAATAAAAAAAAAAAAAAAGGACAAAAAACAGCCGGCAAATAAGCTCCAACGCCTGCCAAATGGAATCTCCGCAACCGAAGAAGGAAAAAGACGATAATTGACCCATTGAAGGCCAAAAGATAAAAAAAAAAGGAGATGGGAGAAACGAGAAAGAGAAAAGGAAGAACGGAATTGAAATTTCTTACCTCAAAACTCTCTCCCTCCGGATGAATAAAAATCACGGAATCGGTCAAGGGTCAATGGATGAGCGTAGCTACCAAGCGCAAGAGCATGGCGGCAGATGCAGAAGCGTGCACACGAGATGGCCACCACCTGGGACCTGACCCAGCCCTGGCTAGTGGTTGTGGTGACCTTAAGAGAGAGGTGACAGCAATGTTTTTGCAATTTGATTGATTTTTTCAGTTGAATTGATTAATTCAAATAAATAATTCATATCAAAACTCATATTATTTTTATATTATACATTTACATATTAAAATACTATGATTAAGTGCTTATTCAAGATACATTTTTTTGCTTTTTTATTTTTA
>NEWO01000179.1:585124-620137 GCA_003013225.1 Phalaenopsis aphrodite
CATTTGCATACTTACAACCCAATTCAAGTGTTTTTACATATCTACCTCCTAAACTTTGTTTTGACATTTATCCCACCTAAATCTTTCATCACATTTAAAATATCACTATTTTAATCTTTAAATGTGAAATAATCTTTTCACGCATAGGCAAGGCGGCATTATATAAAAATTTAAGTTTACGTGTTAGATATCCAAATACATAAGATTTGAGTATTATGTATGTAAATCTTCCTTATTTTATTTACATTTTAATATGAAATAAAAAGAATATTTCATATCTTAAATATAATTTTTTTTCTTAGAGATTGGGTGTGGCATCTTAGCGATCATGGGGCAGTTTGGTGTGGCTAAGAGTGAAGTTGAGTTTTGTTGCAGTACGAGGCATTAAGTTGGTTGGTGAGGTGCACGACAAAACAAGATTGGCTAGTGGCAGACACTACTTTGGTTAGGTACATGGGAGTTGGTCGGTAGAAATCATGAGATTAGATAGTTTGCGGGGTCTTTACCGAAACTGTTAGTGAAATCACTTTAAGCAGCGTCAAATTAATTTATTACAGCAAGATGATAGATCATGAATATAACCAATACAATTAACATATTAGCGATAAAAAATGGTGTAACCACATTTGGATGCGCCAAATTTGGAGTTAGTATAGAAATATTCCATGTACCTAACACCAAGGTACTTATATATATGATTTACAATGTTATGGTTCGTTGAGGCTATGAGGACTTGATGTGTTTAATTATGTCTCATTTTGGGCCAATATTGACATGCTTAGTTTATAGTGCACTTATTTTCTTTTAGCACTCTTCTTTCTAAGAAATCAAAGTCATCATAGTAAAACAAGCATCACTACATGGTGTTTATCATCAAAGATGAATAAGAGTGTTCACTTTCTAGCTTAAGATGCAAAAAATGGCTACCAAAAGAGTCTTTCATATTCAAGATACTCGATGAAGGTTTTCTCCAATTGTTAGATTTATCAATTTAGTAACCTATTGGAGTGGACTAAAAAAGATAACTTTTTAAAGATGAAAATTTTGTGAGATATATATTTTTTTAGTCTAAATCAAGCCCCAAAAAAAGGTTTTGCATTATAGCTAATAAATTCAATTACTTAGGTAGCTTCACAACCCTTTAATTTTATGAAAGTAAAATAAACTCGACAATTTCATAAGGAATGCTAACTTGATTGATAGTAAGCCTTGAATCTCTAAAAAATTTGATCCTTTGAATCATTCTTTGTTTAACTAAATTTAAGCCTATGATCAAAGCTTTGTACTCTACTTTGTTGTTAGTATCTATGATGCATAATAATAAATAATTATTTTAATGTTCTCATGAATTTTTTATAACTAGTGTAAGAAGATTATAATAATTTATGATATATGAATTTTTCATCACAATTACATGAATTTTGGTGAAAATATTATATTTGTATTGTGACATGGTAATGGTATCTAACCATGAGAAAATTGAAAAAGGCATCTTATAAATCAAGTGTTATGGAGATACTTAAGTTAGAGGAGGAGAGTTGCATATCAAGGGTTAGGCGGTTACCAATTAATTTGGAGTTACAAAATATGGAGGAAGGAGCTTCAAATCAAAGCTAAGAACTTTGAAAAGAAATTGGGGGTTATAATTATTATAGCATAGGAATTACACTCTATCTCCACTATAAAAATCTATCATGATGTAATCAATCTCATTTAAATTTTCCAATTAATTTTTTAAAATTCATAATTTAAACATAATAATTTTTACAAATGGCATGACTATACAACAATATGGGCCTCTTTCCCCGATATTGGGAGTTGTTTGGTGTCTATTCCTTAGATTTTGCTTGGGAATTTCCATTTGTGACCTTGGTGGGTTCACGTAAACTATAATTGTATATCTTTTATTTAATTTACATGAATGAGATGAATATCACTACCCTTTTTTCTTGCATGAACTTGGCTCTGCTTCACTCCTAAATGTGTTCAAGAACATTCCTAAGTATAAACACCACCTTACTTATTATTTGGTGTCAATGCAAAAGAAGATTCATTTGTGTCCATGTGAAAATGAGTTTGATGATTTATTTTTTATAATTTAGGACTTTATTGTGTTTTTCAAACTTATCTATTTTGTTTTTCCATTAGCTTTTTTTTTCTATATATGTATCATTTGGCCTTCCTTCAGTAATTAAAAGTAAAATATTTATTTTTGATTGCCCCTTCAAGAAGTTAAGAGCTTGTGGACCACTTGTGTTGCTCATGGTTTGGTAACATAAATTAACAATTTTTTTTAAGATTAATTATATTAGATTTTTTAGTGAAGATATGGTTATCTTAACTTCGATAGAAAATCAGCTTCATGACATCTTTTTTTAATATCTTATTTTCAATAATCACTTAGGTTTCATTAAGGAAAGCACTTTTCTACTTTCCATGGTCAATTTTTAAAATTATGATAATGAATATCATAGTCAAGTCTATACTTATGATAAGCCCTATTTTGGTTTAGAGGGTCTAATGGGAAACCTGTTTGATTAAGTTATATGTTATAATTTATGCTTTAATTAGTTGAATTGAGTTTAATTTTTATTTATGTTCCCTTTGATTTGGTTTAGATTTGATTTAATTTATTTAGAGTGAGTTTAACCCAACATCCACTTAATAATTCATGTTTTACTTAACTACTCTGAGTGGCCCGATTTCATTCTGATTGGCTAGATTTTTGGATTCAATAGTTAGGATAAGTACTTTAAAAAACTTAAATGAATTCAATTCATCCAAATTGGTGATTTAGTTCAAAATTTCAAAAGGGTCAAAGGGTTCAATAGTTTAATAGGTCAAAGTAAGTCAACCTTAGGTTTTGGAGACTTTGAGTTCAACCCAAGTATGATGGTAATGACCTATAACTGATTTATGTTCATTAAAAACCAAAATTTAGATTGAGTTTAATTGGTTTAGTGTCCACCTAATCACTTAAAAAGTGTGCTAAGGGCTCGATGAGAGTGCTCTTATATTAAGATTAGATTTAACCCGACCCGCAATTATACTGATATTTATACTTCAAAAGATTGCCCAAAACTTGGCCCAAATTATATTTAGCGGCTAGTGTAAACAAACAAAATGGTTTAAAAAATAGAGAATAAGCCTTCATACTTGGGGTGCTACGCAATTATACTTATCTTTTCAAGTAATAGAAGATTTTCTTTAAAAACCACAGTATTGATCCTACGAGGAAAGGTGTAACGTTGTAATAATAAGTTAGAAAACTTCTATTTAATTTGCAGAGAAAAATTATAGGAGAATGGTGTCGCAATATTTGAAGAGGATTAAAATTAAGTTTATTTGCAATCTCTGTTTAAACAGAAAGTATGAACAAAGTTCAAAAGACTAATAAGTTTAAAAGAGTTGGAATATTATGAAAAGATCTTTCCCCTTGCAAAGATATCTTAATCAATGTAAGAATTAAATGATTCAAAATATAAAATGATGTTTTGTAACAAATAGGAACATATCTATTCTTTACTCCCTCTTAGTTCTAGCAAAGAACATTGACTAACCTTAAGTTTGTTCCAACTTGTGAGTAGTGTTGAGTAGATTCTAGACTCTTACTTCTAGATTACCCATTGTATCCTCTCTATAGGACCTACTTGGGTCCCTTAAATCCAAACTCAAGATCAAATTGACAGAAGAATCTAGCCTGACATCTTAAAAAAATCAATTCTATGCCCATCAAGACTTATCTCTCTATTTATTTGCACTTCCCCTCAGATAATTGCAAGGACTTTTTTCAAAGTTAAGTGTGATACTCACATATTGGTAAAATCATAGTCATCCTAGATCATTATATTTCACAACGGATTTTAACATCATAAATGACCAGTTGTGAAGTCAATAAAGAATCGGTGAAAATATCATCGCAATTTTATCAAATAAAAGGAAATCTTTAAATCAATCTCATCTCACTTGATTAATTCCCATATGTACGGAGAAAGAAAGGAAAACAACTCAGGATTCATCGAGATAAAACAAAAACACATGATTTGTATTGAAAGCTAAGTTTTAACAATAAAAACTCAAACACAAATACAAGTTATTTATCTTATGTCTTCTCTCCAAGTAATTTCTGAAGTCTCCTTTAATCAATCTCCAAACTCTTCTTCTACAAACAAATACTCACAAATATAAACTCCCACACCCACTAAAAACATTTGAAACTCTCTAAAAAGACTCTCCAACACTCTATAAACACTCTCCAAGACTCTTTTTTTGTTCAACAATTGACCCTTTTAATAGAAAACGAAAATTAGCCAAGGGTCACTTCAAGCATCCCTTCCAAATTCAGCTAAATTCGTTGAATATTCTTAAAAACTCATTACTGGCACTATAGCGCCAGTTTGGGACACTATAACGCCCATCACGGCTGTAAGTTTTTGTTATGGAGCCAAGGGTTGGTGTTATTGAGCCATATGAAGTGTTGTCATTTTGCTCCATTTTCCCTTCATTTTCTCTAAATATCCATTTTTTGTACTTGAAACCAAAAACATGCAAAATAACTTCCTTTAAAGTGTAATATCATAAAAAATGTGCATAAAATGAACATTAAACATGTGTTAAAAATAGATAATTTTAAGGTGGATCAGGATTCAATATTAAGGATAAGAATGAAATGTGTCGACCTCATTAAAAAAGAGATCTACATTAATCTTCTCCCTCAATGGATGTAAATAGCTCTAAATAGAATTATTGCATTCATTTTACCAAATCTTTATTAAATGGATAATATAATCAATCATATCAAAAATAATTTACCAAAGCGAGTAAAATTAGAATATAAATGATTGTCTTGACTATTTGTTTTAATGATTTCTTAGAGTATATGCTTACTGGAAGAGTAATTTCCTCCTTTGCTTGAAGTAGATTTAAAGTAGCTTGATTGTGCTCTTAGAACTAAATAATCTTAATTTTATTTATAACTCCGAATTTGACTACAATACAAGTTAGACAGTTTCTTTTGGCAACTCTAATAGATTTTCTTGCTAAAACATGTATAATGCCCAACCTATATGGACCTATGTAGTGCTTCATCAAAAACTACCATCTAGTTCCATTTTTTTATGACCTTGATATTAAATAAAATCAAAGAGACTCAAATTAAATCTAGTAAGGACCATTCACACATTGTATCTCTACCACCACCAGTGTGGTCGCGGCTTTGGATGTAGCTAGGCACGAGGACTTTTTAACTTTCTTAAATCTCTCCATTGAAGGGCACTTTTTTCTTACTTCTCCCTTAGTATTCATGTTCTTATCATGACAATATTTATCATGCAAATCCAAAATTCATCATCTACTGAGCTCCACTAAGTGATATTTTTTTATACCACAACTAGATTTGTCGATGTGTGTTAGTTATAAAAAAGTTTTCAAATGAATTTTCTAAGTAAAAGAGAGATCTCTTGCCCATCATCAACTCGAGATGTCTCACAAATCCATATTTGGAAGCCATTTGTGAGTAAACCTTTCTTGATGAATTAGAAACCACCTTATTAACCTCACAACCCTCTTGTAAAATCAAATTCAATCATTAGTCCCATGATTTCTCCCTCTTATGTATCCATCATCATAGCTTCCAACCCCTTCATCTTCATTTTTTTCTTCACCGTTATCTCTATTCACATTCTTATTATGGCATTTTGCTCTACATTTAAACTTGTCGCAACTATCACTTTAATTCATTCTCTTCATTTAAATTTAATTTTACTTCATTTGTCTCCTTTAATATGACTAATTTCTTGGCCTTCAATTGATCTTATGCCTTAGCTTTTAAAGCTAACTCCACCACCTGATGGTTTAAGACACCATTATATCATGACGTAATTACAACTATTCCACAACCACTATCCTCTCTGCATCTATATATGCTTGGTATATGTTTCCCAAATTATAAATTTAATAGTAACATCTTGGGATTTTTATAAAAGGAAGGAAGATTGATTATATTAAGAGTGATGTACCTTTGCTTTTTTTTTCCTTATAGCATTTTCTATATTATTTCTTCTTTTCATCTCAAATATTAATGTTGTAAGAGATTATTACACATTGTAGTAGATAAAGACAATTGTCATTGAACCACTTAAATCTTATTATTTATGTTATTTATGATCTCTATTTTATTATCTCTCTTTTTTTATTAACTATCCCTTTTTATAGCCCAAATAAATTATCTTGGAGATTCCCTATTTAATTTTCTTTTCCCTCCTCAAGTTGTGATAATAACTTGTTTTTAAACGTCTCTCGGGATAATATTGATGAATTTCCTCATCAACACTATATAATACATATTATGTCTAAGTTATATTAATTCTCAAAGCTGTGAGAATTAATATATCATGTTACTTTATTACTTTGTCAGACTAGCACATTTTTGCATATCTTATGATATCATGAGTCTTTTTTAAATCCTATAAAACTTATGGATAATATTAGGAACTTTAGGAGCATATCCAATATTTATCAACTTTTATAGAAGTTTCTTTATATATATAGTTTCTAATAAATTCATTCTCATTAAAAAAATTCTATTATATTCATTACAAAAATTTATATTAAAGAATTTTTTTTACTATCTTGGTGTCTTTATCTTTAAATACATACAAAAATATTTCCATTTGATATTTTTAATAAACCTAACTTAAATTTAAGTGCATGGAGCAAAAGAACTTTATATGTTGGTTCTAAAATAACATTACTCTATAGTGCTCTACATATAACAAAGAATTGTATCATACAAGTTATTAATCTTCCCACAACTTTGAATGAAGAAGAGTATTTTTAATAAATTTCTTTAGAGTGGCAATGACAACACAAGAAATTTTGATTATTCTAAATTGAATAAGTTATGATATCCTACCTTTGAAGGAACTTTCAACTTTAAGCATATTCTTGTATTTCTTATAATTTTCTCTTTCAAGTTGTGATTTAAGCTTGAATGTATTACAATTTATGAAACCAATTAAAGATATATAAACATATTAGTGATAATTGCAGTTTTTATAAGGGTTATCGCTGGTTAGATTCATAAATTTAAAGGATGCTCTTCTATATTAAGGATGATCATGATGAGTTAATATGTTTGTTTATTGGTATAAGTGACTTTTATTTTGTAAGAAGATTGAGAGTTTGCTAATAATAGTCTCAACTCTTCATTCATTAATCATCTTATCTAAATTTTCAAATTAAGAGCTTCTACATGATAGGCAAATATAATATTAATAACTTATTTTTTATCCTTCAAACTAAGATCATTTTTATGATCTTTAAGATTTTTATTTTTGAATCGTTATAAGAAAATATTATCTTAAACTTTTTTGTAGACAATAATTTCAGCACAAAATTCACTTGGATTTGTATTTGTGATTTTAGAGTTAGTTTCTTTTTATGGGTTCTATCTCAAATTTATATATCATGTTGTCTATTTCCTTCTTTGTTATATTATTAAATAATTTCATCTAGTAAACTTAATAATCGAAAGCAGCGACAATAATATTGTTTTTAAGTTTTATTGCAACTCTAGTGAAGAATTAACTTGTCATCTTTCAATTTAAGAACTTAGTGCCAAGGCCATTTCTCCATTTTTCACTCATACCCCCAAACTTTTCTCCATAAATATTCTTGTATAAGCACATAGATCCTTATGAGCTAGCTTAAGGCATTCCATATTAGAATCGTAATTGTTCTCATAGTCCTTGGTTCTATTTCATTAGAAAAGAATGATTATAAATATAATGGGTTTATCGTTAATATAAAAAAAAATAGAGAGAAATTAACCAATTTTCACTTCAATTTTAAGCACCTACAAAAAGAATACAGAACAATACAAGAGACAAAGAAATAACAGAAAAAATACAGAGCTTAGATTTCTAGTTCTTCAACTACAGCTCTTCTATGTTTCAAAACTTTTTTTTTGCTCAGTTTTTCCCCGTCAACGACGCTAAAAACTTGATGACCACAAAAGTGTTACAAACCGGGCAACCACTTAATGCAAGTATACGTGTTCGAGTAATATGCAGTTTAAAAGGAGACCACATATTGTTCCCATGAGGAATCTTGTTAAGAAATCCTTTTGAAAAAAGTCAAAGCTATAGTTTACTAACTATTCCAACCTAGTTTGTTGAGATTAAAAAAGAAGAAAGGGAAATCCTAATGCTATCAAATTCTACAAAAAAAAATGAAGAAAGTGCATATCAAGTTCTTTGGTGTTTTTCCAAAATTAATGAGGAACATGCCTCTGTGATTCAAGTGTGGCACTTGGCTTCATTTTTGTGCATATTTCTCTTATGTGGTTGTTATCAACTAGGAATATTGTATTCTTCTTGAGTGTATGCCTAGGTACCAAGAAGGTTTGGAATTCCACCAAGATAGCTTTTGCCTATCTTTATGACATCCCCCATTCAATTCAAGTCCCCACTAATGGTTGCAAGATCTAGAATAAAAAATTCCTATTTTAGTTGGATCTCATGGTTAACCAAGTCGTTCCACCACGCTTCTGCCAAATTCATAGATCACAATAGATTTTAAAGTTTTAATTGGTCAGGTTAGGATTTAATGATGGCTAGAAGTTTAATTAATGACATTTATTAAATTAGAGCATAGAAAAATGTATATGATAAATTAGGAACAAAAATTAAACAAAAAATCCATCAAAAAAATCACAGAGTCACAAAAAGTTTTTAGCTAATCATGGCTTGAAAGAAAAAGTAAAGGAAATTTTATTGAAATAAAATCTGCAAGAAATATTTTTATTCAAATTAAAATAACATACAACCCTTTGCTCTCCTCTCTTACAAAGCGACACTCAACTTCTCTCATAAACCTCTCTATTGGACAAAGAAATGTGAGAGATGAAAAATCTCTTTCTAAACCCCTAGCCTCCTTCTGCAATCCCTCTCCAAAAGCTCTTCAAAAGTTTCCAATTAAGTTGGTTTTACAACATAAGTTCCAAATTCTTCTTAATTTTGTCAGAATCTCGTAATAAAGAATTTCCAAAATAGAAAATATATGTCATTGTGACCACGCCTGACCTGTGGTGTAATTACGCCGAACTTGGGTTGGGCAGTGTGGTCATACCACAATTTGGCATGGCTACGTTGGTCGTTCCATCGTGCGGTCTTCTCATCACATTGGGCGATGGAAGATCCAGGCGAGACTAAGTCAGTCTAAATTTTTCGAAATTCCCTATTTTGCTCTAATTTTTGTTATAGTCCTCCTATAACCTGTAAAATGCAATTACAACCATCCAAAAGTGTAAATTCAAATATTTAAAGTGGAATATTGTTGGAATTAAAGCACAAAAAAGCATAAAAATTTGACGCATGACAGTTGCACCCACGTTCTTTAAACCAAAGGGCTTTACATTGCAACAAAAAATCCATCTTTTTGTGTTAAAGGTTGTTTTCTTAGCGTCGGCAGGGTGCATCATGATTTAGTGATAGACCGAGAAGGCTTCTATGATATGTCTAACTGGATATTCCACTACCAAGTTGACTAGTGCATTGATTCGTGTTAGGGAATGACTATCCTTGGGATATGTTATATTCATATTAGTAAACTCTATGCACATTCTCCATTTATCATTCACCCTCTTTACCATTACCACATTGGTGAGCCAATCTGAATATTGATTCTTCTGTATCAATATAGATTCTAGCAACTTTATTAATTAATTAATCGAACTACATGATAGGTAGAATAAATTCGATGTTTAGCCACATTAAGCAATAAAAAATATTTCAATGCGCCATTTGTTCTAAGTAGACAAACGGTTGATTCGAAGGATACCAAGTGTTCAGAGGGATCAAATTTCCCTTTATAAGAATCTTTGAACATATTCTTGATTTTCCTTGAAGCTTGAGCTTTCAAAATTTCTCTCAAGAAGGAGTTTTCTACCTATCCGCCTTACCTTCTTATTTTGCCTTCCTAGTCATGGTATTTGGGGGAACTCTCCACCTCCTTCTTTTTCCTTTATTAATGAATTCTACAATAGACTCATCTACATTTGAGCATTTAGTATTATTCATTTGTGGTCTTGCTTGTTCAAGAATTAGGTCAATTTTAGTACATGCAGCTATAGCTAGTCTCAGTAGTTCTTGGCTTCACACCACTGATGTTGGTGCTTCTTGTTGTGGCACGCTTCTATTTTGGGCAGATCCTGACATATGATCACCTATCTTAATGACTCGGTGTATGTCCGAGAGTGAGTTCAGGACACTTCTCTCATGTCTTGCATCTCCCTTTCCATCTCTTCTCTCAACTCATTGATTTGTTGATCACATAATCTTTGGTGTAATCCATCATTCTCAGTGGCATTCTTCTGGGAAACTATATCTTCCTTTTCAAAGCTGGTTATGAACTCCACGCTCACCACACCTTTTAAGATATTAAATCACTTTTTAGAATGCATGGTCCCGTAATATTTGTGAGTACATTTAACTTAGTAAAAGACCTTGGTTCATGAGAAGAGTACCCAAAAGGGAGAGAAAGAGGGAATATAATAATCTTGAGGATGAATATAAGGTTTAGAATCAAATGAAGAGGGAATCTAGATCCAAATGTGGGTAAAAGCCCATCACTCCTTGTTTCTCCTCTTTTTAAATGTCTCATAGAATAAAATCATAAACTAATATTAATAACACATCTCACACTGTATCATTAATATTTTTCTGATATCTAGATAAGAAATTGATGTAGTGGTCATGACATATTATCTACTAAAATATGTTATTGTCGATATGATGACTATCCCTACTACATAAGTGATGGAACCAAACCCCTAATGTCCGGTGGTATCTTTAAATGAGAGAAGGACATGTGCCAAGAGTGGTCATGATGACCTGCTCAAATTGTTTATGATGCTTTCTTAAGGAAAATGGGCATGAGTGAAATTTTTCACTTCAACAGGTAGGATTGACTCAGCCACTTCAGCAAGTGAGTTGATTCGACCACTTTGACATATGTGCTTGATCCAACCACTTTGACGAGTAGGCTTAAGTCATCCATTTCAACTAGTGGGCTCGATTCAGCTACTTCAACTAGTGGGCTCAATTCGACCATTTCAATATGTGGGATCGATTCAACAATTTCAGTAAGCTCAATTCAATCAATTCGGTATGTGGGCTGGATTCAACAAGATGGAAATGAATTTTGAAATTTCGGTGCACTAGTATCTATATATACATTTTGAGTTTTATTTATATAAAAAAAAATTGTTTGGGATTTATGTAAATTTCTTAACTTTTTTTTCCAAAAAAGTTAAATTTCCTAAAATCAAACGGAGCTATCCAGTTCCGTATCCGCCTGAAGCATTTAGCATCTAATTGGCAATAAATTATTGCATACAGATAACGTGCGCAGCTCTGTGTGCATCAACCAATTGAACGATGCTACTTAAGCAACAATGGCCCCAACAATAAAAAAAAAAAAAATAAATTTGACGTGTGCGCCCTGCAGAGAATAACCATTGAATAACCGCTTCGTCCCGCTGTTATAACTCTCGTTGAATAGCTCATAACATTTTAATAACTTAATGGTACTGCTCGAGCAACCGCTGCTTGAAAGATTCAATAACATTCCAATACTCAAGCAATATCACGGGCGTCTTTGCTTCTCGCTATTACTGTGATACAACCCCAATAACCGCCCCATAACGCCTGCAAGAACTTTTGCAAAGCACCAATAACTATCCTATAATCACACAAAGACGTACTTGTAAGCGATCGCTCTTCACGCTGCGGTACCACCCTAATAACCTCAGTATAACTGTTGCATGACCTGAAATCTCCAATAACCATCCTATAATCACGCAATGACACCACTGTAAATGATCGTCGCTCAAGTTGTGATACCGCCCTGATAACCTCATCATAACTTTTGCACGACTTTCACAATATCGACGATTAAACCCTCGCATCCTGCTTTAATAACTGTGGTAAATAGTAAAGGCTGACTGAGAGAGAACATTTTTGAAAAAAAGTTATAGTTTTCCCTTTCACATGTCTGTGAGCTAAGGTTTCTGCTAGAACATTAACACACACTAGGGTTTCACATTTTGTTTTTGAAGGAAGATTCAAGTGGAGGAGAAGGACATCGTTGAGATTATGAAGCCGGAGTTGGAGGAGGTGAAGAAGCTGGAGTTGGAAGTCATGAAGGTGCTGGAGTTTAAAGAGGTGAAGTAAATGTTGAATGGTTGTCATAAGAAGGAGTCGAAGGAGGGCAATGTTTCATTTAATAGGCCACAAAATGTTTCAAGGTAATATTCAGATTCAACTTGTTGTCAATAAATTGGTTGACATTAATAAATGTCCTAATGCAAATGAATTTAGTGGTCTCCCATTTTGAAGTCTGAAGGCTTTTTTCTTGTTTTTGGATTTTTTTTGTATGTGATAAACTTTAAGGTTCAGAAGTCTATGTGATAAACTTTGGGGTCTATAAGTGTTGCATCATGAGGGTACATGTGAGTCTACATGATAAACATTAGAGTTTAGAAGTTTTGTGACACAATACATATTTAGGAGAAAAGCATATATATCATTATTGTTGAAATTATGTAGCACTCAAGTTAAATCAGTCAAGCTAATATGATAAATCCTTAAACTTTAATATGTAGCAGTCAACTGACAACATTAAATTTAATCACTCAAGAAAACTAGATATTTTGTTGAAATTATTTTCATTTCACCTTTTTCTCAGTTTTTCATTTGGATTGAAAGTTTGGTGATGCATTTATGTAGGGTTTTTAGCACAAAATCTATCAATTCAGATGTTGTCCATCTGCAGTGAGAGGAGTTCTTGATAAGGTCCAACCAATCATTCAAAATTAGACATGGAATATATTAGAAGCAATGAATTTGGTTTAGTTTTTTAAACTCCCTCCGTACCTTCAAGATCATGTCCTGACAACGTACATTATTGAAATGTTAAGATATTGATCGAGCATTATTTAATTTTGGTGGGAAAGACCTAAGGTTTGATCCATACCAAATTACCTTGCTGATAGACATACCCAAAAGAGGGTCACCGTCATGTTGCAATAAAGCTCCGTCTTGGTAGCATGGATGCAAGAAAAATAAAGAATGACATTGAAAATGTTTCACTAAGAGAGTCTTCTGATCACTTTGTAGCACTTTTTCTTAAGTTTTTTTGTTGACAAATTTAATTTTTCCTTTAAGCAATTTTAGTGTGTCCCAAGGGTTGTATTCACTTTGTGAGGATATTCATGCTTTCTCTTCGTATAATTGGCCAGCTAAAGTGTGTCACTTTCTCACAAAGCAATTGAACATCTGCGCCATGAAAATACAGAGGGAGCAGTTGATCGGCACTGAAATTTGTGTAGCATAATAATAATGATGCAATGTAACTCAAACTATAATGTAATTTTAATGAAAATATTTATCTTTAAAAACCTATTAAAAATCTCAATTCTCATTTACATATAATGTAAGTATACGTATCGTTCAAGTAATATAAGACTCTAATAGAGTCCTAAATATCGATCACACAGGGAAGCTGGAAATATATATAAGCTAGCTAATTATATTCTATTATAAAATAAAAATAAAAATAAAAATAAAAACAAAGTAAAGTGCAAAGTTTGAAATTAAACTACTTAAATGAAATGCTTCTAAATATGTAGATGTACGACTATAACAAGTAAATTAAACTAGATGTTAAGCTTTCAAACTAAATTGTTGAAATAAAATAAAGGTTTTTGTGGACAAAAAGTTCAAGTGTGAGAAAACATCCTTCCCCTTTATAATGAAAGTATGGCTTGTTAAGAAATTGAAATCAATTGAAAATATATTTAAAAACTATTTTGTGCCAAATAGGATCAATCTTATTCTCTACCCTCATTCGAGCGCTATAAAGAACATTGACTAATCTAAAGTTTGGTCCCTAATTCCGTGGTTAGGCTGGGAGGATATCAGTTGTCACTCAAGATCTCCCACTACTCCCTCCCCTGAGGGCTAACACACTCGCATTAGTTTCCAATCAACTAAACCAAATTGGGGATTCTGATTTGTCACCTTAAAATCTTCTAATTCTACATTCAACAATGTATATTTCTCTATTTATTTGCACCCAATCTCATGGATGAAATACTCTCCAATAAAATCAAATATGATTCTCCCTTTGTTGTAGAAATCATATCCCCATTTCAGAACATATAATTCTCAACACATTTTAACAATTTAATTGGCCAAATCAAAAAGTAAATGAAGATTGAAGTTCAAATCATAAAAAATTATTGAAATTTAAATCCGTAGAAAACAAAATCAATTCTTCAAAAAACCATTTCTTCAAAGTAGGGAGAAGGATAAAGAAGACTACGCAAAATTCATGAGAAATATATGATAAAACACGGATTTCATATATAGAAACATGTTTACAAATAAAAGAAATAAAAAGTACAACTTAACTCACAATCCTTCCCGAGAAAATCCTTAGAAGTTCTTTCCAAGTTTTCCCTCTTTACAATCTCTCCCAATTCTCTCTTAGAAGTGTAATGAAGAAGAAATCTCTCACTTTCACTCTCCTCTTACAACCCTTGAAGAAAATCTCCTCTATTTTGTCTCTCTAACTCACGCCTATCCTCTCTCTCTAACTTTTTCGTCCCCCCTTCCAAGTCCCTTCAAAAGTTCACTTTTGTTGGTTGTTGCTCCTCTCTGAAAAGAGTCTCAATTCCCTCCTAAATTTAAAAGTCAAAACATTGAATTTCAAAAGACGTTTCTCCTTGATCCAAGAGTCAAATCCCTTCAAATTAGAACCTTCCAATGTGTCTACATGCATTGAATCACTCCATGGGGTGCTTAGAACAAGTGTCCCTTTAAAAATTCACGCAAAATTTGTCTCAAACCGCCTTAATTTGAAAATGTCACGCTTGGCACATCATGCACCAGCGCTCTGGATTTTATCGCATCATGCGCCAAGCCCCAAAATTGGTTGTTTTTTCTCCAAGTTTCTCTCTTTTTGCCATTTTTGCTCCAAATGCCTAAAAATGGTATACCTGCAACAAAAGTACAAAAATATCTTTCTTTAAAGTGCAATATCACAAAAATTAGACATAAAATTGGTACTTAAAAAATTATATTATTTTTGTGGATCAAAATCCCCCAAACTAAAATGTTACTTATCCTCAAGTGACACTTTTATTATATAAAAACATATGGGTTTAGGATAGAGATTAACTTATCACTTCTATACTTTAGTTCAATAAATAGAATAGCAAAATTTAAGAAAAATATTTAATAACTCAGGTTTCAACTCCAAGTCTAAGAATATCCAGTAATCAAATTTAAGATTTCTGAATCTCTATTCTTTTCAAGAAGAATTGCAATTTTTTCATGCTAAAGACATTTCGAACATTCATATGAAAAACAACTTCATAAATAATTTACTAGAAATGTTATTAATACTTTAATACAAGTTTAGAAAGTGTAATAAAGCTCTTTTCTTAAGTTGATTCAAGTGAAATCAATTTTTTATTAGGCATCTCCTCACCTTTTCTTTTCTTTTCTTTTCTTTCTCTTTTTTTTTTCTTTTAGGATATTTTTAATCCTTTCTTTCCTTTTTCTTTTTCCTTTTTCTTTTTTTCATTTCAAGTGAGGATTACTATATATGGATAACCTTTAATAGTTTTGAACTTCACTATCCTCTTCTTAAAGTCAAAACTCAACACCCCTCCTTACTTAATAAAGTTATACTAGTTTATGATTTTTCATAAAGCCTCATTCCTTTCTTCTTACATGAAAAACTCTAAAATTCTTAACATTTTAAAAATATAATTTTTCTTTACTTAAAATAGAAAACATACACTTATACGATCATACCAAATATCTTTAACTTTAGAACTGACCTTCATTATTAAAATTTTTTTTCCTAAATTTACTATAATATTTATAAGTATAAGTATAGTCATTTAAAGTTAAATCTTAATATCCCAAGTCATGTCAAATAAATTTTGAAAAACATAGTTACTTAAAGACAAATAAAATTTAGTTTTCTCAATTTCAAAAAAAAATTTTCTTTTCCCCCAAACTTAAATTTTTAAATGATTTTAAAAACATTTTAGTACAAAATTTTACTTGGTGAAAGAAAATAGTAAATGCATGAAAACAAAAAACTAACCTGTAAAGGATTTCTGATCATGAAATTGGTTCTGGTATACTGCAGGTACTTACTGTAAAACTACATGCAGGCTTTAAAGCATTAAATAAAACATAATATATTCTAAAGAACTTGTTGGGAATTAAACACATAAATACAAAAACTGAAAAATACTACACATTCAACAAGCTCAAACTGAAAATACTAAAACTAAAACTAAAAAGTAAACGGTCTACAATTACTATTACAAACTCCAAGTCCATAACACAACATAAAAAGTCTTTTGCTACAATAAGTTTTCCAAATAAAAGTACACCAAAATAAAAACACTAACACATCAAAATAACTAAAAAAGTCTCATAAAATATCAATCTTCATCTCCTTCCACTCCATCATCATCATCTTCTTCTTCTTCTTCTCTTGCTTCTTCATCACAAATGGGAGCATAGGGGACAAAGCTGGGGCAAACAGGAAAGTTCACGTTAGGTTCACCCATCAAGTGTCTAACTATAGCATTTTGAAAATTTATATCACGTTGAACCCTCCTATGCTAATATTCATCATTATATGCATTCTTTGCATCTATCTCTCCCAACTAAGTATATATATTAATAATATCATATTGTTGAATCATAAGTTGATCCATAACATCTTCCAAAGATGCATCACTAGAAGTAGATGCCCCTGTAGTAGATGTAGAGGGTCTATCCCTTCTTCCACTTCTATACTCAACAAATGATTCTACTCTCTGAATAATGTGTTTCCCAATGGGATTTTGAGGCTGTAATCTTTCTTCATTTCTATGAGATTCAACTCCTAATTGTTCACATAAAGTGAAAGTCAGGGTAGGATATCCCAAGCCTCCAACAATAACAATACCAACAATCCTCCAACCGTGATGAACTATAAGTGCACCAACGTCTATTGCCTTCATATTCTGAATGCAATAGTTTAAAACAGCTTGATCCTTTGTAACATCAACAAGATGAATTGTAGGTAAAAGTCTGGCAGAGATGAAATGGTGCCATATTTTTTGCTTAATAGTTAATATGAAAGCAGGGAAGTTAACTATCTTGTTATTCTTTATCTTCCACTCTTCTCTTCCATCAGTAAAAAAGGCAATAACTTCTTCCAATGATGAATCAGTGATAGAAAGTTGCATATTCATCATGGAAGACATTTCTAAGCCCATAAAATCATTGATCCTTTTAGAGGTAAACTTGACTTGTGTACCTCTCACCAAAATGTGATCTTCCACAGTGAATCTTAAGTTTGCATAAAACTTTTTGGACCATAGAGACGATGGCCACAACAGTGAGGTAGCAGAATCGCTCCCAATTTCTGGCGCGAATAAACCTCTCGACCTCGCCTCCCGGGTTTGCAAATGCCTGCTCTTAGATCATTCTTTTGTTCTCAAATAAGATATTGTAACTGTGTTGGGCTTTAAAACTAACAAATCATCAAGCATCAAAGTCATCGGTCGGTCTTCCTCTCTTAACTCGGGGAGCCATCAGAAATTCTACGAAAATCCAAATAAATTACTAAATAAAAAATCAGACTCCCTAAGCAAGATTATTTGGTAAGAAACTTTTCACCATGAGTTTCCTTCAAACACTTTCATCAAAAATCCTATTTTTTGGATCTCCCAAAATCCATGGTGAAAATAAAAAATTTCTAAGTTAAAGTGAAGCTCTTACTAAGAGAAAATGAAATATATGATTTTTATCCTCCGAATCTTTCTCTTTAGCCCGCAATGTAATGCCCTAGATCAAGGTCTTCAGGTAGAAGATGACTTGAGCAGAAAAAATGGAGGTTGTCCATGTGATTTCGCAGTTTTCTATGTAATATAGCATGTTTGGATATTTGACGCATCATGCGCCAATCTGATGTATCATGCGCTAGAGCGTATTTTTGCCTGATTTTAGTTTTTTGTGGAAATGTGCTCCGTACCATTTTACATTAACCTCTATTTGACACAAATAAACCTTTCTAAGCATAATTAAATGTCAAACTAACACTAAATTTTCACAAACAACACAAAACTCATATTTATAATGAAAACTAAGTTATTACAAACTAACATTTTTCAAGCCAGCACATAACAAATTCAGTGTTTTAAAGCGAACTAACATCCTAAACACTGAAATCTAAACATCAAATAGCAAATAACATAAATAGTACAAAAACTTAAAGTAAAGCAATCCAACATAACAAGCTATAACAAAAAATACTAGACAAAATGTTTCGTGCTTAATTCAACTTCACTCATCTTCGTCACTCTCATTCTCTTAGAGATCTCTCATAGACTGGTAGTGTACATAAAGATTGTAGAAGGGCCTAAATTGAAATTCATCAGTTACATTTTCCTCTTCAATCAGTGCATGCTTCTTGAACATACGTACCAAACCATCTTAAATACGCTTTGTATGTTCAAAATGTTCCTTAAGTCTCCCATCCAGGTGATCCAACATTTTCAAAATATTCTCAATTGTATACATAAGATTATGCACCTCTTTCTCTATATTTTTAATTCTTTTTGAAAGTGCACTCGAGTTGTAGTAGGGTTGAATATGTGATGAATTCTGAGATCCTTGATCCATTAGTACATCCATAACATTTTCATCTCCCATTCCAATGCAACTGTAGTAAACTTCAGGATCCATCGGCTTCTAAGGCAGTAGGACTTTCTCCCAACTATCATAAAGTACTTGCGATTGACTGCAAACTTGGAAAATAGTAGGTGGGTGTCCCAATCCAGTTGCATATCCATTTACAATCAAACCCAAAATAGATTTTAAAATAATGACTCCAATATCAACAGATTTCTTAGTTTGAATACAGTAATTCAGAATAGCACTCTCCTTCGTGACCTTACTAATTTTCATAGTAGACGGTAATTTTCAGGAAATGAAGAAATGCCATTCCTTTGAAGTAGGATTTAATAATGATGAAGAAAAACTCACATTCCCATCATCTCGGGCTTCCCAATTTGCATCTTCATCTGTAAGGTAATGGTAGAGTTCATTCATGTTATCATTTGTAGGGGTAAAACTTACATAGCGGTAGACAGACACATTCTCAATCATGAATATTTCATTAATTCTCAAAGGAGTGAATTGTACAAACCTGCCTCACACATAAATCATTCCTTGGTTGATCCCTTGAAGATTTGCATAAAATTCTTTCACCACATGGATGACTGTAGCAGCGGTAGTGTAACAAAGCACTTCCTAAGGCCTCTGCGCAATAACTTCTTTGACTCGAGTATTCGGTGTGTTGAATCCTCAATACACAAATCCCCTCTCTTTGATAAGTCTCTTCTTCACTATAACTCGATCATGCAACTTCTGTGCGTCAAAATTGATGAACTTTCTTCAGTTGAAAATTCCAAATCTATCGGAGTTTTTAGAGTAGAAAGCCATGTGAATTGAAAAGTGGTGACTCTTCTATAGTTTTCCTCCCTAAAATATGTCTTGGAGTCAGTTTTTAGGAGTTATTTGAAGGTTTCCCCACCAAAAATCACCATTCAACACATTTTAATCATTTTCGTCTCCATGACGCATCATGCGCCAGCTCTCTGGAATTCGGTGCAGCATGTACCAGTTCCAAAATTTGGTCGTTTCACTTTTTATCAAATAAATTCTCGGTCTTTTCACAACATTAGGCAAACAAAGATGTTTCTAAACATTTTTCTTAACTACACGGATTATATAAAGAAATAAACATAAACTTACATATAAAATTTTAAACAAAAACTCAAAAAACAAAGTAAACAACGATACATTTGGGTTGCCTCCTACAAAGTGCTTGGTTGAATGTCGTCAGCCCGACATCCCAGTCTCATTCTGGGTGATCCAACATAATAGTCACTTTAAAATTTGATCTATGACCACCAAAATAAGGTTTCAATCTGTGCCCACTTACTTTAAATATTTTTCCAGTCTTAGGATCTTTAATATTGACTGCTCCATAGGGATGAACTTTTATAACTTTGAATGACCCTTTCTACCTAGACATCAATTTTTCAGGAACAATTTCAATCTTAAATTATATAACAAAGCATCCTGTCCAGGTTTAAATACTCTGTTTATTATCTTATGATAATGTCATTCTTTCATTTTTTTCATTATAAATCATCGCATTATCGTAAGATTCATTCCTAATTTCCTCAAGCTCATTCAATTGTTATAATCTTTTCTCACCAACTTCTTTCAAATTGAAGTTAACTTCTTTTAGTGCCCAATAAACTTTATGTTCTAATTCAACTGACAAGTGATAAGTCTTCCCAAAAATTAATTTATAGGGGACATTCTTATAGATGTCTTATAAGTTGTCTTATATGCCCATAATGTGTGTCTAATCTAATAGAACAATCCATTTTATTAAGATTAATACTCTTCTCCAAAATTCTCTTAATTTCATGATTAGATACTTCCGCTAAACCACTTATCTCGAGATGATAAGCAGTTGCAATTTTATGTATTATATCAAATTTTTCCGCTAATATTGCAACTGTTGTATTTCTAAAATGAGATCCATTATAAGTAATAATTACTCTCGGCATTCCATATCTTGTAAAAATATTCTTAATTAAAAATTTTGAAACACTCCGAGCATCACATCCAGGTAAAGCGACTGCTTTTTATCCATTTTGAAACATTACACCACAATTATATGTATATATATATCCAAATGAAGGCTTGAATGGTCCCATAAAATCTAATCCCCATGCATAAAAAAATTCAATTTTCAAATTAAAATTTAGAGGCATTTCATTTCTTTTAGAAATATTACCTACTCTCGGACACCGATCACATAATTTTATATATATATATATATATATATATAGAGTAGGCCAAGAAAATCCAGATTATAAAATTTTTCGAGCAGTTTTATCATTCCCAAATTGTCCTCCAAATTCAGAATCATGACATTTGTTTAATAATCTTTTGACTTTCTTTATAAGGCACACATCGTCTTATAACTAAATCTTTACTTTTTTTATATAAATGAAGATCATCCTAAAAATAGGATTTTGCATTATAAATGAATTTCTTTTCATGTTGTCATGTCAATCTATATGGTAAAATACCACTAACAATATAATTTATAATATCATCATACCAAGGTATTTCCCATCCTTTTACAACATAAATTTGTTCTTCAAGAAAAGTATCTTTAATATCTATTTCAGAATCAAGTATTTCTTCATGTTCTAACCTCGATAGATGATCAGTTATTTGATTACCAATTTGTTTTCTATCAACTACCACAAAATCAAACTCTTGCATTAGAAGTATCCATCTAATTAATCTTGGTTAGCATCATTCTTTTACATTAAATATTTAATAACAGAATGGTTAGTATGGACAACACATTTAGTTCTAATCAAATATGATCTAAACTTATCAAAAGTATACACAATGACTAATAACTCTCTTTCAGTGGTGGTATTGTTAATTTTAGCATCATTAAGATTCTTACTAGCATAATATATGACCTTGAAAATCTTATCATATTTCTGTCCTAAAACAGCTCCAATTGCATAATCACTAGCATCACACATGAGTTCAAAAGGTTTCTCCCAGTCCTGTGAAACAATTATAGGAGCAGTGATCAATTTTTCCTTTAAAGTTTCAAAGGCTTTAAGGCAATCTTAGTTAAAGTCAAACTTTATATCTTTTTCTAGAAGTTGGCATAAAGGGTTAGTAATTTTTAAAAAATCTTTGATATATCGCATGTAGAATCTAACATGTCCTGAAAAGCTCCTAACTCCTCTTACATTAGTTGGTGGAGGTAGGTTCAATTTGACCTGAATTTTCTGCAGGATCTAATTTCATGCCATTTTCTAAAATTTTATGTCCAAGAAAAATTTCTCCTACAACCATAAATTGACATTTCTCTCAGTTTAAAGCAAGATTAGTCTTTTCATAATGTTCCATAACTTTTTCTAATTGATTGAGACATATTTCAAAGGAAGTTCCAAATACATAAAAATCATCCATAAAGACTTCAACCTTTTTTAATTAAATCACTGAAAATTGACATCATACATCATTGAAATGTTGCAGGTGCATTACATAATCCAAAAGCATTCGCTAAAAAGTAAAAGTTCCATAAGGACTAGTAAATGTTGTTTTCTTTTGATCCTCAAGAGCAATAGATATTTGGTGATAACGAATATATTCATTTAGAAAATAAAAATATTTGTGCCCAGCTAATCTATCCAAAATCTAGTCCAAAAAGGGTAAAGAAAAATGATCCTTCTAGATGGTAGAATTTAATTTTCTATAATCTATGTAGATTCACCATCCAATGACTTGTCTTGTTGATATTAATTTATTGTGCTCATTCGTCACTACATTTATACCTCCTTTCTTCGGAACACAGCGAATTTAACTCACCCAAGAACTGTCTGAAATATGATATATTATTACTGCTCTAACCATTTTATGATTTCTTTCTTAACCACTTCTTTCATCATAGGATTCAATCTCCTTTGGGGATCAGTTCTTGGTTTATGTTGATCTTCTAACAAAAGTCTTAGCATACAGATTGAAGGATTGATTCATTTAATATCAACTAAAGTCCATCCAAAAGCTTTCTTGTATTTTTTAAAAGTTTTTAAAAATTGTTGTTCTTGAGCATCATTTAGTTTTGAGGATATTATGATAGGTAGTGTAGATGATTCTCCTAAAAATGCATACTTCAAATGTGTAAGAAGTTTTTTCAATTTTAGTTCAAGGGGTTTCTCAGTAGATGAAATCAAATTGTTATCATTTTCTACAGGAGCTAACATTTCAAATTTCTCCTGAACATAATCCAGTTCTTACATACTCACTTCTATAGACTCATCTTGGATTTTATCCTCGTCTTGATATTCCATATATTCCTTTTCGAATTCACTTTCATATGTCCTTTTAAAATATTCATGGCTTAAATACTCAATAATATCCAATTTGAAGCATTTAATCTCTTGTTCTTTTGCAGGGTATCTTATTGATTTCACAATATTAAATGTAACCTCTTGATCACTAACTCTCATAGTTAGTTCTCCCTTCTGCACATCTATTAAAGCCCTTCAAGTGGCTAGGAATGATCTTCCTAAAATAATAGGAATTTCTTTATCTTTCTCTATATCTAATACAATAAAGTTCACAGGAAAAATAAATTTATAAACCTTTATTAAAACATCTTTTATAACTCCTTTAGGATAGGTAATCAATTGATTAACTAACTGAAGAGTTACAGTAATAGGTGAAATATCTCATAAACCCAACTTTCTGAAAATTGATAACGACATAAGATTAATACTAGCTCATAAATCACATAAAGCTTTTTTCACAAAATCGTTCCCCAATAGCACAAGAAATTTTAAAACTTCCAGGATCTTTAAGTTTTTCAGGAAGCTTCTTCTGAATTATAGTGCTACACTCTTCACTGAGTGCAACCTTCTCATTATCTACAAATTCCATTTTCCTATTAAGTATATTCTTCATGAACTTCACATAGCTTGACATTTGTTCCAAAGCTTCAACAAATGGAATGTTTATCGTTAATTTCCTCAAAATTTCTAAAAATTTCAAAAATTGATTATCCTTATACTTCTACTTCAATCTTTAGGAAATGGAGGTGGAGGTCTTTCTATAATGATTTTCATTGGTTTAATAGGAATTTCTGACTTATGATGAAAATCTTCACAAGAATCTTCATTTTCCACCCCATTTGTTTCAATTTCAACTTCTCATTGAACTCTTTCTTCTAATTCTTTTCCACTTCTAAGTTGAATAACTTTAATTTGCTCCTTGTTCTGATCTTTAGGATTTACTCAACATTACTAGGCAATGTTCCTGGAGGTCTATTGCTAAGTGCAGTAGCAATACATCCCAATTGATTTTCCATGTTTCTGATTGCAGCCCCTTGACAATGTAACTGACTTCCCATTTGCAATATCAATTCTTCCATTGATAACATTTTCTCCTTACTTTGCAAATTATTAAATCTTGGGGGTAATAAGGTTTATAAGTTTGATTTCCTGGATTATTGGAGCTTCCTACTGGGTTCGCAGCATTGTTTCCTCATTGTGGATTTGAAGTATTTAAGTTTTTATTACTCCAACTAAAGTTTGGATGATTCTTCCATCCAGTATTATAATAATTGACATAAGGATTATTAGAACAATTGTTTGTTACATTTAAAGTCTCATAAGAAGATTGAGATTCTATCATTTGTTTCAATGAGTTATCTTTAAGCATAGGTGTTGTTTGAGAATAATTCATTCCATATTGATCTATCTTCTTTGATATAGCAGCTATTTGAGCAGCTAATATATATATATATATATATATTGCATCAGAATCATGAACACTGGCTACTCTTCTTGGATTTACTCTTTTTGAGGGCCATTAAAATTTATTAGTAGTCATTTCTTCAATTAATGAATATGCTTCATTAAATGGTTTTGACATTAATGATCTACTAGCAGCAGTGTCAATTATCGATCTAAAAGATCCAACCAACCCATTATAAAAAAATTGAATTATTAACCAATCTGGCAACACATAGTATGGACACTTCCTAAGGAGATCTTTAAATATTTCACAGGCTTCATAAATTGATCCCCCTTCAAACTGACAAAAAGATGTAATATCATTTCTAAGCTTAGCTGTTTTTTAAGGTGGGAAATATTTAGATAAAAATTTTTATGATAAATCTCCCCAAGTTCTGATAGATTCAGGTGCTAACGAGTTCAACCACATCTTAGTTTTATCCCTCAGTGAAAAGGAAAAAAGACTAAGTCTGACAGCATCATTCGACACTCCATTATATTGAAAAGTAGCAGACAATTCTGGAAAACTAGGAAGGTGTAAATTTGGATCTTCATTTGGTGTTCCTCCAAACTGATTGTTTTATACTGTTTGGATAATATCAGGTTTAAGCTCAAATGAATTGACAGCTACAACAGGGTTTTGTATACTCAAATGAATTTCATCTGCTGTAGGATTAGCATAATCCCTTAAAGGTCTCTGATGATGTTCATTTTCATTTCTAACATTACTTGAGTTGCAGGCCATTTTGCTATAATGATTTTTCTCTTTTTGTTGTTTTCGAATTTTTCTAACAGTTCTTTTTAATTTAGAATTGTAAGGTACTAGGGTTTTAGATCTTATACTACGCATAAACAAAATAGAAACAAGTAATTAAAAATAAGCAATATACTTAACAAATAAAATGTTCAAAGTAAACTAAAAACGATTATATATATATATATATATATATATATATTATATTTTAAAATAAAATAACTAATATTTTCTGTTACCTCCCTCGCAACGGCACCAAAAACTTGATCGCACACGGGAGTATGTGTAGCTTAATAATAATGATGCAATCTAACTCAAACTATAATGTAATTTTAATGAAAATAATTTATCTTTAAAAACCTCTTTTAAAATCTCAATTACCGTTTATATATAACACAAGTATACATATCGTTCAAGTAATATAGGGCTCTAATGGAGTCCTAGATATCGATCCCACAGGGAAGCTGAAAATATATATAAGCTAGCTAATTATATTCTATTATAAAACAAAAATAAAAATAAAAACAAAGTAAAGTGCAAAGTTTGAAATTAAACTACTTAAGTAAAATGCTTCTAAATATGCAGATGTACGACTATAACAAGTAAATTAAACTAGATGCTAAACTTTCAAACGTAAATTGCTGAAATAAAATAGCAGTTTTTGTGGACGAAAAGTTCAAGTATAAAAAAAACATTATTTCCCTTTACAATGAAAATATAGATTTTGAAGAAATTGAAATCATTTGAAATATATATTTAGAAATTGTTTTGTGCCAAATATGAGTAATCATATTCTCTACCCTCTTCGAGCGCTATAAAGAACACTGGCTAATCCAGAGTTTGGTATCTAATTTTGTGATTAGGCTGGGAGGATACCGGCTGTCACTCTAGAGCTCCCACAACTCCATCCCCTGAGGGCTAACACACTCACATTAGTTTCCAATCAACTGAACCAAATTGGGGATTCTAATCTATCACCTTAAAATTTTGAATTCTACATCCAACAAAGTATATTTCTCAATTTATTTGCACCCAATCCCATGGATGAAATACTCTCCCATGAAATCAAATGTGATTCTCCCTTTGTTGTAGAAATAATATCCCTCTTTTAGAACATATAATTCTCAACACATTTTAACAATTCAATTGGCTAGATTGAAAAGTAAATGAAAATTGGAGTTCAAATCATCACAAATTATTCAAATTTAAATCCGTAGAAAAAAAATCAATTCTTCACAAAACCATTTCTTCAAAGTAGGGAGAAGGATAAAGAAGACTACTCAGAATTCATGAGAAGGATACGATAAATCACAGATTTCATATATAGAAACAAGTTTACAAACAAAAGAAATGAAAAGTACAACTTAACTCACAATCATTCCCAAGCAAATCCTTAGAAGTTCTTTCCAAACCTTTCCCTCTTTACAATCTCTCCCAATTCTCTCTTAGAAGTGAAATGAAGAAGAATTCTCTCACATTCCCTCTCCTCTTACAACCTTAAAAGAAAATCTCCTCCTTTTTTCTCTCTAACTCACGCATATCCTCTCTCTCTCTCACTTTTTCGTCCTCCCCTTCCAAGTCCCTTCAGAAGTTCCCTTGTGTAGGCTGCCACTCCTCTCTGAAACGAGTCTCAATTCTATCCAAAATTTAATAGTCAAAACTTTGAATTTCGAAAGATGTGCCTCCTTGATCCAAGAGTCAAATCTCTTCAAATTGGAACCTTTCAAAGTGTCTACATACATTGAATCACTCCATGTGGGGCTTAGAACAAGTTTCCCTTTAAAAATTCATGCAAAATTTGTCTCAAACTGTCTTAATTTAAAAATGTCACGCTTGACGCATCATGCATCAGCGCTCTGGATTTTGGCGCATCATGCGCCAAACCCCAAAATTGGTTGTTTTTGTTCTAAGTTTTGCTCTTTTTGTCATTTTTGCTCCAAATACCTAAAAATGGTATACTTGTAATAGAAACACAAAAATACTTTCTTTAAAGTGCAATATCACAAAAAATAGACATAAATATGGTACTTAAAACAATATATTATTTTTGTGGATCAGCAGTCATTGGGATACATCATTGGTTTTATCTTTTTTCTGACGATATGTGACTTGTGCCTAACTCCTAAAGTTTAATTTCATAAATATTAATGTAGCAATTAATTATTTTGTCATGTTTTAAACATATCTGGTTCTATGAGCGCACATCTTTGGTCCTCTCTGCTGTTCCAGAGGCTAGACCTCGAATGTTAAGGTGGTCAGTATTCTATCAGCACACAAATTAATTAAATATTTGCAAGAAGGCAATATAAGTAAAATATCTTTTTCCTTATTATGAATCAGTAACAAGTGTAAAAATTTTGTTGTGGAAGTATTCTAAATGTGTTGTCCCAAATAAGGGCAATCATATTCTTTACCCTTACTAGAGATGCTATAAAAAACAATGACTAATCTATAGTTTGAATAGTTGTAAAGACCGTCTAGGTAGGGAAGATACTAACTCTCATACTAGAGTTCCATCTTCTTTCTCCACCTCCAGGTTAACATCTTGTATCAAAACCTAAAACTATAAATCAAATTGAGGGCTTTAGTCTGTCACTCTAAAGTCATCTAATTCTACACCCATGAAAGTTTATTTCTCTATTTATTTGCACTCAACCCCATGAACTAAATTCTCATCCATGAAATCAATATGTGATTTTTTTACTATTTGTTCCCTGAGACAATACCATCTCAGATTTTGCATGTTCTCACAACAGATATTAACATCTTAATTGGTCAAATCAAGACGTAAATGAAGTACAAGGTTTCAAATCAACACAATTTCTTCTAACATTGAAGTCTATTACTTCACACAAATTCTTTTAAACACTTAATCAATTATCATTTTAAGGAAAGAAGATAAAGAGAACTACTCATAATCCTTGGAGAAATCACAACCACACATGAGTTTAAAAGAAAAAATCATGCACACAAACAAGAAATCTAAATTAAAACAATGTAGTCACAAAGAGAAACACTTATCTTAAATCCTCTCCACCAAATGTCTTGAAGTTCCTTTGGATTCTCTTCCTTCACTTACAATAAAAACTACCACTTAAAATAAAATAAAAGTGGTCGGTGGCAACGGTGGTTACTTGGATGGATGATTGCTGTTGGTTCTCTTCTCTTGATGATCCAAGTCTTTTGTAATAAAAATCCAAAGGGTGCATTGGTATCTCTTCAAAATGTGTATCCATTTAATGAATCTTCTAGAAGTTGCTTCATTTCAAAATTTAATTGAATGAATTTTTGTTCTCATGGGCGATTTCCCACATTTTTACTAAGGGTTGCTTCAAACACCTCTTTAAAAATTCATCTAAATTCAATGAATTATCAAATAACTACTTCTGTCGCTTAAGCACGGGGAACCCAGTGCATAGGTGTACTTTCTCTGTATAACTGGCGCGTGATACACAAAAAATATATGCATTTTAGACCCATATTTTATACTCATTATTTATGATATTGCACTTTAATGGAACGTATTTTTTATGTTTTATTGTAGGTTGTTAATTTTTAGAACTTGGAGCAAAAAGAAAGCAAAAAATATAAAATTTAGAGTCAAAATGGAGATTTTAAAAAATTGTTTTGCGCCGACGCGCCAGACTGGGCGTCGATGGCGTCGTTTGACAGAGACTCGGATTTAACTAAATGGCCTCTGGTGCCGACGGTGCCAGAATAGGCGTGGACGATGCCAGTGTCGGTGCAGGTCATGTTTCTAGAAGATTTGATGAATTTGGACCCTTTTTGAAGAGTTTTTGGATGCACCTATTGGAGAACCGACCCTAGGCCCTATTTTGAGACCAAAATGATCAGAAAAGATGCTCGTCTTCGCCCCTTTGCCCCTTTCCGTACATCTACATGCTCCTCCTTGCCACTTTACATCATTCCACACCATTTCACACCATTAGTTAGTTATTTTCTATATAGTTTTTGAGTTTGTGTGGTGAGTTTAAGTGTGAATTCTTCTCTAAGAAGTGTTAGAGAGGGAGCAAAGTGAGAGATTTCTTCTTCCTATATTTCCTGAGAGAGGCTACAAAGGATTTGTTTTGAGAAAGAGTTTCAGATAAGTGTTGTTTATTTATTATTATTGTATGAACTACCTTTTATATATGAAATTTGTGTTTTTTTTATCTTTCTCATAAAGTATCAGTAGTTCATTTTATCTTTCTCCATTCTCTGAGATATGGTGAAATGATGAGATAGTTTGGATGTGTCAATGTTAAAATATAAAATAAATTGTGATGGTTTTCAACTTCGCACTTAATTTACTTTTTGATCTGACCAATTGAATTGTTAAAATATTTTGTGAAACATATGATCCGATAAATGGAGTATGACTTCTACAACAGAGTGAGAATCACATTTAAGTCCATGAAGGAGTATTTCGTTCATGGAATTAAATGCAAATAAATAGGAAAACATACTTTGTTGGGTGTAGAATTAGAGATTATTAGGGTGATAGAATAAAAATCCTCAATTCAATCTTTGTGTTTAAAACCTAAAGCAAGAGTTAGCCTTCAAAGGAAGGGAAGTGGGAGCTCTGGAGTGGGAGTCAGTATCCTCCTAGCCTAGCCATGGATTTAGGAACTAAACCTAAGATTAGCCAATAATTTTCTATAACATTGAATCAGGATAGAGAATTAAAATTGCTCCTATTTGGCACAATAAATATTTAAACCATTTTTTTCATCTCATTTCACCAAAAAAATCATTGTAGTGGGAATGATTTTTCATATAAGAAAATTTTATCACATAAACATAGTTTAATAGTTACTATTTTGAACTCTACATTTAAATTCTGCTAGTAATTAATAATTTAGCTTTGATAGTATCTTAAACGTTCAAAATTAGTGATAATAATTTTATTTTACTTCTGTGAATTTCCTATTTAATTTATCATTTCAAATTTAAACCTTCCTCGTGAGATCGATATTTGGGACTTAAATAGAAAGTCTTATATTATTTGATAATGATACGTACACTTGAGTAGAATACCAACATTAAGTGCTTAACGTTATTATTCAAAAAATACCACATCAAGTTTTTGGCATCGTTGTAAAGCAGAGTCAATTTTATAAATTTTACACAACTATATTGTTGTTGGCCAAGTTTTTTTACGTCTTTGTCGAGGAAGGTAATGGTAAATTAAATAGATTTGGTAAATCAGAAAATTTAGAGATAAAATACAATATATATATATATATATATATATATATATATAATTAAAAAATACAAAAAAAATATACAACTATATAATTAAGAGTGTTTTTAAGAAAATTTTCTTTGTTTATTATATTTGTTTATGTGAAATATTGGATCTAAAGGTTTAGTACCTTACAATTCAGAATTAGAACATACTTTTAGAAAAATTCGAAAACAACTGAAAGAAATTAAAATTTTGAAGAAAATGATGAATAACTTAGATAATCAACTAAATGAAAATCGACAAAGACCTTTAAAAGACTATGCTAATCCAACAACAGATGAAGTTCACTTAACTATTCAAAATCTTGATGTTACTACTAATTCATTTAAGCTTAAACCTGCTATTATCCAAATGGTGTAAAATAATCAGTTTGGAGGAACACTTACTGAAGATCCTAACACACATCTTGTTAGTTTTCTTGAAATATGTGCTACTTTTAAATATGACAGAGTGTCTAATGATGTTGTTAGGCTTAGACTTTTTCCTTTTTCATTAAGAGATAAAGCTAAAGCTTTGTTAAATTCATTAGCACCAGGATCTGTTAGAACTTGGGGAAAACTATCACAAAACTTCTTGGCTAAATATTTTCCACCCTCGAAAACCACTAAGCTTAGAAACGATATTACATCTTTTTGTCAGTTTGAAGAGGAATCGATATATGAAGCCTGAGAAAGATTTAAGGATCTCCTTAGAAAATGTTCACACCATGCTTTACCAGATTGGTTAATAATTCAAACTTTTTACATTGGATTAGTAAGATCACTTAGATCTATTATAAATGCTACAGCAGGAGGATCTCTAATGTTAAAATCTTTTGATGAAGCATACTCTTTAATAGAAGAAATGACTACTAACAAATTTTAATGGTCCTCTGAATGGGTAAATACTAAGGGAGTAGCTAGTATTCATGGCTCTGACGCAATGTATATGTTAGCATCTCAAATTGTTGCTATATCAAAAAAGATTGATCAAACTGGAGTGAATTATTCTCAAATAACACCAGTATTAGACAAGCATCCACTAGGGCAGATAATTGATACTCAATCATCTTATGAAACTTTGAATGTTATTAATAATTGAAATAACAATCTCTATTTTAACTATTACAACCCTGGATGGAAAAATCACCCTAATTTTAGTTAGAATAATTATAACAATTCAATGAACCCCTTAGAAAATTTAAATAATCAAGGAAATCCTAATTATCGATCTTATTATTCTCCTGGATTTAACTCTAACCCTAACTCACAAGTTAATGAAAAGAAGTTAACGATGGAAGAAGTAATGTTGAATATGGGAAATCAAATAAAAAATCAAGGGGCTGCTATTAGAAATATTGAAAATCAATTAGGACATATTGCTACTTCACTCAATAACAGACCTTCAGGAAATCTTCCGACTACTGTGGAAGTTAATCTAAAATACTAAAATAAGGAGCAAATTAAAGCTATTCAATTATGAAGTGGAAAATAAGTTGAAACAAGAATCCAAAGAGAAACTGAAGTTGATGAGGAGGAGGAAGAGATTGAAAGTGATCATAATCAAAATGAAAAAACACAAGTTCCGCTAGAAAAACTATTACCTACATTTCCTCAATGACTACAGCATAAGAATAAAGAAAAACAATTTACAAAATATTTGAAAATCCTTAAAAAGTTAACAATAAACATCCCTTTCATTGAGGCTTTGGAACAAATGTCAAGTTATGTAAAATTTATGAAAGATATACTAAACAAGAAAATGAAGTTTGCAGATCATGAGACCGTTGCACTTAGTGAAGAGTGTAGCGCTATTATTCAGAAAAAGCTTCCTGAAAAAGTTAAAAGATCCTGGTAGTTTTACTATAACTTGTGCAATTGGTGAAAATTTTTATGGAAAAGCCTTATGTGATTTAGGAGCGAGTATCAATCTTATGCCTCTATCGATTTTTAAACGTTTAGATTTGAGAGTGATTTCCCTTACTACTCTAATTCTTCAATTAGTTGATCGATTAATAACATATTCTAAAGGAGTTATAGAAGATATATTAGTAAAAATGAATTAATTTTTCTTTCCTCTAGACTTTATAGCATTAAATATGACGGAAGATAAAGAGATTCATATTATTATGGGGAGACAATTTCTTGCAATAAAGGGAGCTGTGATAGATGTGCAAAAAGGAGAATTAATAATGAGAGTTAATGATCAAGAAGTAACATTTAATATTGCAAAAGCTATGAAGTATCCTACAATAGAAAAAGACAATGAATGTTTGACCGACTTTTTTTGTTATCGACAAATTCAAGAATTTGATGACGCTACTAAAAGATTTAATTTCCAGCAACAATGTCCAAAGACTTGATCGCGACTTTATAGATGCGTCTAATTTGTTTAAGATGTATGATTATAATATTCAATAATGTTAAAGTCAAATTTGTCAACGCAAGTATACGTATCGCTCAAGTAATATAGGCCTCTAATGAAGTCCTAGATATCGATCCCACAGGGAGTGGTTTAGAATTACAGACTAAGACTTTAAAAAAGCAAGACTTTAAGCACAACAACGATGTTCAATTTGCTTATCTGTCACTAATAGGCAATTGAAATAAATAGATAATTTTAATAACTAATAAATAACTAATGATATAAAGTAGGGTTTAATTGTGATATTCAATATATAAGAAAGCATCATTCTCCTTGTCAAGAAATTATAGTGAATGGATAAAATGAATTAGTTCAATTTATATTGTGCCAAATAGGAGCATACATATTCTTTACCCTTTGGTCTAGGCATAAAGAACATTGACTAATCCTATGCCTGGTTACTGATTCTGCGGCTAGGCTGAGAGGATACCGGCTCTCACTTCGGAGCTCCCATGTTCCCCTCATTTGAGGGCTAACATCTACACATCAGCACCCAAACAATAAAACTGAATTGAGTATTTTAGTATGTTACTCTAAAATCTCCAATTCTTCGCCCGATAATAATATTTCCCTATTTATTTGCACCTAACTTCCAAGAGCTTTGACCTCCCTAAATCTTGGATGTAACATTCACTTCAGTTGTAAAACTCAACATATTTTAACAAATCAATTGGCCAAATTGAAAGTAAATTAAGACCTAAGTGAAAGGATCATCACAATTTCTTAAACATTTTCATGGCTTCACTAATTCAAATCACCATTTCACAAATCTCGAGACAAGGAGAAAGGCAAAGAAAACTACTCATAACTCATGGGGAAAACACAACAAAACTCGAAATTTATATATATAATCAAAGTCATATAAACTACAACAAGTAAATAATTTATCTCTAATTTCTCCCCAAGAACACTCCTTGAAGTTCCTTTGAATCTCTTCCTTTCTTTACAACACACAGAATTCCTCTTTGAAGTAGCAAGGAAGAAGAAATTTCTCACTTTCCCTCCTCTCTTACAATCTCTTGAAGAAATCCTCACAATTGTTACACTCTAGTAACTACACTAATGGAACCTCTCTAACCTCCAGGACCTCCAGCACCTCTAGCACTTCTTATTTTTTATTTTCGGCCAAAATGTTCTTTTAAAGTTGTAGATGAGCTTTCCAAAGAGTTGCCTAAGTATCCCTTCAAAATTTGGCCTTATCCAAAGCTTGAGTAGGCATAACCGTCGATCTCGACATTGGCGGGCTTCTAGAAATTTTGTCTTGTAGTCTCGGGAAAATTTCGCCGTCTGCGGCTTCGAGGGAGCCGTCGGCGGCCTAGTTTAAATCTTCACATTTTGGTCCTTTTCGCTCCAAATTTGCTCCTTTTTGCATCTTTTCGCTCCAATGACCATAATTCCTCATTCCTATAACAAAACATCAAAAATATCTTTCCTTAAAGTGTGATATCATCAAATACAGTATAAAATAGGTATGAAAATCTCAACATATTTTCCTTTGATCAAAATCCCCCAAACTTAACTATTACTTGTCCTCAAGTAATTTTAGTACTATATAAAAGTTATGATCTATTACAGTAAAGTTTTAATTCAGAAATACTATAAGTTTTATTTAAATAAATATCATAGTGAGATTTTCAGAAAAAAATTCAAGTAATTGAATTAACTCTGTAGCCACAAGATTATCTAGTCATCATGTTTAAAACTTCTAGTCTTCTATTTATTTCAAGAATGACTATATGTTGTTATATTAAGTCACTTAGAATATTCAAGAGATAGGGACTTCATGAGAACTCTACTAGCAAAAGATCTAATTCCATAAATATAAGTTCAGGAATGTATTTAAGTTTTCCCTTTAAGTAGGCCTAGTGAAGCCAATTTTTGATTAGGCATATCCTCAAGCTTCTCCTCACTTCCATAATTTTTCTTTCTTTTCTCTTTTTCATTTGGATTGCTTTCAATCCTAGTTTTTTTTCTTGTCTTTCAGGGATTGTTTTCAATCCTTTCTTTTTCATTTTTCAAGTGAGGATTACTATATCTGGATAGCCCTTAATGATTTTGAACTTCACTTCTCTTTCCCTAAATTTGAAACTCAAATCATTTCTTTACCTTATAAATATT
>NEWO01000179.1:620187-787859 GCA_003013225.1 Phalaenopsis aphrodite
AAATATCTTAAGTTACAAAAATTAATTTTCATTAAAAAAATATTTCTTTAAATCTACTATAATATTTAAATAGTAACAAAAATATAGCTACCTGAATTAAATTCACTACATGAAATCATATAAATAATTTTTGAAAATATTGAAATAGAGGGCATCTAATAGTTAATCTTTTCTTTCCTCCCCCAAACTTAAATTTTTAAATATGAAATAATACAGGTGGAAAGAAAAACTATAAATATAAATCATACCTCAGTATTGTAGGCATTTTTATTATTCTGAAATTTCTACAGGCCTTCTCAAATTTTTACTTCACTTGGTTTGTAATATTAGGAACTTTCTACACATATAAATCATTAGAGGAATTTCTGGGTAATGAAATTTTGAAATAAGTATAAAACTGAAACATTAAATAAGCACAACATTTCCTAACACAACCACAATTCTAAACAATTAAAACTAAAATGTAAAATAAAAATCACATTACACTACAATCCACAATACTACTCAACATATATACATGTACAATTAACTACCACACTAACTTTATAACAAAAATTAAAATCATCCAAGTGCACAAAATAAAAATGAAAGTACAAATACATAAACATCCATTTCTATTACAAAAAGATTACATAAAATAAAAATACAAACATAAGTACATCAATTTCATTCAATAACAAAATCCCAAGCAATATCTTAATCTCCTTGATCAGCAGGTGGATTGGGTTGATGCTGAGTATATCGAGGGCACTCAGGAAACATAACATCATGCTCACCTCTGTAGTATCAGGCCTGAGCTTCATAATAAGCTACCTCAAAATTTGAATGCCTCTGCAGGTACTCACTATCATAATTGTGTCGGCGTTCTAAACCTCCAATTCTTTTGCTTATCAATTCTATGCTCTTCCACTGCAAGGCTAACTCATTCATCAAATCAGAGAGGGTAGGGGAACTAGAAGGTGGAAGATCATAACTTGTAGAGGGGACATCTCTATTAGTAGAAGGTTCTTGACTTCTACTCCCAGTTCTCCATTTCTCATGGGATTCATAAGTCCTTAGATTAGTCTTACTAATGTGTTTCATAGGATAAACCCATTCTTCATCTTCAAATTCTACTCAAGAAAGTTTGCAAATTGCATAAATAAGTCCAGGATGTCCTAGACCTCCACTAGTCTCACTCCTCGATGTAGTTAATATATTCTTAAGAATTATTCTCCCCACATTTATAGTTCTACTATTCTGAATACAGAAATTCAAAATTGCTCTATCTCTAGTTACCTCACTATGGTGATAGGTCGGTAACAGAGTAGAAGAAATGAAATAGTGCAACGCCTTAGAGGTAGCATTCAGCATGGAAGCAGAAAAATTTACCTGTTCTCGTTGTTTTATCTTCCATGTTCTTTTCCCATCAGTGAGAAAGTTGATCACATCATTGAGGGGGCATTCCATCGTACTAAAGAATTTGTAGTGGCGGCTATAAGAGTTTGGGACTTCATAAAAAGTGTTGATCCGTACGACAGTAAACTCAACAGGGAATCCACGCACTTGAACGATTCTGTTATCAGAATAAATCACATTAGCGTATAACTCCTTCACAATATTTGCATCAGCTTTATTGGTGGTGTAATAAAATTTTTCCTACCTCCGCTCGACAATAACTCGTTTGATTTCTCCTCCCGGACTTTCAAAAACTCGATCTTGTATGCACTTCTTTCCTTTAAATATGGAAGTAAATTTTGTTTGAGCCATCGCATTGACAAGGCGAGACTCGTCGAACTCAACTCTTCTCTTTTATGGTGGAGCCATTTTAATCTAATCAAATTATAGAAAAATTCCAAAAATTACATCAAATATGTAAATCATGGCTTCCAATAGTAATTCTAAGAGTTCAACAATAAGATCCATGAATTTCTTCCCTAATTTTCTTCACATTCCCAAATTTTTTGGATCTCCTCAATGTGGGATAAATTCATGGTGAAAATAAAATATTTTTAGCTTGGAGTTAAGCTCTTACCTAGAGATGATCAAATCCAGTGTCAAAAAGCCTTCAAATTGCCTCCTAATCCAAGATCTTTCAAGCCCTAAGTCAAAAAATGGCGTTTTTAGGAAGAAGGGGATGATGAATAGTGGTGATTGACTGGTCAAAATCGCGGTTAAAGGTGTTTTTTGTGAGCTCACCGTCGGCGAAGTCGATGGCGCTGTCGACGCGCTTAATTGGATTTTAAATCCTAAGTCTCGGGAAAATCCCGTCATCGGTGGCGTCGAGGGCGCCATCGGCGGGCTCTATTGATTTTGTCCAAATTCCGGATTTTTGCGATTTCGATCAATTCCAAGCCTAAACGACATCCGTTTAATCATTATAGACATAATTTTAAGTAACTAAATGATGTACTTAGCACATATAAACTTTCACAACACAAAACATCACATTTATATATAAATTCCAAGGGGTACAATATACGTTACATAACACACCTAAGTTTGGTATTTTCTCAACCTCAATACATTAATTCAGCGTCGCAATCCAAGCCACAACACTCAAAACATTGAAAAAAAAATATCTTATGCTTAGTCTCAACTATACAGAGATCTATAAGCATAATTCTAAAGCAAAGCAAATACAAAGTTCAAATCAAAATACATAGATAGACATATAGGTAGTAATATAAATCTACTAATCCTCAGACTCGGTACTCGATTCTCCTCTGAGATCGCCCAATGATTGCACCTGAACGAAGAGGTTGTAGAAGGGTCGAAATGAAAATTCTTCAATAGAATTCTCCTCAATTATGTTAATCCTCCTCATCAGTCGTATCAAACTATCTTCCAAATGTCCAGAATGTTGGAAATGTTCCTTCATCCTCCAATCCAGATGATCGAAGAAATCGTAGATATTATTAATTACATTCATAACATTTTGTACCTCCTTTTTCAACTTCTTCATTCGGCGCAGGATCACCAAAGACTTATTAGGGACTAAGGGTTGAACTGGCAGTGAATTCTGAGATGATTGATCAACTATCATGGCCATGTCATTTTCATCTTCAAATGATGAGAATCTTTCAGTTGTATCTAAAGGCTTCCAAGGCAGCAGTACCTTTTCCCAATTCTCATAGGACACTTGGAACTGACTGCAAAGTGAGAAAATTGTGGAGGGGTGTCCAAGCCCATAAGTTGATCCGTGAACGATCAGGCTCAAAACTGACTTCACAATTATAGATCCAATGTCAATCGACAGTTCCTTTTGGATGCAGTAATTCAAAATGGCACTTTCTTTAGAAACTACCGATCTTCATTGTCGGTAACAGTTTAGTAGAAATGAAAAAGTGCCAATGTTTAGAAACGGGATTTAGGAGTGTTGTAGAAAAACTAACATACCCATTTTCTCTTGTTTCCCAATCGTCAGTTTCGTCCATTAAATACTGGTAAATCTCATTCATCTGATTTCTCGTTGGGAAGAAATTGGAATAGTGGCAGAAATGAACATTTTCTATCATATATAATTTGTTGATCCGTGCAAGAGTGAAAGTGATCTATCTTCCTCGCACATAAACAACTCCTTAGTTAATTCCATGTAAATTTGCATAAAATTTGTTTAAAACTGGAACCACCACGGCGGCAGTAGAGTAGCACAACACTTCCCATCTTCATTGCACTATCGTTTCTTCAATATCCGTCGTGGGATTATTCAATCTGCGATTCACAAATCCTCGTTCTTTGATTAATCTTTTCTTCTTTAGCAACTTGTTGAAGATTCACTGCGCTTCCGCACTAATAAACTTCCGCCGATTGAAAACTCGCATTCTGGGATTATCAGGGGAATTGGATGTCATAGGAATGGAATTGGTAGAGTTTCACTTCATTTTTGGAGGAAATATATGAATTAGAATTTGAATTTTTGAGTTTAAAAAGACTATTCCTCCCCAAAAACTGTCAAAAATTGCCACTCAAACACAAGAAACTGTCATCTTACCGGTCTCGCCGTCGGCAGCCTCGATGGTGCCGTCGGCGCGCTTCTGTATTAATTTTGTCTGGACTCTCTGGAAAAACCTATCGTCGGCAGCGTCGAGGGAGCCGTCGGCGGCGTCGAGGGCGCCGTCGGCAGCCAAGGCAAAATTTTCACATTTTCGCTCTGGTCTGAATGCGTTCCAATTTTTCTTCATGGATCCAATTTTTAAGATGCTCCAAGGGTAAATAAGAATAGTAGAGCTTAATACTACCATAAACTAGTGATAATTTCAAATAAAAACTATTATAATCGCAAATAAATTAAAGATAAATATGGGTTGTCTCCCATAAAGCGCTTGGTTTAACGTCGTCAGCCCGACCTATTCAAGTGTTATTCAGGTTGACTGATCATTAAAACCTTTTTAAAATTTGGTCTTTAACCCTCATAATATGGTTTTAATCTATGTCCGTTGACTTTAAATCTATTTCCCGTTTTCTGATCTTCAATTTCAACAACTCCGTAAGTATAAACTTGCACAATAAATGACCCTAACCAACGACACTTCAATTTCCTAGGAAATAATTTCAACTTAGTGTTGTAAAGTAAAACTTCTTATCTTGGTTCCAAGTGCTTTTGGTTAATCTTCCAATCATGCCATAACTTTAATTTTTCTGTATAAATTATGTCGTTATCATAAGACTCATTTCTTAATTTATTCAATTAAAAAATTGTAACAATCTCTTCTTATCAGCATCTTTCAAATTATAATTGAATTCTTTAATCGCTCAAAATGCCTTATACTCCAATTCTACTGGTAAGTGACAAGTCTTTCCAAAAATCAGTCTGTAAGGAGTCATTCCAATAGGAGTTTTATAAGCAGTCCTGTAAGCCATAATACAGTATCTAATCTAGTGGACCAATCTATTCTACTAGAGTTTACAGTCTTTTCAAGTATTTGTTTAATCTCTCTATTAGAAACTTCAGCTAACCCACTAGTTTGAGGATGATAAACTGTAGAAATTCTATAAATAATATTAAATTTTTCTATCAATCTCTGAATATATTTATTCCTAAAATGGGTTCCTCCATCAGTGATAATCATTTTAGGCATTCCGTATATAGTGAAAATATTTTTCATCAGAAATCTTGAAACATTTTTAGCGTCACAACGAGGTAAAGCTTGTGCTTCAATCCACTTAGAAAAGCAGTTCACTACAATTAATATATATAAGTTCCCAAATGAAGGAATAAACGGCCCCATAAAATCTAATCCTCAAACGTCAAAGATCTCAACTTCCAATATGAAATTTAGAGGCATTTTATTTCTTCTAGATATATTGCCTACTCGTTGACATCGATCACAAGTTTTTATATATCTATAAACATCTCTAAATATGGTAGGCCAATAAAATCCAGCTTATAAAATTTTATAAGCAGTTTAATCAATCCCAAAATGTCCTCCAAATTCAGAATCATGACATTTTTGAATGATCAGTTCAGATTCTTCATAAGGCACACATCTACTCATAATAAGATCCTTACATTGTTTATATAAATAAGGCTTATCCCAAAAATATGCTTTCGCATCATGAATGAATTTTCTTTGTTGTTGCAATGTCAGCATAGGTGGCAAAATATCACTTACAATATAATTAACAATATCAGCATACCATGGTATTTTCCACTCATTAATATTATAAAGTTGTTCATTAGGGAAACTATCTATAATTTCATTGTCGGTGTTAGATAATTCATGGTTTTCTAATCTCGATAAATGATCAACAATTTGATTATCAGTTTCCTTTCTATCAATAACCACAAGATCAAATTTTTGCATCAATAGTATCCATCTTATCAACCTTAGTTTAACATCCTTCTTTTGCATTAGATATTTAATAGCAGAGTGATCAGTATGCACAATACATTTAACTCCAATTAGATAAGATCTAAATTTATCTAAAGCATATAAAATAGTCAGTAACTCTTTTTCAGTAATAATATAGTTAATTTGTGCATCATTAAGAGTTTTACTAGCGTAGTATATCACTTTAAAAATCTTTTTGTACCATTGTCCAAGAACCGCTCCAATAGCATAATCACTAGCATCACACATCAGTTCAAATGGTTTCTCCCAGTTAGGTGAAACTATAATAGGGGTTGTAATTAATTTTTCTTTTAATAACTCAAAGGCATTTAAATAGCTTTCAATAAATTCAAAGTTCTTGTCATTTTCTAAAAATTGGCATAGAGGTTTAGTAACTTTTGAGAAATCTTTAATAAAATGCCTATAAAAACCAACATGTCCAACAAAACTCCTAACTTCTCTTACATTAGTAGGAGGTGTTAATTTATATATGACTTGAATTTTTGCAGGATCTGCTTCCATACCATCTTCTGAAATTTTATGTCCTAACACAATTCCTCCTGCAACCATAAATTGACATTTCTCCCAATTTAGAACTAAATTAGTTCTTTCGCATAACTCCAAAACTTTTTCAAGATAATTTAAGCATGTGTCAAATGATGTTCCAAATACAGAGAAATCATCCATAAATACTTCCAATCCATCAGCAATTAACTTACTAAATATGAACATCATACATCTCTGGAATGTTGTAGGTGCATTACATAATCCGAAAGACATTCTTCTAAAAGCAATAGTTTCAAAAAGACTAGTAAATGCTGTCTTTTCTTGATCCTTAGAAGCAATAGAAATTTGATGGTAATCAGTATATCCATCTAAAAAGTAAAAGTATTTGTGCATAGCAAGTCTATCCATTATCTGATGTAAAAAGGGTAAAGGGAAGTGATATTTCTTGGTTGCAGTGTTTAATTTTCTATAATAAATGCAAATACACCACTCAGTAACTTGTCTGATAGGTATTAATTCTTTACTTTCTTTTGTTTCAACAGTCACTCCTCCTTTCTTAGGAACATAATGAATAGGAATTACCCACGCACTATCTAAAATAGGATATATAATTCAAGTGTCTAACCATTTCAAAATTTCTATTTTTACTACTTCTTTCATTATCGGATTTAATCTCCTTTGTGGATCAACTCTTAGTTTATATTGTTCATCTAATATAATTATGTGCATACAGATTGAAGGACTGATTCCTCTAATATCAGCTAAGGTCCAACCAAAAGCTTTCTTATATCTTTTTAATGTGTCTAACAGTCTTTGCACTTGCAGTTCTTTTAATTCTGAAGATATAATAAAATGTAATGTAGATGAGTCTCCCAAAAACACATACTTCAAGTGGTTAGGTAATGTTTTCAACTCAAGTTCAGGTGGTTTTATAATTGATGGAAATAGATTCTTATCAGCATTTTCTGTAATATCCAACATCTCAAATCTTTCCTGAACATAATCTAATTCTTAATTTTCTAATTTATCCAGAATAATTTCTTCATTATCTTCAATTTGTTCTTTAAAATGCTCTTCTTTTTCAACATACTTTGTATCTTCAAAATGTTCGTTCAGTAGATGTTCAATAATTTCCATGCGAAAACACTCATTATCTCTTTCAACAGCAGGGTATTTCATAGATTTCACAATGTTAAAAGTCACTTCTTGATCAATTACTCTCATAGTTAATTCTCCTTTTTGAACATCTATCATAGCTTTTCCAGTAGCTAAAAATGGTCTCCCTAAAATGATAGGTATTTATTTATCTTCTTCCATATCTAAAATAATGAAATCCACAGGAAAGATAAATTTGTCCACTTTTACTAAAACATCTTCTATAACTCCCTTAGCATATGTAACTGAACGATCTGCTAACTGTAAAGTTACAAAATTAGGTGAGACTTCTCCTAATCCTAATCTTTTGAAAATTGATAGAGGCATAAGATTAATGCTGGCTCCCAAGTCACATAAAGCTCTTCCATAAAATTTTTCACCGATAGCACACGGTATAGTGAAGCTACCAGGATCTTTTAAATTTTCAGGAAGCTTTTCTGAATAATTGCATTACACTCATCACTAAGTGCAACAGTTTCGTTGTCCGTGAACTTCCTTTTCTTATTCAGAATATCTTTCATAAATTTCACATAATTGGACATCTGCTCTAAAGCTTCCACGAAGGAAATGTTCACCATTAACTTCTTTAGAATCTCTAAAAGTTTGGAAAATTGTTTATTCTATTTATGTTGCTTCAACCTTTAAGGAAACGGTGGTGGAGCTTTCTCCATAGTAATTTTCATTGGTGTAAATGGATACTCTAAATCTGGGTACTCATGATCATTTTCTTTTTCGGTATCCACTTTCTCTTTTTCACTTTCAATTTCTTTTGCACTCTTGTCTCTAATTCTTTTCCACTTTGTAATTTAATTGCCTTGATTTGTTCTTTTCTTTGATCTTTAGGGTTTAGTTCCATAGTACTCGAAAAAGTTCCTAATGTTTGGTTACTAAGCGCAGTAGCGATATGCCCTAATTGGTTTTCAATATTGTTAATAGCAGTTCCTTGATGTTGTAATTGATTTCCTTGAATTTGTAATTGATTTCCTTGATTCTGTAATTGTTGACCCATGTTTAATATCATCTCTACCATAGATAACTTCTTCTCCTTAATTTGAGTATTACTGTTAAATCCTGGAGGATAAGAAGGTCGATAGTTAACATTTCCCTGGTTGGATGAATTTTCTAATGGGTTCATTGAGTTGTTTGCCCATTGTTGATTTGTAGAAGAATTGTTATTCCAATTAAAATTTGGATGATTCTTCCAACCTGGGTTATAATAATTTGAATATGGATTGTTGGGTCTATTAATAACATTTATGGTCTCATATGATGGTTGAACATCTACAAATTGCCCAGATGAATTTTCTTTCATCATAGGAGGTGTTGAAGAATAATTCATCCCATAATGATCTAATTTCTTTGATATTGCAGCAACCTGCAAACCTAACATAGATATTGCATCAGAATCATTGATACTAGCTACTCTTTTAGGATTTACCTGCTTAGAGGGCCATTGAAAATTGTTGGTATCTATCTCTTCTATTAATGAATAAGCCTCAACAAAAGGTTTTGATATTAGAGAACCACCAGCCGCAGTATCTATAATCGATCTAAAAGTTCCCACTAATCCATCATAAAAAGTTTGAATTATTAACCAATCTGGTAACAAATGATGAGGACACTTCCTAAGAAGATCTTTAAATCTCTCTCAAGCTTCATATATTAGCTCTCCATCAATCTGACAGAACGATGTTATGTCATTTCTTAGTTTAGCAGTTTTGGATGGAGAGAAATATTTGGATAGAAATTTCTGTGAAAGTTCTCCCCCAAGTTCTAATAGATCTAGGTGCTAATGAATTTAACCACATCTTAGCCTTATCCGTCAGTGAAAAGGAAAAAGTCTAAGTCTAACATCATCGGTTGAGACTCTGTCATATTTAAAAGTAGCACATAGTTCTAAAAAACTAGTGAGATGTAAATTAGGATCTTCATTTGGTGTACCTCCAAATTGATTGTTTTGAACCATTTGGATAATAGCAGGTTTAAGCTCAAATGAATTAGCAGCTACATCAGGATTTTGGATAGATAAGTGAATCTCATCTACTGTAGGATTTGCATAATCTCTTGAGGGTCTAGGTTGGTGCTCATTTTTTATTCCGTTATTGTTTAGGTTGTTTTCCATTGTATCATAATTTCTAGGTTCTCTTCTTAATTTTCTTATCCTTCTGACAGTGCATTCTAATTTTGAATTGTAGGGTATAAGATTTTCAGCTCCAAATTTACGCATACAATTTGAAATAAGTACTCATTAATATAATTAATGTAAATATAAATATAAAAATAAGTTGCAATTTAAGTAAAAATTTTCTAATAATCCTAATTTGTCTGTTACTATGATCGTGATTTTACTCACTCACTCAATCACTCCCCGACAACGGCGCCAAAAACTTGACCGACTTTTTTTTGTAGTCGACAAATTCAAGAATTTGATGACGCAACTAAAAGATTTAATTTACAGCAATGGTGTCCAAAGACTTGATCGCGACTTTATAGATGTGTCTGATTTGTTTAAGATGTATAATTATAATATTCAATAATGTTAAAGTCGAATTTGTCAACGCAAGTATACGTATCCCTCAAGTAATATAGGGCTCTAATGGAGTCCTAGATATCAATCCCATAGGGATTGGTTTAGAATTACGGACTAAGACTTTGAAAAAATAATACTTTAAGGACAACAACGATGTTCAATTTGCTTATCTGTCACTAATAGGCAATTGAAATAAATAGATAATTTAAATAACTAATAAATAACTAATGATATAAAGTAGGGTTTAATTGTGATATTCAATATATAAGAAAACATCCTTCTCCTTGTCAAGAAATTATAGTGAATGGATAAAATGAATTAGTTCAATTTATATTGTGCCAAATAGGAGCATACATATTCTTTACCCTTTGGTCCAGACATAAAGAACATTGACTAATCCTATGCTTGGTTACTGATTCTACGGCTAGGATGGGAGGATACCGGCTCTCGCTTCGGAGCTCCCATGTTCCCCTCACCTGAGGGCTAACATCTACACATCAGCACCCAAACGATAAAACTAAATTGAGGATTTTAGTATGTTACTCTAAAATCTCCAATTCTTCTCCCGATAATAATATTTCCCTATTTATTTGCACCTGACTTCCAAGGGCTTTGACCTCCCTGAATCTTGGATGTAACCTTCACTTTAGTTGTTAAACTCAACATATTTTAACAAATCAATTAGCCAGATTGAAAGTAAATTAAGATCCAAGTGAAAAGATCATCACAATTTCTTAAATATTTTCATGGCTTCACCAATTCAAATCACCATTTCACAAATCTCTAGACAAGGAGAAAGACATGGAAAACTACTCAGAACTCATGGGGAAAACACAACAAAACTAGGAATTCATATATAGAATCAAAGTCATACAAACTACAACAAGTAAATAACTTATCTCTAATTTCTCCCCAAGAACACTCCTTGAAGTTCCTTTGAATCTCTTCCTTTCTTTACAGCACACAGAATTCCTCTTCGAAGTAGCAAGGAAGAATAAATCTTTCACTTTCCCTCCTCTCTTACAATCTCTCGAAGAAATCCTCACAATTGTTACACTCTAGTAACTACACTAATGGAACCTCTCTATCCTCCAGGACCTCCAGCACCTCTAGCACTTCTTATTTTTTATTTTTGGCCAAAATGTTCTTTTAAAATTGTAAATGAGCTTTCCCAAGAGTTGCCTAAGCATCCCTTCAAAATTTGGCCTTGTCCAAAGCTTGAGTAGGCATAACTGTCGATCTCGTTGTCGGTGGGATCGATGGCGCTGTCGGTGGGATTCTAGAAATTTTGTTCTGTAGTCTCAAGAAAATTTTGTCGTCGGCGACGTCGAGGGCGTTGTCGACGGCTTAGTTCAAATCTTCACATTTTGGTCATTTTCGCTCCAAATTTGCTCCTTGTTGCATCTTTTTGCTCCAATGACCCTAATTCCTCATTCCTGCAACAAAACATCAAAAATACATTTCTTTAAAGTGCGATATCATCAAAAACAATATAAAATAGGTATGAAAATTTCAACATATTTTCCTTTGGTCAACGTTTAAGGATGGAAGTTACTGATTATCTAAGTAATGAGCAATGTAAGAATTTGAAGAAAAATACAGGCAAAAAAAATTTAATGAGAATGAGAATGAAATAAAAGAAGAAAATTTAGATTATATTCAAGATAAATTTTGAACTTTAGATTTATTGAAAAATGATAATAAAAATCTCATTCCTTCAAGTATTAAACCACCTAAACTTCAACTGAAAGTATTACCTACCCATTTAAAATATGTGTTCTTCGGAGATTCATCTACATTTTTTGTTATTGTATCTTCTGAGTTAACTGAAATTCAAGAATAACAATTAATAAAAATGTTGAAAAGATATAAAGAGGCTTTTGGATGGACTTAAGCTTATATTAAAGGAATTAGTCCTTCAATTTGTATGCACACAATTCTATTAGATGAACAATATGAACCTAAAGCTGATCCTCATGGGATATTAAACCCAGTAATGAAAGAAGTTGTTAAAAAATAAATCTTAAAATGGTTAGATGTTGGAATTATATATCCTATTTCAAACAGTGCTTAGGTAAGCCCAATTCATTGTGTTCCAAAGAAAGGATGAGTGACCTTTGAAGTAAATGAGAAAAATGAATTAATCCCAATAAGATAAGTTATTGGTTGGCGAATTTGTACAGATTATAGAAAATTAAACATGGACACCAAGAAAGATCACTTTCCCTTACCCTTTCTAGACTAAATGTTGAATAGGTTGGCTAGAAATAAATATTATTGCTTTTTAGTTGGATATACCAGTTATCATCAATTTTCAATTGCTCCTGATGATCAAGAGAAGACAATATTTACAAGCCCTTATGGAACATTTGCTTTTCGTAGAATGTCTTTTGGACTATGCAATGCACCTGTGACATTTTAAAGATGTATGGTGTCAATTTTTAGTAATTTGATTGAACATGAAATGGAAGTATTTATGGATGATTTCTTTGTATTCAGGACTTCATTTGAATTATGTTTAAATAATTTACAAAAATTTTTGGATTTATGTGAAAAAATCAACCTAGTACTAAATTGGGAAAAATGTCAATTTATGGTTGCAAGAGGAATTGTACTTGGGCAAAAAATTTCTAAAAATGACATGGAAGTAGATCCTGCAAAAGCTTAAGTTATTGAAAAATTACCACCTCTTATTACGGTCAGAGGGGTAAGAAGTTTTCTAGGACATGTTGGTTTTTACAGGTGTTACATAAAAAAATTTTCAAAAATAACTAAGCCATTAACTTTTAGAAAAAAATATAAAATTTGATTTTAATGAGGAATGCATAAATGCATTTGAATTATTGAAAGAAAAATTAATCACTACACCTATAATAGTCCCACCTTATTGGGAGAAACCATTTGAAATAGTGTGTGATGCTAGTAATTATGTTATTGGAGTTGTTTTAGGACAAAAGCAAAATAAAATTTTTAAAGTAATATATTATGCTAGTAAAACTCTAAATGATGCTCAAATTAATTACACTACTACTGAAAGAGTGTTATTAGCTATTGCTTATGCCTTTGATAAATTTAGACCTTACTTGATTGGAACCAAATGTATAATGCATACAGATCATTCTGCCATCAAATACTTAATGCAAAAGAAGGATGTTAAATAAAGATTGATTAGATGGATACCTCTTTTGCAAGAGTTTGATTTTACTGTGGTTGATATAAAGGGAAATGATAATCACATAGCTGATCATTTGTCTAGACTAGAAAAGGAAATGATAACTAATTTTGCAAATGAAATTTTAGAAAATTTCCCTAATGAACAATTATATAATATTGATGAAATTAATATACCATGGTATGCTGATATAGTAAATTATATTGTAAGTGATATTCTACCACCTGATATTAAAAATAAAAAATTAAAGAAATTTATATATGATTCAAAATTATATTTTTGGTATGACAAATGTTTATATAAAAAAGGTGCGTGCCTTATGAAGAAACTCAACAAATAATTCAAAGATGTCATGATTCTGAATTTAGAGGACATTTTGGAACAAATAGAACTGCATATAAAATTTTGAAAGTTGGATTTTATTGGTCTACTCTTTTTAGTGATGTTAATGAATATATTAAAACATGTGATCGATGTCAGAGAGTAGGAAATATTTCTAGAAGAAATGAAATGCATCTAAATTACACATTAGAAGTTGGAATTTTTGATGTGTGAGGATTAGATTTTATGGGAACATGTATGCCTTCATTTGGAAACTTATATATACTACTTGTTATTGATTATATGTCTAAATGGATTGAAGTTGTTATTGTACCTAATGTGATGCTCGAAGTGTTTCAAAATTTTTAAATAAAAATATTTTTAGAATATATAGAATGTCCAGAGTAATTATTACTGATGGGGGATCCCATTTTAGGAATAAAATAATAAAAAAATTAATTAAAAATATGATATTATACATAGATTCTCTCCTGCTTATCATCCTCAGACTAGCAGTCTAGCAGAAATATCAAATCGTGAAATAAAATGAATTTTAAAAAATTTGTAAATCCCTATAATTTGGATTGGTTTGCTAGATTAGATACTGCATTATGGGCATACAAAATTGCTTATAAGACTCTTATTAGAATGTCCCCATATAGACTTATTTTTGGAAAAACATGCCACTTACGAGTAGAATTGGAGCATAAAGCATTTTGGGCTATTAAGGAATTTAATTTTAATCTAAAAGATGCAGGTGAGAAAAGGTTATTGCAACTCAATAAACTTGAGGATATTAGAAATGAAACATATGATAATGCAAAATTTTATAAAGGGAAAATGAAAATATGATGTGATCGATGATTATTAAGAAGAAGTTTGAATCTGGATAAGAAGTTTTATTATATAATATAAGATTGGGATTATTTCCAGGAAAAGAGATATTCAGATGGTTAGGACCATTTAAAGTGATTAAAGTCTATCATTATAGAACTATTGTTATTAAAGATCATAAAATTGTAAAATATTTAAAGTTAATGGGCATCGATTGAAACATTATTATGAAGGACACATACCATAATTTAAAGAAATTTCAATGTTAAGTCAACCCGATTAAAGAAATGGTACGTCAGGCTGACGATGTTAAACCAAGCGCTTTGTGAGAGTCAACCCATATACATATATAATATATATATATATTAGGAAATAATAATATTTTTGAGTCCTACACAATTTTATATAAAATAAATTAAGACAAATATTGGTACTGGAGGAAAATCTGGAATCAAATTGAATAAAAAAATAAAAGACGTGAATTTGTCCTATGGCACCGACGACGCCCTCTAAATGGACCATGGCGCCGACAACACCATCGGGAGCGTTGACGACGCTCGAGTAGTTTTGCACTTACAAAGCAAATTCAACAGACTTTGGCAGAATTTTGCTCCTAAATAACCACCGAGAGGTATTTTTAAAGTCCTAAAAACTACCTTGGATGTCCATAAACTTTCTAATTTTGAATTTCATTGCTCAAGGTATGGAGTTTTTAATAGAATAAAGTTTATCAGTTTTGACATACAGAGAATGTACGACAAATTTATCACTAAGAAGAGACTTATCAAGGAGACAGGATTTATTAATCATGGATTAAGTAATCCAAGTTCATAGATTGAGAAAATCATTGTGCAAAGGTGTTAGGAAGTTCTTTGCTACACTACTGCTGCAGTTGTTGTACCAGTGGTAAAGGAATTCTATGCTAACTTACATGGAATTACCCAAGGAGTCATTTTTGTTTGAGATGAGGTTGTACTGTTTACTCCAACGTAAATTAATGATTTGTATATGATTGAAAACGTTCTAATCTTTCATTATACAAATTCTATCCCAATAAGAGATATGATGCAAGATGTATATAATTTTCTGACGGTTGAAAATGATAATTGGGAAATCTGAGATGAGGGATACGTTAGTTTCTTTGTTTCATTACTTAATCCAATATCAAAATAATGACATTTCTTCATATCTGCAAAATTACTCCCTACCATGAAGATTAGTAGAGTTGCAAGAGAAATTATCATTTTAAACTATTGCATTCAAATGGAAAAACCCATTGATGTGGGGTCGATTATTTTCAAATATGTTATGGGTATTATTTTGAATGGGGCAATATATGGACTGGGGCATCCTTCTACAATTTTCCAACTTTCCAGTCAATCTCAAGTTCCATATGAAAGTTGGGAGAATGTTTTATTGCCTTGGGGCCCATGATTCCTATTGATGAAAATTATATTGGGAATGAGAATGAAGCATTACATATTATTATGGATCATTCATCACATGCTTTAATACCATTGATGCCACAAACAGTTGGAAGTTCAATAGTTTTGGAGAAGAAAATGAAGAAAATAGAAAAAGAACTTCAGAGTATTATGAATGCAATAAGAAATCTTAACTACCTTTTTGATCAACTAGATTGGAAGATGAAGGAAAACTTTGATTTTACTGGAACAATTGAAGCAGAATTGGTGCAGATGTTCAAGAAAAATGGATAAATCGATGAAAATTCTACTGATCAGTTCCTGTACCAACCCTTCTACAATTTGTATGTTCATTACCATTCTATAAGAGATATTAGAGGAGAAGAAATTACTGTAGATGAGGCAAAATAATTGAAGAAGTTGGACTCTCTAATATTTTAAAATACTTATGTTTTTAATATAATTGTGTGGATTTGATTTACTTTGGTTTGCTTTAGAACTCTATTGACTTTAATTATGTGTATAGTTTTGTGTCAGCGTTATAGTGTTGTGGCTTGATTTCGACGCTGAATTATAATTTAGTTTGCTTTAAGGATGTGGAAGTGTAATTAGAAAAATGTATTTGTAAAAAGTGTATTTGCATATATAAAAGTTAGTTTGGTGTTGTTTGTGAAAATATTTGTTTTTGAATTATTTTAAGATGAAAATTAGTGTTCAAAAAGACTAAATTGACTTTGGAGTAAATTGAAAGAAAATTGAAATTTAATAAAAATAGAAAAATGGATAGGTTGACAGACTAACAAACCCCAATTTGATCTTTGTATTTAAAAACTAAAGTGAGAGTTAGCCTTCAGGGGAAGGGAAGTGGAAGCTCTGGAGTGGGAGCTAATATCCTCCTATCCTAGCCACATATTTAGGGACTAAACCTAAGATTAGCCAATGATTTTCTATAACACTGAATCAAGGTAGAGAATTAAAATTCCTCATATTTGACACAATACATATTTAAACCAATTATTTCATCTCATTTCACCAAAAAGTTCATTGTAGTGGGAATGATACGTTTTCATTTAAGAAAACCTCATCACATAAGCATAGTTTAGTAGTTATTAATTTGAACTCTGCATTTAAATTCTGCTAGTAATTAATAATTTAGCTTTGACAGTATCTTAAACATTCGAAATTAGATACAGTAATTTCATTTTACTTCTATGAATTTTCTAGTTAATTTATCATTTCAAATTTAAACATTCCTCTTGGGATCGATATTTGGGACTTAAATAGAAAGTCTTCTATTATTTGATAACAATACGTATATTTGCACTAACAGTCTCAACAAATACATCTCTAAACACAACAAAAAGAACAGAATATCTGCACCATCAACAGTTCACAACAATACATAAACTAAAAATCAAACAAAACTATAAATTCAGTTTAATCATCCTCATCCTCTACATCACTCTCATCACTATGCCAATGAGTTGCAGGTTCATAAGGTGGATATCTTGGATATTGAGGAAAAACTATATCTTGGTTAACTCTCATGAGGTTTTCCCTTATTAAGTTGTATTCTCCCTCATAATCACCATGTCTCTTCATGTATCCATCCATATGCTCTGCAAAATTCTTGAAATTCAATACCTTATTTGCAGTGTGATTAACGTTATCCAAAATTCTTTGCAATAGTTATGACTGAGAATTAGATCCAGAAGTCTGACCCTGAAATGTAGAAGCATGTGAAGTAGAAGCTCGAGATGTTGAAGTAGCAGAACTACTACAAAATCCTCCTCTCTAACCAAAAATGGAATGATGTGAATAAGATTTCACATTCACACTGGTAATGGGCTTAAGAGGTTGCAAGATCTCTTCCCAACTATCAAATCTAAATCTAGCCTGCTCGCATAACAAAAAGATCAAGGATGCAAATCTCAAAACCTGCAGTAGTATCAGTGACGACATAACTAGTAATAACATTATGGATCAAAGCTCCAATGTTGATGTGCTTGAACTACTGGATACAATAGTTTAAAGTTGCTCGATCACGTCTCACTTCACTAAGATGATTGGTAGGTAGCATACGAGCAAAAATGAAATAATGTCATACCTTTGCAGTGACACCAACTTTGAAGTGGAAAAGTTAACTCTGCTTTCATTTGTAATTTTCTAAAGCCCTCTCCCATCAGTCAAAGATGAAATAATCTCGTCCAACTCTTCCTTAGTAGGACTGTAGTTCAAATAAAAAAATAAAGTATTCAGGGGCAAATGATAAAATCAGTTTATTACCTCAGGTCAAAAAGGCATTGTCTTTACCCTCACCATGAATACTTCTTCTTCAGCTTCAGGGAGATTCGCATAGAACTACCGTACCATAGAAATCATTTTTATGGCAAAAAAAAAACAACAGAACTGCTCCCACCGGTGGCAAACAATCAGATCCTCTACAGCTCCTCTCGGACTTTCAAAACAACACTCATGCATCAACTTCCTCGATTGCAATGCATCACTGTATCAATCATGAGCTCTAACAGTAGCAAACTTGCTTGAATCAAATTGGGACTTTTCTTTGCTCCTCTTCATTCTTGGTGTCATTTCTAAAAAAATATATAAAATTCACAGTAAATTCTTAATTCAACTCTAAATCACTAAACTAAACTCCTAAAAACTTAAACTACCAAATCCATGTATTTTCCATAGATTTTTCTCAATTTTTTACCATGAATAGTGATTTTCGGGTAGCTCAAGAATGTGCTCAAAATATATGGTGAAAATAAAAAAATTTTACATAGAAGTGAAGCTCTTACCTCGAGGATATAAAATTTAGTAATTTTTGCTCCAAACCACCAAGAAATCTCAAAAATAGGTGTGCCCTAGTTTCAAAATCGCAAAAAATCGAGGAAGAAGATGAATGCGAGGTGTAAAAATGGTGTTTTTTTGGACTATATCATCACTTAAAACATTCACAAACTGATTCACGTGAACTGATGCTTAAGCGCAGGGTCTTGGCGCTTAGGCGTCAGTGCATAAATTTTGATTTTTTTGATTTAAATGAAATGCACTCTTAGCCTAAGTCAACCAACTCTTCATGGTCATAACTCTTTAACAACTATTTTCTTCCCTTTCAACTCTCCTCTTACTCAAGATTCACTGATCTTACCTAATTCGATTTAACGCTAAATAACACAAAATTTCACACAAACAAACACCTATATTCATTTATGAACAATTACAAACATTTTTAACACATAGATTCTCCATCCAAATGGTCTTGGATGAGAAAATTCCTAAACAAAAACATTAGACAATCATCGCATTGATAACATACTAAACACACTTAATACTAACAATTAAACACCAAACACATAAGCACTACCACAAACTTAATTCCATTCTCCTTTCGGTGGAACGAATCCTGACATATCATTAGTCTCTCCATCAGCATTTGAAAAGTAAATCTGAAAAAATGGATGATGATTGATAACTCTGGTTGAATCTTCTTCAATCTGTTCATTCTTTAAATACATAGTCTTGTCCGCTTCTTCTATAAAACTAGTATGAATAAACTGCATCTTAAGTTGCCATCTCATATGATCCAAATGTGCATTAACTTTCATCACTTTTGCTTTAATTAAAGCCACGCTAGCCTCAATTTTAGTGATTTTCTCCGCAATTTCTTAGATACTAATGGATAGAAAATTGTTATATAACTCTTACGCACTCTAACTAGTAAAATTCTTTCTCTTTGTCTCCTCCTTTTTCTTCAAATCACTCTCCCAAGATGACATTGTTTTCCAAAACTGTCTCTTTTCACTTAAGATTTAGGGTTAGAATTGAATTGTGGTAAAAATATTTGCATAACCCTTCTATTTATAGACTCCAAACTCTCCTATAACTCCCAGGCACGTCCTAGAATTGCTCTCCCATGTTAAAGCCAACCAAATCTCGGTTAAAACTTCTAGAAACCAAAATTCGCACAAGTTTTTTTAACTAACGTGCTTAAGCGTCGGATATTAGCACTTAAGCACCAGTGCTCAATTTAGCACAGGTCAACTTAACGTTTAAATACATGTTCTAACATGTATAATTCATCTTTTAAGGTCTTAGAATAATAATTAACTCATTATATATTCAATTTACAACCAAAATTTTTTAAATGAAACTCAACAACATAACAATAAAAAAACACCTAGAAAACTATAGGTTTCCTCTCATAGAGCGCTTGGTTTAACGTCGTCAGCCTGAAGTAACTGGTGCTTATTCTGGTTGCGCAACATCATAAAATCATTTAATTTAAGTTGGTCACCTAAGAAGTATGATTTCAGTCTATGACCATTAACTTTAGAAATTTTGTCAGTTTTAGGATCTTTGATATCCATAGCTCCATAGGGATAAACTTTCATCACAATAAATGGGCCCATCCACCTGGACTTAAGTTTGCCTAGAAATAATCTTAACCTTGCATTATAAAGCAATACTTGCTGCCTTGACTGAAAATGTTTAGTAAGAATCCTTTGATCATATCACATCTTCATCTTTTCTTTATAAATCTTAGCACTTTCATAATATTCATTCCTTATCTCTTCAAGCTCATTCAATTGCAATAACCTTTTCTCACTAGCATCCTTTAAATTGTAATTAAATTCTTTAATAGCTCAATATGCTTTATGCTCAAGTTCAACTGGTAAGTGACACGTTTTCCCAAATATTAGCCTGTATAAGGACATTTCTATAGGAGTTCTGTATGCAATCCTATAAGCCCAAAAGCATAGTCAAGTTTGACTAACCAATCCATTTTGATTAGATTTACACATTTTTTCAATATTCTTTTAATTTCATAATTGGATCATTCAGTCAAATCACTTACCTGAGGATGATAAGTTGTAGCAATTAAATGGTTAATATGATATTTCTTTAATAACATCTCCATTATTGTATTTTTAAAATGACCTTCCCGTCAATTATGATTACTCTCGGCATCACAAATCTATAAAAATATGTTTGTTCTTAAAAACTTTGCAACACTTTGAGCATCACACCGAGGTAAAACAAATGCTTCTATCCATTTGGATACATAATCTATTACTAACAATACATATAAATTTCTGAAAGATGGTGTAAAAGATCACATGAAATCTAATCCCAAAACGTCAAATATCTCAACTTCTAACACATTGAGGGCATCTCATTCCACCTAGAAATATTGCATACTCGTTGACATCGATCACAAGTTTTGATATAAGTGTTAACATCTCTAAAGATTGTAGGCAAATAAAATCCAGATTGTAAAATTTTGTATGTTATCTTATCAACACCAAAATGTTCCCCAAAATCAGAATTATGACAGTTGTGGATGATTTCATAAGTTTCTTCTAAAGACACACATCTTCAAATCATTAGATCATTTCCTTATTTATATAAAAACAGGTTATCCCAAAAATAAGTCTTAGCTTCAGATAAAAATTTTCTCTTCTATTGGTATGTCATTCCATAGGGTAAAATATCATTAACAATGAAATTTACAATGCTGGCATACCACGGAACACATCACTCATTAACATTGAACAATTTTCATCTGGAAAATGTTCATTAATCTCTTTTTCGAAATAGAGTGATTTTTCTAATTCAAGCATGGACAGATGATCAGCAATTTGATTCTCAGTTCCTCTCCTCTCTACTATTTTGAAGTCAAATTCTTGTAAAAGAAGAATCCATCTTATCAGTCTAGATTTTGCATCCTTCTTTTTCATTAAATACTAATAGTAGAATAATTTGTATGCATAATACATTTAGTTCCAATTAAGTGTGATGTAAATTTATCAAAAGCATATATTACTGCTAATAAATCTTTTTAAGTTGTGGTATAATTAATTTGAGTTTCATTAAGAGTTCTGCTAGCATAGTACATAACCTTGAAAATCTTATCATGCTTCTGTCCGAAAACAACTCCAATAGCATAATCACTAACATCACATCTTAATTCAAAAGGTTTTTCCCAATCTGGTGAAACAATAATTATTAAAGTGACTAATTTTTCCTTTAATATATCAAAAGCTTTTAGGCACTCTTTATCAAAATTAAAAATCACACCTTTTTCAAGTAAATGACATAAAGGCTTAGAAATTTTTGAAAAATCTTTAATATACTGCCTGTAGAATCCAACATGTCGTAAAAAACTCCTAATTTCCTTCACACTTGTTGGGTAAGGTAAATTAGCGATCACTTGAATTTTTGCAGGGTCTACTTCCATACCATTTTCTAAAATTTGATGTCTCAGAACGATTCCTCCTGCTACCATAAATTGACATTATTCCTAATTAAGGATTAAAATTGTTTCTTCACAGCGCTTAAGAACTTTTTGATAAATATTCCAAATATGATTCAAATGAAGTTCCAAACACTGAAAAATCATCCATAATAACTTCAATCCCTTTTTCAATTAAATCATAAAAAATAACCAACATACATCTTTGAAATGTAGGAGGTGCATTACATAAACCTAAGGACATTCTTTTAAAAGAAAATGTACCATAAGGACTAGTAAAAGTTGTTTTCTTATAATCCTCATGAGCTATTTGTATTTGGTGATAACCAATATCTCTATCCAGAAAAAAAAAGTATTTATGCCCAGCTAGTCTATCCAGCATTTGATATAGAAAGCGTAGTGGAAAATGATCTTTCATAGTGGTAAAATTTAATTTTCTATAATTAATACATATTCGGCATTCTGTGATTTGTCTCGTTGGTATTAACTTGTTATGTTCATTTAAAGTCACAGTCACTCGTCCTTTCTTTAGAACGCAGTGAATTGGACTGACCCATGCACTATCTAAAATAGGGTAGATAATTCAAGCATCTAACCACTTTTTTCTTTCTTTACAACTTCTTTCATAATGGGATTCAATATCATTTGAGGATCAGCCATGGGATTGCAGTTATCTTCCATATGAATTCTATGCATACAAATTGATGGAGTGATTCATTTTATATCAGCAATTGTCCAACCAAACACTTTCTTTATAACTCTTTAACTTTTTCATCAAACTCTCTTCTTCTTCTATAGTTAAATTTCAGGAAATTATAGCATGTAATGTTGAGGAATCACCTAAAAAGGAATAATTCAAATGTTCAGGAAGTAACTTCAACTTAAGCCCGGGAGGTTTTTCAATTGATGGATAAAAAGATTTATCTTTTCTGTCTTGTCCAAAACTTTAAAATTTTCTCGAACGTAATTTGAATCTTCCTTGTATAAATCTTCATATTGATTTAATTCCTCTTCTTGCTCGTGTTCTAACTCTTTTATTTCAATTTTCTCTTCATAAGTTGCTTTCAAATGACATTCAATTAAATATCTTATCACATCCATTCTATAATATTCATTATCTTTTCCTTTTGCAGGATATCTCATTGATTTTGAAATATTAAAAGTAACGGTTCAATCATTGACGTGTATAATTAATTCTCTTTTATGCACTTCTATCTTTGCTCTTCCTGTAGCTAGGAAATGTCTCCCTAAAATAATAGGTATCTCCTTATCTTCCACCATATCTAGCACAATGAAATCAACATAAAAAATAAATTAATCCACTTTCACTAGAACACCTTATGTAACTCCTTTAGGATATGTTATTGAATGATCTGCTAACTTCAAAGTTACAGTAATATGGGTTATTTCTCCTAATCCCAATCTCTTAAATATTGATAACGACATAAGGTTGATGTTTGCACCTAAATCACATAAATTTTTTCCATAAAATATGTCTCTTATTGCACTTGGAATTGTGAAGCTACCAGGATCTTTAAGCTTTTAAAGAAGTTTTTCTGAATTATAACACTACACTCCTCACTAAGTGTAATAGTTTCATCATCTACAAACTTCCTTTTTTTGTTAAGAATATCCTTCATAAACTTCACATAGCTTGACATTTTTTCTAAGGCTTTAGCAATGAAATATTAATTGTATGTTTCTTAAAAACTTCCATAAATTTTAAAAATTGTTTATCCAACTTTTGTTGTTGGAGCCTCTGAGGAAATGGAGATGGCAGTTTTTCCAGATCAACTTTAAGTGGAGAAATATGTCTCTCTAAACCTTTCGAAGCATCCTCTTTTGGTTCTTCAATCACTTCTCTCTCTACTTCAGTTTCTTTTTGAACTCTACCTTCCAATTCTCTTCCGCTTCTAAGTTGAACGACTTTTACTTGATCTTTATTCTGGTCTTTTGGATTTACTTTTGTATTGCTAGGAAGTGTTCCTTGGGATCTATTACTTAATAATTTACTATTTGTCCCAATTGATTCTCAATATTTCTAATTGTAGCTCCTTGACTTTGTAACTGTTTTCTCATTTGTAACACCACTTCTTCTATAGACAACTTCTCCTTAAATTATGGATTATTGTTAAAACCTCAAGGGTAAGTAGATCTATAATTATTATTCCCTTGGTTGTTCAAGTTTCCCTATGGATTTACTTGATTGTTCCATCATTGTTGATTATTACCACTTAAAGTATTATTCAAACTAAAGTTGGGATGGTTCTTCCAGTCTAGGTTCTAATAGTTTGAGTATGAGTTATTCTGCTTGTTGTTTATGAAATTCAAAGTTTCTAATGACGCTTGAGAATCTACAATTTGGCCTAATGAATTCTCTTCAATCATGGAAATTGATTGAGAAAAATTCATTCTAAATTGATCTAACTTCCTTGAAATTGCAGCAACTTGATTTGCTAACAGAGCAAGAGCATCAGTTTCATGAATATTGATTACTTTCTTAAGATTCGCTCTTTCAGAAGGCCGTTGAAAATTATTTTTAGTCATTTCTTCAATTAAAGCATAAGCGCCATTAAATGGTTTTGACATCAACGAACCACCAACAACAGCATCAATAATAGATCTAAGAGATTCAACTAATCCATTGTAAAATGTTTGAATTATTAACCAATCTGGTATAACTTGGTGTGCGCAATTTCTTAAAAGTTCTTTAAATCGTTTCATTACTTCATAAATAGATTCCCCTTCAAACTGGTAAAAAGATGTAATATCATTTCTAAACTTTACAGTTTTTTATGGTGAAAAATATTTAGCAAGGAATTTCTGTGCTAAATTACCCCAAGTTCTAATAGATCCAGATGATAACGAATGTAACCATATCTTAGTTTTATCCCTCTGTGAGAAAGGAAATAATCTAAGTCATGTAGCATCATCTGATACACCATCATATTTAAATGTAGCACATAATTCTAGAAAATTAGCAGGATGTAAATTTAGATCTTCAGTTGGTGCTCATCCAAATTGATTATTTGATACTATTTGAATAATAACATATTTAAGCTCAAATGAATTAACCACTACAACGGGTTTTTGAATACTACAATGAATTTCATCCATCGTAGGGTTTGCATAATCTCTTAAAGGTCTAAACTCTTCAACATTTTGATTATATTGATTTGTCATTTCTTGAAATTTTTAAATAATTTTTAATTTTTAAATTTTTCTACTAGTTATTTCTAATTTAGAAACATAAGGCATAAGTCATGTAGAACCTAAACTACGCATACATTACTATAAAATACATAAAATAAAATATAACAAAATAAAAACACACAAACAAGAACTTAATATAAAACAACACTATAATATTCCTATAATAAATCTTAAAGTTTAAATAAGACTTTATAAAAATAGAAATTTTGCTTTCTAAAAACCTCTTTTGAAAATTTGTAATGTTTTCCCCATTAACGGTGCCAAAACTTGATCCTGACTTTCTATATAGATGTTTATTGCATTGTATGCAATTATATGCTTAATGATTATTATCTTGCAACGACACCAAAAACTTGATCCCGAGCAAAAGTTAAGCAAATTTTTCACTACGAAGCAAAGCATAATATAATTATAATATTTAAATATGGGAAACTATGCAAGTATACGTTTCATTATCAAGTAATATATGACTTTTTTATTAATCCCCAAATATCGAACCCATGGGGAAAACTGGAAATATGCACTTTTTTATTATAAAGTTTAGATAACAAAAATTCTACTTTGGAAAATTTTCTTACTTAAACTTAAGATGTCATAATACGAATGAAAATTCGATTCTTTTTGTAATTTTTGATATTTGAAAATAAAGTAAGAAACTAATTAACTTAACTAAATATTTGTAAGATGAAGGCAATATAATTAAAATATTTTTTTCCTTATCATGAATCAGTAACAAGTATAGAAATTCTATTGTAGAAGTAATTTAAACGTGTTGTGTCAAATAGGAGCAATAATATTATTTACCCTTACTAGAAATTCTATAAAGAACATTGACTAATATATAGTTTGAATAGTTTTGAAGACTGGTTAGGTATAGAAAATGCGAGCTCTCACTCTAGAGTTCCCTTTTCTACCTCTACCTGAGGGCTTACATCTAGTATTAAAACCTAAAACTATAAATCAAATTTGGGGCTTTAGCCTGTCACTCTAAAGTCTTATAATTCTACACTCATGAAAGTTTATTTCCTATTTATTTACACTTAGCTCCATGAACTACATTCTCATCCATGAAATCAATATATGATTTTTTTACCATTTATTGCCTGAAACAATATCATCTCGGATCTTACATATTCTTACAATAGGTATTAAAATTGGTCAAATCAAGAAGTAAATGAGGTATAATGTTTCAAATCAATACAACTTCTTCTAACATTGAAGTCTATTAATTCACACAACTTCCTTTCAAAACTTAATCACTTATAATTTTAAGGAAAATGATAAAGAGAACTACTCAGAATTCATGGAGAATCAAAACCACACATGAGTTTAAAAGTAGAAATCATGCACACAAATAAAAAGTCAAAATTAAAATCAAATGTAGTAACAAAGATAAACACTTATCTCAAATCCTCTACACCAAATGTTTTGAAGCTCATTTGAATTCCCTTCCTTCACTTACAATACAAACTACAACTTAAAATAAAATAAAAGTGGCCAGCGGTGGCGGTTACCTAGATGGATGATGGTTGTTGGCTCTTTTATCGTGATGATCCAAGTCTTCTTTAATAAAAATCTATATGGTGTCTTGGTGTCTCTTTAAAATGTGTCTCCATTTAATAAATCTTCTAGAAGTTGCCTCCTTTCAAAAGTGAATTGAATGAATTTTCCTGTTCATGGACTATTTCACAAATTTTGACCAAGGGTTGCTTCAAACACCTCTTAAAAAATTTATCAAAATTCAATTAATTATCAAATAACTAGTTCCGGCGCTTAAACACGAGGTAACTGGTGCTTCGGCGTGACTCTCTCTTTATAACTGGCGCGTAAGCGCCAGTCATGGGCGCTTAGGCGCCCCAGTTCATTTTTGCACCTTCTACATTTTTTTCTTCAAATTTGACTCGTTTTCACTTCTTTTACCATTTTTCATTCATTTGATTGTACCTGAAAAAAACACACAAATACCTTTCATCAAAGCGCAATATCTCAAAATTAGGTATAAAAATGTGTATAAAAAGTCTATATATTTTAAGTGTATTAGTCACCATGCATCAGGACATGGAAATCGAAGCCTTCTCTAAGAATCCACTAAATGGTTGGAAAGAACTTGGTTCCAATTTTATTGAAAGCTTGATTCTAATTTTATTGAAAGTTTGTATAGAATTTAGTTCCAATTTTATCGAATGCTCGTAAAGAATTTGGTACCAATTTTTATATGGATGAATTCATTCTTTATTGAAATGTTGGAGATGCTGCCTGTGAGAATGAGATGCATCCTAAATTATTATGATTTTTACTAGCTAGTTTACCTTTCATCTCACTCGGCTTATGTGGTTGGTTTAAATTTATTGCAATCGGTCGTGTTGTCATGATTTACACATGAGAAATTTTTTGGTTTTTGTACCCTTATGGTAATATCTAGCCAAGTGTGATATTTTTCTTCTCTAAAAGAGCACATGTCTAGCATTTTCATGAACTCTTGTCAAGTTGGTAGAGCTAGGGTATTCATTAAAGCCAGATTGTAGTGCTTCTTTGATATTATATTGCATTGGGAGTAAACATCTTGGAACGCATGTGAATTTTGCATGCAACTATTCTTTTTGGGTTGATGTGAAGAATAAATGGATGGAACTTAGCGATGAAATTAAAAAAAAAAACAAAATTTTCCTTTATTTTATCAATTTTTAGTGTTTTTCAGCTCTTCTATTTGATGTGTTGGCAATCTTATGAAGAACCATCCCATGGATGCATTATGTTGATGCTTTCAAATTCTTAGGGGAAAAAAATATTCAGTTGTTTGTGAATAAAATGCAAATTTGATGTTACTTAGCTTTATGCATGTAAATGCCCCAAAGAAATAATATGATGTACATCATATCATTTATAGATAAAACTATTATAGCTGTTGGCTTATTTTGGTGAAATATAACTTTATTATATCCATCTCAACGAGCTCACAGATTGCATATCATGAAATATAACTTTATTTCACTTTGAATTGCAAGAATTTTTGCATCTCTCGCATCCAATAGTTTCTTTTCCAAGTGAATTTAATGTGTTTGTCTGCATCTGATTCATTTTTTATGATGTTTGTAAGCTACTGTTATGATGAATTCCTTATGACTGTTATCAACTTTTTCCCATTACAAATGTCAAAATAGTGCAATCTTTGAATATTTTTGTAACAAAATAGGTTAATCCTCTCATTCTAAAATATTTACAATGTTTTTTTTATTGTAATCTCATAACTCATTGAGTTGTTTTTTTAAGTGGCATTTTTCTCGTGTTTAATGTTTTTACTTGGTAGATCATAAGATTATTTTTTTTACATGAATTCACATATTTAATTTAAATGATGAGATTTAAAACTAAAATTTTCTAAAACCAACTAATTTGTATTCCATAAAAAACAAAATGTTGGTTACATAAACCATAAATTCATTCTAAAGTGACACTAACCCCAAGTATATAAATCTATATATGTTTAAACCTTCAGACTTTATGGTATTGTTAAAAAAAATAACAACCTGGATAATAATAGATTATTTACATTCTTGTACACACATAATACTAACACTTTCAATCATATAACAAATTGTAGTTCCCCACTGAATGTGAATGTCTCTGTTGCACTCTTAAGTTTTTTAGCTTTTGCAATATTTAATCTTATAAACTTAACAAAAGCAACATCAGCCATTGGTTGACATCTGGGCATCAACAACAGCAAAAACAATTCCAGTAGCCTTGGGAACATCCTGACCAAGATCTTTTGTGGCTACCGTGGGTTACAATGCAGAGTATCCATGGATTGGAAAAATCATATGTTTTTTTCCATCAACGTAGGACTTAGTAGCAACCTTGTCAAGAATCTTGCATGTCGTTTTATAGATAAGTATTTGAAATGAATAAGACAATGTTTAAAATGCAGCTTGACTGTGAAGCAATACATAAATAAGATTTCACATATCCTTGGACCGTGAAGCATGGTATTTGTTCTGATTGGTTCTCAGTGTTTAAAATAAATCTTTCATAAATAAAATTTTACATAGAACAAGAAATGTTCAATCATCTTATTGGTGTATGATTCCCTGGACCATGAAGCAATTTATAGCAATCCAATGTACAAATAGCAAACAAATTGAGCTTGCATGGGAAACACATTGATTGAAAATAAAATAACTATCAAAATAATAGATTTGAGAAATAAATAAAACACTTCAAATGTCGTAGTGACCCAATTAACCATTTTGATACCTGTAAATATATCATAAGGTTATCTCATTGCATCCAATAATTTATTTTAGGGAGGGGGGCATTTACATACAACATGTAATTCTTATGTATTTACTTATGTATTAAAGTTTAGGTGTGAAATATGTAAATACACAAGAATTGTGTGCTATGTGGGACATTTTTTTAAAACCATTCATACATGATTCATTATTTTTTCTTTAAAAAAAAACTAATGAGAATAAAATGAAACTGGAACTATTTCTGTAGCATAGTCCTTACTAGCTTTACAAATGAATGACTTGCTATTATCTATATCAATTCATAAAGCCCAAAGGTGATCTTTTTTTGTTGCCTCTCTCTCTAAATTGTTCATTCCATTTTCTTAGCTTATTCATACTAGTAGCATCATAGGCAACAAAAGATCAATTTGTTTGCTATTCGTACATTGGATTGCTATAAATACATATCCCTAAACCGTGAAGCAATTCCTCGATTGTATTTACATCTCACGCAATGAATCCATCATCATATCAGTGTATGATTCCCTTGAACATGACATAAAGAAATTTTGCTTTGTATCGATAATTACTAAATACGGGTTTTTCTTCATGTATTAACAGAAGCAAAAAAGTAATAATAAAAAACCATACACCATAAAAAATCATAGCATTGTGGTTATGATTTCACACTATATATGAACCTGTGTTAGAAAATCAGGAATTGAGCACATGTTTGGATCACATGGTAATGGTTCTGGTTCTTTGCTGGATGAAACTTCTTTCTGCTTTTCCTGTGTATTCAATGGTTATGGAAGAATAAAAATTGTTGTTTGCTGGAACATATGAAAACATATTGAAATGATAGAAATATGTCTTTTCCTCTTTTTATTGTCTCTCAATACCTTTTCAACATGAAATTATATCTTCCCTTAGGGCGCATTTTGGTTGGATCATTCACGTTCAATTTATTATTTACTAGTTTCTTATTTGTTTTTTGGTTGTTTATTTGCCCAAGATCTTCTCCCACTTATAATGTTATCAGTATTCAATGATAATTTCTTCATGGCGTTCTTCATGCACTGCTCTGCTTCTAGATTTTCCTTTGCTTTATTAGTAATTAGATATGCAAATTTTTGCATATGTGTTTGAAATATTAGGTCACCTTTATTGGAATTCTACATTTATGTATGTTTGATATGCTTATATCCATAATTGTTACATACATCTCTTTTTGCATTTACAAACCATCTCAATAGGAGATATTTGTCTGGTATCTCCTTCATATGCATAAAGTTCAGGATGCGAGAGAGTGTGCACATAGTAGCCCTATCATTTCAAACTTTCTGCAGCTGTATTCAATATCCATACTTAACTTGTCAAAGTTAGCAACTCAAGGTGTATTTGTCAAGTGATCATCCAAATTCGTAATGAAAAATTCAGATTCATTGTTAGCAGATGCATGCAATTGAAGACCACATCAACCATGTATAAACTCTTCCTCAATCATTTAGTAGAGCTTCATTGAGTAAAATTCAGCAGTCTACCTAAGTATTGGGCTGCTTGTAGCAACGGGAGTAATCACAGATTGATCGCACTTGAAGTCCCCATCCTTTTCATCGCGCCTCCATGATCTCATGACATTTTCAAGGCCCAAAAAATAATTTATAATAGAATTTGTGGGCTTGGAGACACCATAAAAAAAATTATTGGTTGACTCACTTCTTTGAGTCGATTAAATTCTCATTCCAAATACATCCTTATTAAAAATTATAGATCAACTATGTATAATTTTATACATCTCATCAAGCCAGATATTGTCGTGTAGATTACCCTTCTCAATCATCACCTCCCAGGTATTATCGAACTCCTCTTCAGACTCGCATTTGCTCATACATTTATTAAAAAGATCTGCCATCATCTTATTCGCCACCCCACAGTGAACATTTGTGGGTAATTTCTTGTATATGTGTCACTGACATAATTTATGGTGTGTATTTGACAGAATATCTTAAATGGCTCTAATCATTACCTGATCATGATCAATGTAGATTGTTATTGGATGATTATCATCCATGATACAGATAAAAATTTTAAATAGTCATTTAAACGACTCTACCATCTCTTCTGACAAAAAACTGACTCCAAAGAGAACATTCTACTAATTGTGATTATCACTGATAAAAGAAACAAAACATAAATTATATTTATTTAGTCTATAGCTAGTATAAAAAATAAAAACATCACCAAATCAGTCATAATCAAGCTTGGATGTGTCGTCACTCCAAAACAAAACTCATAAACCTACCACTCTCATCAATTTTGATGTTCCATGCAAACATGTTATCCTTGGTCTTCTCTCTGTGAACAATTGCAATAAAGCATTGGCGTTATCATTTTCAATTCTAGATCTCTTCTCTCTCTGAATAAAATTGAAGGCATCTCACTTCGTACGTTCCAAATTCTCCACACCCCCTACTTCTACAGGTAGATAATGAAATGCGTTTGTAATTCTTATCCTTGACTGTGTCAACGATCTGAGCACACCTGAATTTACGTCACTTATCTTTATGTTGGAATGCAATAGGTGTTTATCACCGAGGTTTGCTAATGAGTGGTTATGATATTCTATAAATTTTTTCACTGTCCAGTTACCTTCAACGTCAATTGCATATTGAATCATTGTCGAACAACCACTTCTTATGTCCGCTCTTTTGTATTTCACAGTTTCTGTGATCTTCAAATCTTTCTTGAAACCATCTTTTCCACATACGAAGTCCTTCATATTAAGATTCTTGGAGTTAGGCCAAAAAGTAGCGTGCTCCTTACGGACACTACATCTGATATGATGAGCGTAAGAACAATATACTTCATAAGCTTATTTCTCATTGTGGACCACAATGTGAAGTATTATGTCAGCAGTTTACTCGATACAATTATCTTCACCCTCGTCAGCTCTGCTAGCCTGCACAGTAGAGAATGTTAATCTTCAAAATAACTCAAATATATATGCTCTTAGATGGCTTGGTACACTAACCTGAAAGCTCAAATATCATCTTACATACAACTAACCAACAATACTTCAAACCTTAATCTTAAAGTTAGTTTCACAACAGAGTAAGGTACTTCATGTGTTTCTTCCAATATAAGGGTGTAGAAAGCTTCAAACATAATCACTCAAGATAAATCTCCTCCATTTAACCATAATAATAAAGCTCAAAAAAACATACCTGAAACTTGATACCTCCACCAACATACACGACAAAAAAAAACCACTAAACCCTAATAATAACAACACCCTAAAAGCAAAAAACAACCCTGACACAGCTGAAGAAATGTCTTCGAAAAAAAAAAATGAAAAAAAACCTCAAATTTCATCTCTTGTTTTTCTCTGTTTGCAGGATAACTCTCTTCCCCTGCATATCTATAAGGGCTATTTATGTCCTCCATCTTCAACTATTCGACCAGGTTCAGGAGAAAATTGCGTCAGCAACAGAGACAAATAAAACATTTAATTCTAGCAGCTTATACTAGCGTCAGTAGAGCGAGTGCGCTCAAAATTTAAGCTGCTGAGTGGTTACTGGTTAGTTATTCAAGCGGTTGCGTGAGGTTATTCGAGCGGGACTGCGAGGTTTAAAGGCTTAGAGTGGGGAACAATTATTGTTTGGATATTACAAAATTATAAGGAGGCTAACATATATCTCAAGCGGAGGATAGTCGATCTGGACCGTGAGGTTATTAAGTGTGGTTTAGTTGCGCTTTACGAAGGTCACACGATTGTTACGGGGCGGTTGTTGAAACGGTACCGCGGCGTGAGCGAAGAGCTGTTACGAGTATGGTACTGATTGATTATCGAAATGTTATTGGCTCTCTCGGACGGCAGTTACTTTATCGGTAGTGCAAAGTTATTCAATTGGTATGAAATTTTCAGCGGAAGTTATAACCGCGAGACGAAGTGGTTCTTCAAAGGTTATTTGTGGCGGGTCGGGTTGATGGGGTACGCTCGTCGGATTTGCTATTTATTCTGTTTTTTTATTGGTGGGACCGCTACTGCCTGGGTGGCGTCGTTCAATTAGCTGACGCATGTGACGCAGCTTATGTTCTCCGTATGCAATAATTTTTCTAGATCCAAATGTGGGGAAAAGCCCATCTCTCCTTGTTTCTCCTCTTTTTAAATACCCCATAGAAGAAAATGATAAACTAATATTAATAACACATCTCACACTGTATCATTGATATTTTTCTGATATCGATATCAGAAATTGGTGTATTGGTCATGACATATTATCTACTAATATATGTTATTGTCGATACAACAACTATCCCTGCCACATAAGTGATGCAATCAAATCCAGTGTCCGATGACATCTTTAAATGAGAGGATGGGTGCCCAAAGTGGTCATGATGACCTCCTCAAATTGTTTAAGTTGCCTTCTTAAGGACGGTGGGCACGAGTGTAATTCGTCACTTCAGTAGGTAGGATTGATTCAAGCACTTCTTCAAGCGAGATTGATTCGGCCACTTCGACAGATGTGCTTGATCCAACCACTTTGACGGGTAGGCTCAATTCAACCATTTTGACAAGTGGGCTCGACTCAGTGAATTGGACCAGTGGACTCAATTCTACCATTTCAAAATGTGGGCTCGATTCAACCATTTTAATAAGTAAGCTCAATTCAGTTACTTCAGTATGTGGGCTGGATTCAACAAGATAGAAATGAATTTTGAAATTCCGGTGCACCAGAATTGATATATACATTTTGGGTGTTATGTATATAAATAAATAACAATTGTTGGGGTTTTTTTTTAAATTTCTCTAATTTTTTTTTTTTTTCCCCCAAAACGGAGCTTTTACCCAAAACGGAGCTGTCCAGTTCCGTATCCGCCTGAAGCATTTAGCACCTGATTGGCAGCAAAGTTCCCACAACTGTTTCGTCGCCACGGAAGCGTTCTATCTCCTCCAAAAATCCCATCCCTCGAGTTTCTTCCGCTTGCGCTCTCACGATCACATTGTTCTCTTTCCTCTCCACTTCTCTGAAACCCTAATCATCTTTTACCTGTCCATATTCTGCATTCCCGATCTTGTCCCTCAATGGCAGCTCGTTTAAAGTCATGAGGTGGGAAGTTACTCGCTCCAGTTTTCATGGCGATGCTGCTGAAGAAGGTCTTAGAATCGATGCTGAGCCGCTCGGGCTCGACTTCCAGTCCTGGTCGAGGGTCTTTGGATTTTCCAGCTAGGCCTTTTTCAATGGGGGTGTTTGACCAGCTGCCCACTGATGTATTCATGCAGATTCTAAGGATGCTTGGACCCAGAGACGCCGCTAAGGCGAGAGCCGTCTGCTGGGCATGGAAAACGCTGGCATCTGACAACATGCTGTGGATCTTCTTTCTCCAGAACGGAAAGGAGCCTTGGGATTCTGTAGTGTTCGCCGAGTCCCATCTACGGGTTGGGTTTCGATCTATGTGAGTTTCACTTCTTTTATGAACGCTGTTGTTGTATTTTTAGAATTCGTTCCTCATTGCTCTAATATTGAATACAACGTTTTAGTAGATCAAATTTAATGTTGATTAGGGGAATTAAACATTTATTTCATAAATTAGTGAAGTGATAATTTGGCCCCCGAATAGTTGTATTCTTGGTTTAGGAATTGCTTTAGATTTGATCCTGATTAATTCCTGACCAAGCAAGCAGCCTAGCAAAGGGAAAAATATTACATCAGTACTCTTAACGTAGAGCTACGTTCGAAGTCCACTGATAAGCGGACACGTAGAGGTGACAAAAAAATAAAAAAAAAATCTTTTTAGCGCAGGGGAATATTCATCCTGTGTTATTCCACATTATTCAGGTATTATTGTGGTGATATTCATGTGTTATTGTGTTTTGGGAATATTCTCGGTGTTATAATAACCCAATAACACATCAATACCATCACAATAACACCTGAATAACATGAAATAACACAAAAGAAATATTCTCCTATGTTACCGGGCCGGATCACAGGAAAGCGCACGCGTTTCCTTGAAGCTACGTGTCCGCATATCACTTTACTCCGAAAGTAGCTCAACAGTAGGAGTCCTGATGTAATATTTTTCCCTAGAAAAGAAGGCGACTGTTTTTATTTTTGGTTCATTAATTATTATTTCATCATTTCAGGTCAGTTTCAAAGCTAATTCCCGGTGTTTTCCTATGACATTGCCTCATAGATTTTGAATCACTTTTATAACCTTTCACATAATGAACTTAAAATTACGACACTTTTTGATGTAGAACTTTATCGCTTCCATACTTTTTTGCTGGTTTGGCAAGCTTTTCAAAATGTGATAGAGTACTATGCAGGACTACTTAAAATAATAAGAAGAGACAACTACATAAATTATTCCGCTTCTGTACGATTTAGGATCTGATCCATAACCAACCTCCTCCAGAATCAAGTCCTCATTGGTTGCAAGTGGGATTGGTATTCACATTTAAGTAAATCCCTGAGCTATAAAATATGTTAAATTAGGAAGTAGAACTTTATTCATTCGGCTGACAACAGTTGTGATCTGAGGTGTATCATTAATCTTTTTTTGGGACAAATGATGTTTGTTTTAATTAAATGTTCATATACGATGTGTATGCTATAGATAACTGATTTTATGGTTGTTTATTGTCAAAGAGTCATGCCATTAATTGCATAACTAATGGTTTCATGATATTGGTTGATTGCCCGAACAACCATTAAAGTTGTTGCTCTATTTATTAGGCTTCTGAGACATTTTTACTAAATACTGGCTTGATCATTAACTCATTTTCTTTCAATTAAATGCCTGATTAACTAATTTTTGATTTGTTGGTGATCAAACTATTAGTTTGGATTATGCTTGTGATTAATAGGTTTCATTATTAATTAACGAGTTGTTAATTAATTACTAATGTGACCGTTTAGTTAATTATACTTTGTTTAATGAATAAGTTAATAACAAGTCATCAAATTATTTAATGTACAATGACCAAGAATTAGCTTGTTACAAGATCCTTTAATTACGCAATCAATGTATTTGTTCTTCAACTTTCCACCACTTCTCCATTTTGAAGTCATGCTCTGCTAATTTGTTGCTACTCACTGGTTGTTCAAAAATATATACAAATATTGAAGTAAATCAGCAGAAGCTGTTTTGTTTTATGTAAGAAAGTTAACTAATGGGTATATAATGAATAAATTATGGTACTATTAAATGATTGGATAATTATTCTTGATATAACATTTCTGATCAAAGAAACTTGCAACATTCATGCTGACCTTGAAAATCATGTCTTTGTAATTGTCTATCCTTTCCTGTCTTATTGATTTCAAGTAACTAGCTTCACTGCTGAGGATTTTTAATGCCGTATTTTGTCATGACCCGATTTGATAGCGTAGAATTAACCAAGTTATAAACAGTGATCATACAATATTAACCTTTCTTTTAAATTATACAATAAACCATCATACATTTAAATAATAAAAATAGCCACTAAAGCCCACAACGTACACTAAAAAAATTAAATCCATCTAAAGTATCATAGTTTGAATGTAAAATATTATCGCATTTCAACCAACAACAGTATACCATTAATCTGAAATAAATATTACAAGAAGCTAACAATATATCAAACAACTTATTACCTATTATCAGTGGTCCTCTTCCTGTAAACTAGCTCTCCTCTTTCTGTAAATTTGCCAAATAAGGGGGACAATCATTTAGGGTGGCACAAAGCTCCAAGTCAAAAGCTTATCATCTAGGTTGCATTCTAGGCTGAGATCCCTAGATGCATTGAAAACTCAAGTAATTCTTTCTTGTTGGATGAGGGACAAATATTTGAAGATTCTTACGCGTTCAAATTAACATCATGCTAAAAATGAGACTATTGACTGAATAATACCTTTGTTAAAACTGAACTCCCTTCTTTATCAGACAGGAGCCCATCTTTTTTGAGTAAATAACAAGTTCAAGGCCGAGATCCATTTAGTTAGAAGAGTTGTCATGGTCCCTTAGCTATAAGGGTCGACATTATGCCTAATACCAATATCTTCCTCCATTTGGGTTGATATCATGCTCAAGATCAAGTTCCTCAAATAACTCGGGTGACATCGTGCTTTATATCAAGGGTCCCTGTTAGGATGTTCATGCTGTTAATGATAAAATTGTGTTAAATTTGACAATCTAAAAAGAACAAGTTTCAAACAAGATGTATAAGACGAGTCTAAAGGTTAGAGGTTGCCTTCAAAACTCATTAAGATTTCAAACATCAAGTAAGGAAATTTGTCAAAATTTGTAAGCTTCTTCTGTTAGTTAAGTTGAAGAAGCATAAATTATCTTCTTCTTAAGTTTATAACTCAGACGGAGGCCGGAATAATCAAGCCAAGTTGTGGCCGATTTGCTAGTTTTTTCTTCACGCATGCTAAGGATGCAGCGAAGAGCCCCATTTGTCAGTCTGACGATGACTACAAATAATATTATTTGCTGCTCAAGTCTAGAACTCAAACAAAGGTTAAAATCAACAAGCTGAGATGTGGCCGAATTGCTGGATTTTCTCTTCACTTAACAAGCCAAGTTTGGAGTGAAGAACCTCATTTGTCAGTCTAATGATAACAAAATCATAAGTCTATCCAACTTATTAAGGTCTGAACAAATATTATACACTGACTGAAGAAACTCCTCTCTTCTTAAACAAGTTTGATGAAGTATGAAGCATATTGTATCAAGCTCAAAGCTGGCATCAAATTCTTCTTTGCTATCATGACAAAGGGACTGTATATATTTTTTTGAGTTGACATCTAGCTCTAGACCGGAGTCTTCAAATATATTCACCGGGCGTCAGACTTTCCTTTAATATCAAGACATGGGGTCACTTATTTTATTTGGACTAGCATCTAGCACTGGATCGATATCTCAAAATATGATTATATTCTTTTTTGGGTTAACATTGAGCTTCAAATCAAGATCCCCAAATGTATTTTATATTTTATTATTTGGGTTGACATCATGTCGTATGCTAGATCTCCAATTAAATTTTTTTTATCATATTGGTGCCACGAGTTATACCCAATCAACTTGATCAAAAATAAATTTATCCTTAAGCAAATTATAAACAATATAATATCAAAAGTCGTAGATTTATCTCTCGAATTTATCATAATTATGGAAGTCAAGAGAATTTTGAGCTTGTAAGCTTCAGCATATTAAATTGGAGAAGCGCAAATTTGTTGTCAAGTCCAAGACACAAGCAGGTTCTGAAGGTAGAACTCAATAAGCCCAAATATGACCAAGTTGCTGACATCTCTCTTGACTTAACAAGCCATAAAAATGGCTATAGTGAAGAAGTTGTTGTTTTGTCAATTTAATGACAGTAATTGTTTTATTGAAGCTTATCCAACCTGATAACTCAAATGATCAAATTATTGAGGTTCTTTTAGCTGATTGAATAAATAAGACAATATCAAATAGATGATCCTTGCATATGCCCCCACAGGTGGAGGGATTATCAAATTTATTTTAGCAGGATACCTTACTTCCCAATGAATCGAGAGTAACTGAATGAAGGATATCATCAATTCCTGTCGGAAGTGGTCATTAAATTCAAACTAACAAAAGTAAACCTCAGTTGCTTCTCTCTCCCTTACAAGCTATTATGTATGCCCAACAAGCAGGCCTTCAAATCGTCCAAATTCCAGAAAGTCTTTTGTATTACAAGAATGTGTTTCTAATTGATCATAAATTCTTCTATAAAATACTGATTTTTTAGTTTATTTAGGCTGACATCGCGCTTAATGCCGAGATCATCAAATGTGTTTAATGAGATAATGAGCTCCTCTTTTTGAGATTGACAAAAAATTGATGGCAAAGATCCTGAACTATAAAGGAATGGTTGACATCATACCTAACATTGAGATCTCATTTCTTTCGGGTTGACATCATGCTTCATTGCTGAATTCCTCAAATATTTAAAAATTTTGTTATCAAGGAAAATATATGTGATAAAATTTAAAAGGCAATGATTTTTTTTCTTTGGTTAACCACGATCTTGAAGTTTCAACTGAAAAAACTTCGAGATTTGCAAGCTTTAATTAGTTAATTTCGAAAGATAAGTTCTACCACAACTCGAGTCTATGACTAAAGTGTGTCAAAAAGGTTGGACTCAACAAGCTCAGATATAGCTGAGTTGCTGATAGTTCGATTTACTCAATAATCCATAAAGACGATCGTAGTTAAGGAGTAAGCTCTTCTAACTCAATAATAAACAAAAATGATCGCAATAGGGGGGCCTCATCTTGTTAGTTTGATGACAGTAGTTGTCTAGTTCCCAAACTCATTCAATTTGACGAGTCAAGTGATCCAGATCCAGAAGACTTTCTCAATAGATTGACAAATTAAGGTTCAATCTAAGAGATAATCTACACTCAGAAAATAACCATGCACTCCATCTAAAATATTCTCAAATATACAAGTTTCAAGAACTTGTGATATAAGAAATAGGGCTTCCAAGTTTATAAGCTTAAGCATATTAAGTGAAGAAGCACAAGTTCCATGTAGCCTCCAAAGGTTGGACTCAACAAACTCAAATAAGATCAAGCCACTGATAGCTCTTTTTACCGAACAAGTCATAAAAACGATCTCGCTAAACAAGCTCCAGTTTTGCTAGTCTGATGACAAGGACTACCAAGTTTCAAGCATATTCAACTTGATAAGTTCAAGTAAAGTAGATCAAAGAGATTTTTTTGATTAGTTAAAAGGTCAAGGAAAATCAAATAATGATTATCGCTCAAGAAAATATCAAGTAAAACGTGATTTCTATTCAAATAACGAAAACTCAATTTTTTTCAAAAAGTCTGATCAAGCACACGACAGAAATTGAAAGAATCATCTTCTTCAATAAGTCTGACAAAACACAAAGCTAAAGACCGAAGAAATTATGCCATAGTTCGTTTAAAGCTCGATGTTGAACTAAGGGAATTCAATCGTCAACAAGTCTGATAAAACACAAAACATAAGGCCGACGATTTCTTGCCATTGACTCAACATAAGCCTAAAGATTAGGTCACTGGTATGCATCCTTCAACAAGTTTGTGTTACATTGGTGTCTAGCCTAAGGGATATTTATCTTTTATACACTTAAGGGCAATTTTGTTTTTTATTTTTATTGTTGTTGGGCATAAATAAACTTATTATGTTTAGGCTATGTTTATGCATGAGATTTAGTCTTGTATTATAGGTTTTTGGTTTGAGAGAGATTTCCTATCTCTTGAGTTGTAGGAATTGAGAGAGATCGTTTAGCTCTCGAATTGTAGGTGCTTATTTTTTATATTCTTGTGAATTATGAGTGTTATATTACTTTGATTTATTGTTCAAAAAATAAAATTTTTGTTTGCCCTAATTTATGTGTCTGATCGTATCAAATTAGTATCCGAGCAAGTTCTAGGAATCAGATTGTGGAGCGGGAAGCCAGAGAAGGGATTGCGACTTTCAGACGTAGTGCAAGAGTGACAATTCCGACATATAGTGATGGAACTATTGACTAAAAAACATTGTCGATGAATGGGAAATGGCGTGCAGAGACCTGAAACTTCATCTTCCCCTCTTTTGCCGGGTGATACAGTCACGCTCAAGGCTCGTAGGGAAGCTGATGACGGGATCGCGCTGTGTGATCGAATAAGCAGGAAGCATCAACAAGAAAGTGGCACCCAATCCTTGGTATCGAATGGATTAAATGCTCCTTTCTCCTCTTTCTGTTGCGTTCAATGATACAAACACACTCAAAGCTTGCCGAGAAGGTTACATAGCGGCGTACAGGAGTTCCGCACCGTCCCTGCATACAACAATTGGATTGCGGTGTTCAGAGTTCTGCAAGGGTTCCAAGCGTCAAATCGCTTATAGGAGTTCAAGGATCACAACATCCAATGATCCGTGCACATTGAAACTATGTGCATAAATTCTGTAGCTTATGATTTCAGTGTAAAGGTGTTTTGAAACCGTTTAGGGAGAACGATAGCTACCAAAGTAAATGATTTGCATAAAAAATTGGAGGAAAAATGAGTCAACTTAAAAATCTAGGATGAAAGAAAGGTTTGTCACCATAGAGGATAGATTTTCTTCCATGAAAATCAAATGGAGGGCAGTCTAGAGAGGTTTTCTTCGATGAAGAACCGAATAAAGAACCGATTCGAGAGCCTTGAGGAGATGATAAAGAATCTTATTGAGATGCAACCCAAGATGCTGCCGACGATTCAATTTGTAAACCCTTATTGAGATGCAACCCAAGAACCGAATAAAGAATCGATTCGAGAGCCTTGATGCTGACTGGAAAGTCCGTGGCCAGATCGAAAGGGAAATAGTTCAATTGTGAGGAACATAAGGATGACATGCACCATCACAATCTCCCCCCTAAGACTCCGATGGGGTGTGGATTAGAGATTTCTGATGGAGGGAGTGGGCCGAGACATGAATGAGGTGTATGCAAGTGGTTGGGAAGAGCACGAAAAAGGAAAGAGAGAAACCGAAATGGGGTATGACTATGATCGAAAGAGGGAGTTTCACCCTAAATATATGGGGGGAAACAATAGAGGGAGAGGAAGTTGAGTTGGTGTTACTAGGAAGAGGGGGAAGGCACATATGTGTGGGTGTATCAGGTATAGTGAAACTTCGCGTTGAATGAGCTAACTAAGAAGGAGAAGCTCATGGTGGTAGAGTTATGTTTGAAAGGAAAAAAAAAACTGTAAAAATGATTTCAATGGTCGGAGTCTAGATACCCGATTCGTTTATTGGAAGAATTTAAGGATTGTTTGTTGGAACGTTTCTGAGCCATTCGGGAAGGAGATCTACAAAATCAAATATGTATTGAATCAGGAGGGGACTATCATGGAATATAGAGAGAGATTTGAGCTATTGTTGGGACGATTGAGGAGGGTTTTTGAAGCAGTATTGGAGAGGAATTTCATGAAGAGCCTAAAGCCCGACATACTGGTAACACTCCGACTATTGAGACCGTGAAAATTGAGGGAGATGACGGAGCTAGCATAAATTGTGGAGGACAAGCACCAGATGAAAAAAGCCCGTAGGAGCAGCACAGATTGAGTGTCGTACCGAACTACTACAACCAAGTTGATACCAAAAACTCAAATTGTGAAAGTTTTAGAGGTGGATTGCAGGGGACGAAAATAATGGTCCACGACTAGGAGCAACACTCAAGCGTCTTATAGAGACAATTATTCAGGAGGACAGCCAAAGAGGTTATGTTTTTCGTTTGATGAGTTTACCCCAACACCATTCCAAGGATAAAAAATTATCAGTTTTCATTAGGCATGACGGGGAGGTAGAGGATGAAGAAATAGAGAAACTGTGGGGGAGGTGGAACACTCACTTTTTACCACCTTGAGTATGAGGTATTATTTTGGAAGTGGGGAAATATTGTTATGTTGATGCCTAACCTAAGGACAATTTTTTCCTTTGTACACCTAAGAAAAATTTAGCCTTTTATTATTATTCTTGTTAGGTAAAAATAAGCTTATTATATTTATGGTTAGGTTTATACATGAGATTGAGTTTTGTATTCTAGGTTTAGGGTTTGTGAGAAATTTCCTACCTCTCAAATTGTAGGAATTGGGATAGATCGCTTACCTCTCAAATTTTAGGTGTTTTTCTTTTGTATTCGTGTGAGTTATTAGTATTGTATTTTTTTGATTTGGTGTTCGAGAAATAAAATTTATGTTTGCTCTAATTTATGTGGAAAAACATGTTAATTTTGACATCAGATCGTATCAGTCTGTCAATGCACAAAGCTAGGACTGAAAGTATGCTCACTTTTCTGACAGGTTCGTTGAGGCAATTCATGTCAATTTCTTCAATAAGTCTATCAATACACAAAGATAGGACTGAAGATATGCTCATTCACCTGACTAGTCTACAGAGACACTTCTAGTCAATTCCTTCAACAAGTTTGACAAAGCACAAATCTAGGATTGAAGGTATGCTTACTCATCTAATAAGTTAGAGATAATTCAGGTTAATCCCTTCATCAAAGTTTGTCAAAGCAGAAAGCAAAGGGCAAAATCTCAGGTTAATCCCTTCATCAAAGTTTGTCAAAGCAGAAAGCAAAGGGCAAAATCTCCTTGTCATTCATATAATACAAGGTTAAGGGCTAGGTCATTAGTGTATATCCTTCAATCAAGTCCATTAAAGTATGAAACAAAGAGAGAAGAATGATCATACATCAACTCGATCAAACGCAAAGCATCATATTGATAACCTCCGTTAGCTCACATAGTCCTTACATTTGAGCTGAAGGATTTCAAAATTAGCAAATAAGTTTAAGGTTAGATTCCTTTTTCAAGGCAAGCATCATTCTTGAAAGAGTTCTTTAAGCTAAGAAGGAAACATCAATCAAAGATCAATCTTCGATAAGCCTGTATGCGAAAACTCGAATTTATACTTTACATCAACACCCAATTTACATTCCTAGCGATTTGCAGAGTTAAAACCACAACGTGACATCTAAAGAAACATTTAGAGATCCGTGTGGTCGCTTTGTTTGCAACAAACATGGTATTCTTCAGGTGCACATTATATTTATTGGGGGGCATTTGTTGACCTTAGTATAAATTTCATAGTTTAATAGGGATGGACATAACTTCAATAATAAAAATTGAATGTGATATCATGCAGGATAGATTGAAATGGTTTCGATCACTTTTGATGTCATTCAAATGGGGTTGACACAAATGTGAAATGCAAAGCTAACCTATGCGCGAATGACGATCTGAATTTTGAGGCACATGACGTCGACACACACACACATTGAAATCAACCAACATTAATATATATATATATATATACATTTTCATACATATATATGTATATACATATACATATGGTTTAATTTATGTAAATTAAATCTTTAATTATTAATATATAAATTTAATTTATATAAACTAAGCTTAGTTTGTGTCAATATCCACATGTTAAAATTTCTTCTTAGTTTGACATTTTCTCGTTCTGTAATTGTTTGCACAAAATAACTTCTCCGGTTTCAAAGTGAAAAGCCGGACGATAGACTTTCGTAACCCCCTACCCCCTCGATAGGAAATTGACTGTGCTCCCACTTCCCTGTCGAACGAGAATCACATAGAGAAACCAATCCCTCTCCTTCATCGTTCTTTCCTTTATTCATGCAACCCTCCCCACTTCTGCTGTTTGCACTCAACACAAGAATTGAAGCCTTCTCCCTGTTCGAAGTTTCCTGCTTCACCTCCCTTTCATGATCACAAATCTTATGATACAATCATGTCTTGGGCTAGCAAGGAAAGCATGAATGGGATTGTGCCATACATAGAACTAGGAAACCCTCTCCTCCTTCCAGTGTCGTGTTCAATCTAGCCGGTCAAAGTTTCCTTTTTCCACTCTATCACCGCCGAAACCATCCCCTCACACTCTTCTCTTTAGATACAGTCGCAACTGGGTTACTTATGAAGACAGGGAAAAAGTCAACAACGTACAAAATCCTTCGAAACTCTCATCTGTCTTCATTACCCATGTTCGCCTTTTGCATGCGCCACGACAGTGCCGAATGTGACTCTTCTCTGTTTTGCCCCTCACACACGCGAGATTGCACAAGAGCCACGTTCTTTCGTTCCCGTTCAACCACACTCACCCTAGCCTTTTGTTTCAAATATAAAGACCTTTGAAACTCCTTGTGTTCTTACAGCCTTTTGATTCCTGCACCAAAACCTCAATAGAGCCTCTCTTCTTTTGCACCACTATCTACTCGAACCATTATATTTTCTTCCACACTTTACTAGTCGTATTTTATATTTTATATTGTATAAAAAGACAGAATATCAGTGTTGTATTTTTTTTAAATTTTATTTTATCATTTCGTTGTTGTTGCTTCAACATTATTTCGCAGATCATTATCAACATCGTTGAATCCTGCCAAGGTATAACAAAATGGGCGTGGGAGTTTAATTTTTAAAATATAAATTAGAGGAAGCTTGGGTATTCGTCCAATGAAATTGAGTATCATTTAGGAAAATTGTGGACCAGTATGGAAAAGTTTTATAAAATCAGGGGATTTAAGTACTCGTCCTTGGAAAAGCAAGTACCTGTTAAGGAAAATAAAGTATCTATAGTAAATTTTTGCTTGTGATTTGACTTCTACAGGTATACTTAAGGCCCATAACATTTTATAGATTGCATTTTAAATAATTTGCTTTGCTCCTCAGCTGTAATGCCTCATGATATTGACAAGTGTGTCTTATAGAAATCTGGGAAAGTTTGCATTGTCCCGGTGCCCTTGAAAAGGGGGTAGATGCCGGGAGGTTGGCAAAATTTTCTGTGAATTTTGACATTTAAATAATTTAAAATGTGAATTTGAACTTGCAAATCATTCTAAATTTGTACTCCTTTGATTTATGAAAAGGAATCCAAATATGAGCGAATAAATTTGAAATATGAGCCAATAAATTTGCAATAATAATTAAATTTCTGATTTTTGAACTTGTAAAATTCTTCAATAGGCTCCTAAGGTTTTGAAATTTCTTTGTAATTGAATTTTTCATACTCAGACTTCTAGAGTTCAAAATCAATTCAAAATTGGGCTTCTCAAAATTAAGCTCTTAGGGTTTAAAATCTGTAACACTCAATTTTAATACTTTCAAGGTATACCCCAAATTTTGTATCCCTTTATTTGAAGCAATTTTACAAAAATCTACAAAGCAAATTGATCAATTTGATATATAAATCTATACATGAATTTAAAACTAAAAAATATATAAAGTTATGAATTTATAAGTTTAAATAAACTTAATTACCCCTAATTTCATTCCCTAATCCCGATTTATCGTTCCCAACCGACTTTTATCTCTCTTATGTGCACAAGCAATGGTGTGATTTTATCCAACGATTGTGAATTATGGATTAGAGAGAGATGTATATACGTGTTATTAACTCAGGTTAACTGCATTAACTTCAATCCTTTCTTTTTCCTGTATCACATTCTGAGTGAGAAAGGCATGGAAGCTTGGGTGGGTTTTCGGGTAGGATTTATGGGAAGAATCGAAGTAAGATAATCCCATACATGCCTTGGATCACTTTCTTCTTTCCCCATGCTGATTCATTCTTCTTGGCTTGCAGAAGCGTGCAACTCTAGCATTATAGTTTGAGTTGAGAACCTGCACAGTTGCATGGTTGAAAGTCACAGCTCACTGCCAGAAGCTCCAATGAAAAATCAATTAGTGTAAACCTCTCTTTTGCGATATTTGGATATTCGTTTTCTTCCTTACGTTTTCATTTTGATGTTTGCCACAAATCGGTAAGCTTCAATTTTGACTACCGTAGCAGGAGGCGAGCACGTGTCAGAGACTACAAACTTAATTTGTATGCATTCGTATGGGAATTTAGCCGGAAATTAGAGAAGTAAAGGGGATAGGAGGAATGTGAAAGAAGTTGGAAGTATCAGAGAAAAGCTAGTTTTGTAGAGAAGCCTATTTGATATGAGAAAGTTATGTTTGTGGTTAAATCACGAAATGAGCTATAATTTCATGAAACCCTAAGATTTTTACGAATTCCAGGTTGTTTATATTAGGCGATGTGCTCAAGGAGAGCTTGGGAAAACTCGTTAGGCTGCTCTATCATTTCAGTTAAAAAAATCTTGGGCTAATTTAAGAAGAATACCTCTCTGTAGATTTCCATGAGATTAAGTGCTGACACTGTTGCATTTAAATGTTTATGCATATTATGGATGAATATTTGCATATATTGTATGAATGAAAACTTGATTTGTTTCTTATGATACATGATTTTACCATGTTATAAATTTGATGAATATACTTATGAAATAATTGCTTGCAGATTTTTATTTACTATGATTCATGTACATGATATATGAAATGCTTATGATGAATGTTATTTACAGGAATTATTATTTAAGAAATATCAAAAGTGATGTTATATGTAGACTATTACATGAATACGTTCAATTATAAATTATATGGAACGATGAGATTCCCGACCCTTAGTATAGACAGAGATGAAACTATGAGAACCGTTGAGATTAGACAACGACCGAACGTAGGAAACTGTTGATACTAGAAGACTATTAATAAATATTATGTTGGGAGGGCCCAACTCTTATCAATAGTTAATGTGGTCTTCAGGTTGGATGATGATCCAATGATTGTGTCTGTCATGATTCGTGGAACAATAAAGATCCCATCCGTCTTGTTCACGATTCAACATCCGCGATTGTGTTTGTCATGATTTGCGGAAGAATAAGATCCCTTCCATCTTGTCCGCATCTGCGATCCAATCTTGCCAGATAGAGCCGCCGCTCCTTGGTGCACTGCTTGAGCCGCTTGTCTTTATTCACTTAACAGTAAGCCGAATAATTTGATTTTCTTTGGTCTTTTTTGGATCTCTTGGGTTTTCTTTGGTTTTAGGTTGATCAATTTTAATCAACAATTTTCTTGATAATCAACTTGTGAGTGACAATTCTGTTTGAATGTCTTCTGAGAAAACGCATGAAATTTTGGTTATCAGATTCACAGAAAAGAATTATGCAACTTATGAATTTCAGTTCAAGATGTTTTTGAAAGGGAAGGAGCTTTGGGTTTATATTGGTCGGTCTTCTCCAACACTTACAGTGTCGAAAGATCTTGGTCAATGGGAGACAAAAGATGCTCAGATTGTTTCTTGGATTTTGAGATCTATTGAGGCTCATTTGGCGAAGAACTTACGATCCTTTGTCATGGCTAAAAAAATGTGAAAATTCTTGAAGCGCGTCTACAATCAAAATAATACTGCAAGGCGCTTTCAATTGGAACATGATACGAGTAATTATAGGCAAGACATTCTCTCAATTGAACAATATTATTCTGACTTTCTTAATTTATGGATCAAATATTCTGACATTATATATGCTATGGTGTCAAAGAAGAATTTAGCTAGTCTTCAGGTTATTCATGATGTGAGTCGTCGTGATTAGTTTTTTATGAAGCTCAGACCTGAATTTGAAACTATTTGGGCTGTGTGGCTGAATTGAGACCCGGTTCTTTGTTTGGATGTATGTTTTGGTGTATTACTGCCCGATGAACAAAGATTGGCGACACAAGCCGCTATTCATGCAGCTGTTGGATCATCAGAAATAGTTAATTTTGCATATGCTGCCTAGACCCGAGGGAACGAAACAAAGCCGTGTTACTGTTGCAAAGAATTTGATCATATTGCTAGCCAATGTAGTAAGAAATTCAGTAATTATTGTAAGAAAAATTAAAATATTATTAAGGAGTGTCGTACACAGCCTGAAAACCGCAAATCACAAGTCCTTCATGCTATGGTATCCGATTCTCTCAATCTTGGTTCGACATCCACAACTGCCGGCAATACTCAATCTATTCTCACACCTGATATGGTTCAACAGACGACTCTCTCTGACTTTTTTACTCTTGGTCTTCAAGGGAATGCTAAGAATTTACTTCTGTTCATTTTCCTTGATTTGTTTATTTCGATGCCACTAATCATATGACTGACACATCTGATTTATTGCATAATCAACTCCCGTATACTGGTACTCAACATATTCAGGTCGTTAATGAAAATAATATTCCGATTACGATACTTAGTGATATTAACTCTTCCTTTCGACATGTCTTGATTTATCCTAAATATCTACAAACTTACTTTCTGTTGGTCAAATGATGGATAATAATTGTGATGTACACTTTTCTCGTGATGGTTGTGTTTTGTAGGATCAGGTGTCGGGGAAGGTGATAGCGAAAAGACATAAAGTGTGTAGGTTATTTTCATTATAATTTACCGTTCCTCGGATATTCATTAGCTTCTTCAGTTGTTGAAAATAAGGTTGGCATCTGACATAGAAGATTAGGTCATCTAAATAATGTTGTTTTAAATCATTTATTCCAAAATGATATTTTTAGATCTACAGATAAAAATATATTAGTTGACTGTTTCTCTTGTAAGCTATGCAAAAGTAAGACATTGTCTTTTCCTATTTTGGGCTATCATGCCAATAAATGCTTTGATTTTATTCATAGTGATGATTGATGAATTATACCGGTTATTTCACATGCTCAATATAAATATTTTATGATATTTATAGACGATAACAACATATTCACATGGATCTATTTTTTGCATTCCAAAGCAGAAGTGTTTACCGTGTTTCAAACCTTCATATATTGAAACTCAGTTCTCCTATTGTATTAAAATCTTACGATATGACAATGGTGGTGAATACATGTCTCATGAGTTTTAGGCATTACTTTATAGCTAGGGTATTGTCTCACAACGTTTATGTTCTTATACACCTCAGCAGAATGGAGTTGCAGAACAGAAAAATCGTCATCATATGAATATAATATGACGCACACATTATTGTTAGACTCATCTATTCCAGCTAAGTTTTGGGCAAAAACATTATCTACTGCAATTTATCTGATTAATCGCTTACCATCCCAATAATTGAATTTTGATTTTCTTTACTATCGAATTTTTTGTAAACATCCTAATTATCACATGTTACATATCTTCAGATGTATTTGTTTTGATCATTTACCTGCCCATGAACGTCATAAGTTGACAACTCAGTCTGTTCGATGTGCTTTTAAGGGTTACAGTTTTAATCATAAAAACGTTTTGTGTTATAACTTGATTAATAATCGATGACGTATCTCTTAGGATATGATTTTTTTTAAACATGAATAATATTTTTCAGTACCATCTTTTGATTTTTGACACTGTTATACTTCCTCACTTTGATGATTCTTCTTTTGATAAACGATTCATGGCTGAAATTGTCTACACACGACACCTGACTCTTTCATCTCCAATCCTTCCCGACCCTGTTGAAAATGCTCCAACGTGTCTTCAACGATAAACTCGACACATTCATCCTCCAAATAAATATGATTATTCTACAATTTTAACTAATATTATACTTTCTACATCTTATTTTAAGGCTACCAAAGAAACTTGTTGGGTAAAAGACATGCAAGAGGAACTTCAGGCTCTTTAAGACAATCACACTTGTGTTATTGTTTCATGTCCTGTAGGTTTTAAACCCATTGGTTGTAAATGAGTTTATTCTCTTAAACTCTGATCTGATGGCTTCCTTGATAGATATGAGGCAAGATTGATAGCTATTGGCAATTGACAAGAATATGAGATTGATTATGAAGAGACCTTTGCACCCGTGGCTAAGATGACAACTGTCCAACTTGTTCTATCTATTGCTGTTTCTAAAGGTTGGTTTTTACGACAGACGGATGTTAAAAATGCATTTTTGCATGGGGACCTTAAGGAAGATATCTATATAACCCCTCCAGGCTTGATTTCTAAACCCTCACATGATATTTGTAAGCTTAAATGGTCTCTATACGGCTTGAAACAAGCTCCACGGGCCTAGTTTAAAAAGTTTCACAATACTCTTCTTAGTTTCTCTTTTATTCAAAGTCAGTATGATTTTTCATTATTTCTTTGGAATACTGCCAAGGGTATTGTGCTGTTATTTGTCTATGTTAATGATATTGTCATCACTGGATCCGATACTCAATTGTTGTCTTAATTATCAAAGTGTCTTCAGGGTTCCTTTCATATGAATGATTTGGGGTCTTTAACCAATTTCTTAGTTCTTGAGGTTCACTTTTCTCCTTCCGATATTTTTCTTCACAATCATAACTATACTAAGGAACTCATTGTTTTGGTTGACTCCAAGAGGGTCGTCCTGTTGATACTCCTTTGGAAGTGAATGTTAAATATCAACGGAATGATGGTGACTTTCTATTTGATCCATATCTGAATCGACAACTTGTTGGGAGTCTCAATTATCTAACCATCACACGTCTTGATATTTCATTTGCTGTGCAGCAAGTTAGTCAATTTATGCAGGCACCTACACATCTTCATTTAGCTGCAGTTCGATGTATTGTTAGGTATTGGAAAGATACTTCTCATCTTTTCTGCGGAGTCTACTATTTGCTTAACAATCTATAATGAAGCTGAGTGGGCTGACTGTTCTGATGCATGTCGATCTATTACTGGTTGGTGCATGTTTCTTGTCAACTCTTTAATTTCTTGGAAGAGAAAGAAATAAGATCGAGTGTCTAAATCTTCTACTGACTCTGAATATTGTACCATGTCCTCTGCTTGTTCTGAGATCATTTGTCTTTGAGATTTGTTGGCTGAGCTTGGTTTTCCTCAACTTGAGTCTACTTCTCTTTATGCAGATCATACTAGTGCTATTCATATTACTGCTAATCTTGTATTTCATGAGCGCACGAAACACATTAAAGTGAATTGTCATTTTATTCGAGAAGCTTATGATAACGACATTATTTCTCACTCATATCTCTTCTGATCTTCAAACGACTGTTATATTTACTACAACCATTTTTTGGCAGAGTCATCTGTTTCTTGTTGACAAATTGATGCTTCTTGATCAGCCAACATCAATTTGAGGGGAAATATCAATCAAGAATAACTGAAATTGGGCAGAATTAAGAGTTTACTTATTTAAATTGCTGAATTAAATTTCGTAACTTAATTGTACAGATTTTCCTACTGCTGAATGTATTATTACAAATTATTACTGGACTACGTAAAATAGATTGTACATACCATTATTTATTGGAATGAAAGCAAAGGAAAATGACATTAAACCTATTTACTCAAAACATTGACAACAAATATTTGTTATCCATTATTATCTACCCGCTGCACATTATAGAAAGTGGTGGTTGTTGCAATGTTGGGATTTTGATTAAGAAAGATTACTTCTCTTAATTAATCTAATTTATTAAAATTTTTTATAAACCATTGTATTTATAATTTGTATATATTATTATATTTAATTTGAGCGATACAAAATGTAGAACTTTATACAAATAGTTTGGATGAATTTGGTGTGATGAGAAAAAGCAGGGTATATTTCAAAATTAAGTTTTAATTGATCCTTAAGTTGTTTTTTGGCATTACAACAAATTTGTGGAGCTTATGTACATGTTATACAGAATGCCCAAGGAGGAGTTTTAAAGTTGAAGGAGGCGAAGGTGAACGCAAGAAGGTTGCATGATGGTTTATTTGTATGGAAACATGAGGTGACTAATGAATTTAAAGTATGGCTAAACATATATTTGTAATAGTAATCTACTAATCTGTTACAAAATGGAATTTAAAAAAAATGTCGACAGACTATTGTAATGGGAAGCATCAAGTAGGACAATAGAAGAATCATTGAAGGTTAATGCTATCATCGTAATAGAGCTGCTAATGTGGAGCTTTTAGATACCATGGATTATTAATATTATTTATTTGCATGTTATCAAATGAAAATTGGTCATAAAATGAACTATTAACATGAAAATTACTTTATAGATTTATTTTGATTCCTTAAGCTATTTTGTTTTGTTATTGAGCTATATTAAATAAATTGATCATATTTTGTTTAGGCGAACTTATAATTTCTGAGTTAATTCTCTTGGATATATGGATGCATTTTTATTTTCATATGTATGGTCTATATGGCTTTATAAGTAATATGTCATGATCCATCCAATTTTTAGGAAAGGCGTCAAACTAATTCAAGAAAAATGTTTTGTTTGAATATTTGATGCCATACATCTAATGTTTATCTTTGCTCTACAGGATGTATTTAGATCCTTTGTCAGAGCTATCTTTCATGAATATATATGCACAACGCGAGAATGTTCCAGGCACAGTTATAATTGATGGTAAGCCATATGATTTACCTGTGTAATTTTTCTATACGTCACATGTTTTTCAATAAAGAACTTTCGATAATCTTTCAGTCTCATTTTAATTGTGTAGCATGGTTGTTGTGGCTCATTGCATGTTCCAAATAAGAATTTTTTTCTTAATCGATTGATGTGTAACAACATGTAATAATACTATTTTTTAACACCAAAAAAAATGCCAGTACCGTTCTCTGGAATTTTATCATATTTTATTGTTGCTTACTTGGAAGGAGTATACCCATCTGAATTTTCTTATCATTGTCTTTTTTGTCTTGCGCACTTTATTTTTTTCAAATATTTTACTACATACTTTTCAGAGGTTGTGTATGGTGCTATGACGTGGTTACTTGTAGTGTGATTTGGAAAAATATTTAAAAAAACTTTTCTTATAACTCTCACCCACCCCATTTGTGGGGACCCCTTGCACTTTTTATATCCTTGTCTCCCCCAATGGTTGCATAGCAATTATGATGACTCATTATTATGCTGTGTTATTTCTAGTCAAAGCATTCTAATTGTTCCAAAAGATATTGATTATTTTTTAACTTACAAAATGGTGATTGAACAAAGGCAGCTGAATTTTCTTATGGGAAGGAGTTTTACAAGACTTTATTAGGATGTACTGCATTTCTGCACATTTTATATTTGTAATTCTGAACATAAATGATCTATCATCAAGAAATACAATGAAACAAAGAGAGTATTTTTGAGAAATTCTTTGAGAGACATCAAAGAGGGTAAGATAGTTGGAAATTAATATTATTGGGTATGATTAGAGGACAAAAGAAGAAGCACCAATTGTGAGAAATGATTATATTTGAGATACAGTTTTGCCTAAAATATAGTGAGGATATGATAGTTGATAGTTGATAGTTGGTTGTAATTGTTTTGGCATGTAAAACAAAATGAAGATGAAGCACTAATAATGCTCTATGGTAGGAAGCATAGTGTTATTAGTTGGAAAGTATCATGGTAGGAGCTCACGTAGATTTAGGTAACCAAAATTAATGCTAAAGCAGCTCTAAAAATGGATGCTAAAGCAACTCTAAAAATGAATGCATGACGAAGAATGCTCCACATAGAAAAATACAAATATTCGAACTATAGATGCTGTTGTTGATGTTGTTTGTGATGAAGATGACATGAATGAAGCTAAAGAAGGATTCGACTTGATCACTATAGCTGATGAAAATTAACTTCAATTGCCTAAAATATATTTGTTTGATTTATGCGTTCTTTAAGCATTTGAGTATTTGTAATCTTGTTACTCTACTTAATGAAGGTGGATCTGGATACTGCAAGTATGGTTGGAGCAAGTATTCCTCTCCCTCTGGACGTTGTGCAACATTTTTGGTTAGTTTTGTGCTTATTATGCATAAGCCTTTAGTTGTAGTCCTTTAATGAATGCCAACACTAATATTTTATTTAGTTCATTCTCTACTATTAAACCCCAAGAATCTTTGTTTATTGTTTATATATGATTATAACTTGATCAACTTTACGATTTTCATTGTTCTCAGGAATTTGGTAATATAGAATCTCCAATGTATTCAAGACTTCGTCATTTCTTTTCAACAATCTATTCAAGGTTAAATTTTCTGTCTCTTAGTCATCATTAAATATATATAATATATGATTACATATGGTTTACTAGCCTCAAGAAACATGATAACTAAGGTGAAGGCGGTGATTCAAGTGGTTTCTAATTCATTTTCAACACTAGAAAAAAGTTCTATATGATGACTCCCCATCATAGGATAAGCTTATATCAGTTAATTTCATTGACTGTCTATATGACACACCCTGTATCAGCCACCCCATTAATTGCTCACCATTATGTGCCATTTTTTTATGCCATGGCTTCGTTCCTCATGAACTCATTGTCATTACAACTGTCAAAGTTTGCGATATTTTTTATTTTGTTTTCTATACTCATCATGATGCTATTTATATTTGTTTTTTATATCTTTCTATTATTTTATCATTCTATCTTTTGTGTTGTCAACCGATATTTTGCTTTTAGTTCAAGGAATGTTTTTTTAGCTATTTATTCCACTAGTCATTTAAAGCTTACATATGCTATTTTATGGGTGAAAGTTGCTTGAATGCATTGTTGGCCTCTTCCAAAATTAATTGTTTGACCCCATCTTGCCGAGTGATTAAATATTCTGGCTTATCGAGTTTTATATGTTATGGGAAACAAATATGATAATATTATGGTTGTCTTATAATGCACTTTTATCCACATTATTTTATTGGGATGTACTACCTTGAACTCTTCCTATATTGGCCATGCCATCTCGTCTTTTGGAAGAGAATATTTGTGAAACTGAGGGACTTTTTTTCACAATTAATATTTGGAGGGAGAGTAAGTGAGTGTATTCCATAAAAGGAGATTTATTATTCGTGTTATACTTTTTTCAATTACTTGAACTCAATGAGGTAGGAATAACAAATATTTTATGAATCTATGTAAAAGACAATATCTCACTATCAAATTCAAGTAAAGTAGAGAATATGACTTGCTTATTCTCCCAAGGTGCAGTAAGGTTAAGCACAATCGAAAACGCTATCAAGAGACATTCTTGATTATAAAAAATGTCTTGTGTTTTAATCTGCCTAGGTCAACATAAATAAGAGACTATGATTTAAAATTTGTTATTTTAATAGGGCTCTATAATTTGAAACTATTTAATCCAGAAGTAGAGAACAATCTCCCATGGTGCAGTAAGGTAAATTACAAGAAAAAAACACCATCAAGTTACATTCTTGATTCTAGAAAATATGTTTGTGTTTTAATTTGCCTAGGTCAACATCAAGGAGAGACTATGATTTAAAAATTGTTATTTAATTGGGCGATCTATGACTGTTTAATTCAGAAGTTGAAAAGTCAGTTACAATAATCAAGTGAGACGATTGCCTTTTTAATTGAAAACCAATGTAATAAAATTCAACAACCGTGATGAGCTACAAAGGGCCTAAAGGATGATGGTTAAGGATACTGAATTTTGGAAAAAGATTAATGTAGTTAAAATTTCATAGATCTATCATTCTAGATTATCTAGCACGAAATCACTTAGACATGAAGGTAGTTATACTAGCTTAATTTTGAGATGCTCAATGAACAACTATGAATTATGTCATTAAGAGTTAGCATTGTGATGTCAAGCTAAGGAGAAAAATAGAAGATTCATAATCAGACGATTTCTAGGCGATAGACCAAATAGAGGCAAGAATTATTATATTTAGCTGTATTAAATTTGCCTACGGAAAGATAAGAATGTAATTGCACAAATATATGCAACCAGGTTTGCTCAAATGGACTTACAATTCTACTTTGATCATGACAGTTACTACTTAACATTCTAGATTCTTAGGCTTATAAAAAAAAAGCCATGCCAACAATAGATGGTTCTATTTTAAAGACATTTTATGTAATGAAAGTTATTAAGTGAAAGGTTTTTACGTGTTGAGATATTGACCGTGTTGTGAAGGTGCACAAACACTAGGTGATGCGGTCGTGAGGGGCATGGGATTCACTTCCTGCATCCACACCTGAACCGACACTAGGTGATGTGGGCGTGACTCGCGTGTGATTTACTTCTTGTTTTCACGCCCGGACCAACTGGTATGGGATAACCGACTAGTTCCTCCACATAGGTTTGGCGCCTCATTTCAACAGAAGACCCCAAACCTAATTACCTAGGACTTATATATTTGCTCTTGTTGTTTTGAATTTCAGTTTTTGTAAGTTTCTCGTCGGAACAACCATTAGTGTCTATAGTTTTTTCTTCTAGGATATCCATTGGTGAGTGGTACTTCGATTGCGTCTTATTCTGAGGTGGTGACTATTCTCAACCTTTCCTTCCGCCACATCCTTTCCTCTGCCACCGCTGTCATTGTACCTGCTACAGATGCCTGGATACAACTCTCTTTTGTTGTGTTTCTGCAGTTTCGCTTTGCTGTCACTTTCCATATCTTCTTCCACCTACTGCTGCCTCGCAATCCCTCGTTCCCGCTTACTACTGCCTCTCCTAATCCAACAACCAACCTTCCTCCACTGATAGCCGCCCCCAACCAACAATGTCTTCTTTCAATCCCTTTCCTCATCACTGCCGTTGTCCAGGGGTAGCGAATCTGCTAGTTTCTTAGCTGCCATCCCCGACCGCCCGCTCTGCCAAACACCACCCTTCCATTCCGCCCAACCTACTACCACCCATTTGGGATAAAACCATAACTACGTTTATGTCGAATCTGTTGCTATTTCTATTCTGTTTGTGTGACTATATTTCCCTATTTTGAATTCAGTAATAACATTTTGTTTACTTGTCGTGGTCTGGGTTAATTTCGGTTATCACTAGTGGTTTTAATTGCTGGTAAATATCTCATCCAATAGATTCAAAGAGAACAAGTTTTAATTTATTAAGGCATTAAGCTATGTAATTAATTTTAATAAACCTTTTTTTCCAAAGTTGATTTTATATTGATTAATCTATTTATTAAAGATGCTAGAAATGATTTATACTAAGAGTCTACTACAATCATATGAGTTCCACGTAATCATACCCAATAATAAACCAAGAAAAACGTCACATGAGAGTAGCAATTATATATATATATATATATATATATATATATATATATATATATATATATATGTAGTTATATCAAATAAAAAAAAAGCAGTCGAGTTTTGTATGATACACACTCAAACTCTTAAATTTATTTAAAAATAAAATTGACAACAAAAATAAGTTCGAGAATTTTTTCACTCCTAGTTATTATCACATGGATGACACTTTATACTTAATCTATCTAGTTTTAGGTATCATCAGATCCACTCGACTTGACGTAGCAGCTCTACGATGAGTTTTTTCATGCTCGTCTCGAGCTCGCTGCCTAATGCATGCAACCCAAAAATCATAGACATCATAGGAATTCATGAAATTCCAACTCATATTGTGATTTAACCCAGAACACGACCTATTTGCTAAAGCATACCTCAAACGAGCTTCTTGACACAAATCCGTCCCTCCAATACTGCCAAATTTTCTCCCAACTCTTTCTAACACCTCAAAACTCCCTTCCCCTTCACTAATTCTGTGCTCAAGTCTTTAAGGAAGCTTCCAAATCACTTTTCACACTTCTGACACCAGTTTGGTGCTTTTGAAGGCTACCGAAAATGAAAAAGCACACAAAATCGAGACAAGTATTAAAACAAAAGCAAGAGGAAAGAAATAAAAGTCTTAAATAGCTTGAGAGAGGGATTCATACTCACCAATTTCACCTCAGGTCTTTGGATCGCATCTTGCGACTCCTAGATGGCCGCCTATACCTTTCTATTTGTCGCAACTATAATGCCCTTAATCGAACCCCTTCTAGCGTGCAATACGAGAGCAGGGAGATGCGGAGTGCGACACTCAAGCGATCCTCCCTGAATTCTTAATTGTAAATCGAATCAAATCATTGTAGACTGAGAGATATGGGATTAGAGAGATTAGGAAAGGAGATTAAGGTTTAACTAAGGTTAGTATACTTATAACTTCAAAATTTTATATTTTCCAATCTAATAATAATTAATATATAGTACTTTATATTGAATTGACTAATTTCATGCATAAAATTTTATAAAAATAATTCGGTTGACTTATGAGGGTTGCAAAAATTGAGATACTTTTAAAATTTGATGAACTTTACATAGGATCTCAAAGGTGGGTGTTATAATTCTCCCATCTATAGAAATTTTATCCTAAAAAATTTCTGACTTGAATAGAGAGGGATATTTCTGTCATATTTCCTCTTCTTTTTCCCATATCGCTTCTTTTTCATGCCCATGCTTTTAATTTATCTTGACAAAGGGAATTTGTCTGTTTCTTTGCTTTTTAATATCAGTTTCTAAAATACTTTTAGGTTATTCAATATAAGTTAGAATTTTCTGCACGTCAATTTCTTCCTGTGAAATCCCTTGCTCGGAATATCTAACATATCTGCAGGTAATACTAATCTTTACGCAACTGGACTGATCCTTTCCAACATTTCAAAAGGACCGATGTATGTAGGACTCAATTTGTTTCCTTGATCCTTTCCAGAATTTTAAAGGACTGATGTATGTAGGACTCAATTTGTTTCTTTTACCAAATCTAACTGTATCTTTCATTGGCCCGACTTTCAAGAATATGAAATCTCTAACTTCAAATTTGACTGCTTTGTGCGTTGGTTCATAGTATTTCTGCTGTCGATTCTGAGCAACTTTCAATCTGTTTTTGATTAATATAATTTTCTCTATAGCTTCATCAACTAAATTAGGTCCTAATATTTGATGTTCACCCTCTGCGACCCAACTTAGTGGAGTTCTACATTTTCTGCTAAATGCTTCATAAGGGGCCATTTTGATACTGGACTGATAGCTTTTGTTGTAGGAGAACTCGTCATTGTAACTTGATCTTCTAACTGTCCAAAGTCGAGAACACATAGTCTTAATTTTCCAATAACTGAATTGTTCTTTCTGTTTGTCTGTCGGTTTGTGATTGAAACGCAATGGTGAAATGCAACTGTGTACCAAAATCTTGTTTAATGCCTTTTCACAACCTGTACGTAAATCTTTCATTTCTGTTAGAAACAATAACTTTTAGAATACCATGTAATCTGATAATTTCTTTGACATATAATCTATCCAACTTTTCAACTAAATTAATTTGCCTGATTGGTAAATGGTGAGCTGACTTCATTATCCTGACAATAATAACTCAAATACTGACGTGAGCCTGTCTGGATTAAGAAAATCCCATAGCAAAATCCAAAGTAATTTCTTTCAATTTCAATTCAAGTCTTGATAATGATTGTAGCAATTCACTGGGTCTCTGATGCTCAACCTTTACAATCTGGCATGCTTGACATTGTTATACATATTGAGCAGCATCTTTCTTCATACATGACCACCAAAATATCAGTTTAAAGTCCTTGTATAGTTTAGTGCTGCCTAAGTGAATTTGGTTGCCTGCATGATGAGGTTCATGTAGAATTTCTTTTCTCAAATCAGTAGGCACCCATAACTACAACATATGTTTGATTACACCATCCTCATCAAATGTAGCAACCCTCTTTTCGGATTGAAATTGTTTGGAGAAGTTTTGTATATTCACTATTACCTTTCTGAGTTGCATTGATTCTATCTATCAAATTAGATTGCACTGTCAACTGATGTAAATACCCACTATTTCTGGTCTTTTAACTTCGAACTGTAGGACATTAATTTCTTTAATCAACTTTGGCTTCTAAGTGATAATCCAACTTGCATTGCCTGTGGATTTACGACTCAATGCATCGCCAATTACATTTGTTCGGCCATGACAATACTATATATTAAAATCATAGTCTCTGATCAGCTTAAACTATGTTCGCTGCCTCAAATTCAGCTCTTTTTGTGTGAAAATGTACTTCAGACTTTGATGATCAATAATAATCCAGCTTGCACTACCTGAGAATTTACGAATCAATGCATCGACAACTACATTTATTGGCCATGATAATACTATATATTCAAATCATTTTCTTTGTTCAGCTCTAACTATATTCGTTGCATGAAATTCAACTCTTTTTGTGTGAAAATGTATTTTATACTTTAATGATCAGTGAATACTTCGCTTTTCATGTCATACAAATAATGTCACCAAATCTTGAGAGCAAACACTACGGGAGACAACTCCATGTCATGCGTGGGATATTTCCTTAATGTGTCTTCAACTGTTGGGATGCATAAGCTATCGCCTTTCTATTCTTCATTAAAACACAACCCAAGCCTCACTATAAATCTGGAATGCCTCTATACTTGATGGAATAGTTAAAATTGATGTAGTGGTCAAATGTTCAACTCTTGAAAATTGTGCTTAAATTGAACGTCTTTTCTCATCATCTTGGACAACGACATAGCTATATGTGAAAATCTTTTTACAAAACTCTTGTAATATCCAACCAAATAAAAAATCTGTGTACCTTCGTAACATTTTTTGCAGTATGCCATTTCACAATTGCTTAACCTTTTGAGAATTAACTGAGATTTCTTGTCTACTCATAACGTGTCCCAAAAATTCAATGCTTCTCTACCAAATTTACTTTTAAAAAATTTTACATACAGTTGATGCTGTCTCACCAGCTCTCAATTTATCTTCATATAGTTGGCATGACCTCATTATTCCTGAATAAATTAGAATTTCATCAATAAAAATAATAACAAACTATCATCAATAAAAATAAGATCAAAATGATCCATATACGACTTGAAATTTTGTCTCATCAAGTCCATAAATATAGCAGTAGCATTATTTAAGCCAAAATACATTATTAAGAATTCGTAATGGCCATACTTGATCCCAAAAGTTGTCTTATTTTATCTGCCTCATTGTCATTGATCTGATGATATTCCGATCTCAAATCATTTCTGAAAAATATAGTAGCCCCTTCTAACCGATCAAATATATCATTGATTCTGGGCAATTGATATTTGTTCTTGATAAACCTTGTTCAACTCTCTATAATGAATACATAGCTGCATCAATCCATCTTTTTTTTGACGAACAATACTGGAACACTCTAAGGTGAATTGCTTGGTTAGATAAAATCCTTATCTATTTGTTCCTGTAATTTACATTTTAATTCCTGTAATTTCATCGGAGCCATTCTGTATGGAACTTGAAAAGTGCAAATGTATATGGCTGCACATCAATGCCAAACTCAACTTCTCGTTTTGGCGGTAGCCCTAACAATTTTTCGGGAAATACATAAGAATTTAACAACAACTGAAATGCTTTTCAAATCCAACACATGTTTATTTAGCAGTTCTAATTTGGCCATAATTACTACTTCACCCCTTCATAAATACTTCCTAATTTTCACTCTATTGATCAGAGATGATTGTGCATTTCAATCACATAAGATATATGATGACCTTTCATCTGGAAAATTGAGTTTCACTCACCTTTTCTAGTATTTAATTATAGCAAAATGATTTACCAACCAATCTATCCCCAATATCGCATCAAAAGTCTATCTTGGAATGATAATCAACTCTGCTTGCAACTTTTAATCATGAATATTAATGTGTACGATACATTTTTTTTTGCAGAAAAATAACTTCTCGAAAGCATCATAACAAACAATGCTGGAGTAAAATGCATAATATCAACATTTAAATTAAAAACGAACTCATCAGAAATAAAAGAATGCGATGCACCTGAATCAAGTAGAACTGTGCCAAATTGATTTTGAAACATAAACGTACCTGCAACTACTTATTCAGATTATTTGGTTTCTTGTGGGGTAATTGTGAAAAATCGAGCTTTTACTGGTTACTCAGTTTTGCGTTTTGAATTTTTCATTTGCTCAAGTAGAAGGTTTTCCCAAAAACTGAGATTTGTTAGACTGGCTACCTTCAAAAATGTTTTTGGTCTGTCCTTGTCCTTGAATTATTAGTGGTCTGATGTTTTTTTTCCCGTGGATAGTTAATTTGAATATGCCATAGCTGTTTAAATTTGTAATATTTCACCTTTTTTCGTTCGTGGCTGCTATAGTGCACCCGAGCAGAAGATGGGGAGTAGGACACTTAAATTATCCTTCATTAATTTTTAGCCGTTCGATCGAATCAAACCATTTCATACCTTGAGAGACAATATTAGGGAGATTAGGAAAGGAGATTAAGATTTAATTAAGGTAATTATACTTATAACTTCACAATTATATAAAAATAATTCGGTTGAATTCTAAGCGGTACGAAAATTGAGTTACTTGTAAAATTTGCCAAACTTTACATGGGATCCTAAAATTTGGGTGTTACAACATGGTTCAACCAGAACATCACTCAGATGTGTGCAAAGAATTGTAGACATTTTTTTTTTTTGTGATTTATGTAAACTATTTTAAATAAAAATTAATTTTGATTATTTTGAATTTATGTAAACCATTTTTAAAAAATTGCTATGGATTTCTTGGATATATACAGTCGCAAGACCCAAATTACAATTGAGATTTAGAAATTAAATTGATGTTTTAAAACTGAAATTGTATGTTTTAAAAATTAAAGATTTGAAAAATTAAACTCAAATGGTAGGCCAAGGTAAAGGCCAAATTCAAAGATCAAATTCAATTTTATTTAATTACCTGAATAATGCTCAAAAGTAGGAAGTAATTGGAGAATTTGAAGAAGTTTTCAGTCCTTATTCATATTGCGCTAACTAAATTTTCAGATGTCTTTAATCCAGTTAAAATACATGCCCAAATATTAAGGTTATGGTTGTGAATACTTAATGGTTTCACCATTATCAAAAAAGGGGCAAAAATTATTAAAAGTATAAATATATAGAAACATTCCCAATATATTTGGGGATGTTTAATGTTTAACTTCTGATTTTGAGAGGCTTGATTAATTAATCGATGAAGTTATGTGCTTTATATTATTAAAGTGAGGAGCTTTTGATAATGAATTGATTGATATTTGATGCAAACACATGCGATTCCCATAAACTTCGAAACACGTGCTCATGTAGATGCAATGAACCGTCTCAATAAATTTATATATTTTTTGAAATTATTTGAAGTTTTTAATAATTAAAGCTAAATTACAATACTTGGAAAAAAGTGAAGTAAATTTAAAAGTTAGATAATTTAGAGAGTGTTCAAGAACGTTTAAAATTATGTTTGAAATAAAAATTGTTCATGAATAAAGTCATTAATGCATAAATTTGATTTTTCTTGGAATCCTATTTTCTATACATTCAAAATATAGGATTGTTTTTAATCTTAACATAATATGTTGTGCATGCGAATTTTGGAAAACTATGGCATTGCACTCAATGCCTTAAAATGAGATGGTTAAGAAACTCTAAATTTATTAATGCTATTTAGGTACTGCTTGATAATTAAAAATCGAAATAATGAATATTTAATTGTTAGAAATCGGGAACCTATAGGAAGATTTGGGCCAATAGGGGTAAATCAATTGTAGGTATTAGTTACAATCAATATGATTAAATTAACTAATTTGACTTGAAATGTCTATTTGGGTTAAATGAACCAATTGGATGAATTGGGCTTTGTTAAGAGTCAATCAAGCTTGAGTCACCTTTGTTTAATTAATTGAAAGAATCTCCAAACTTGACTTTGCTCAATGTGGCTGAATTGATAAAATTGATCCTACAAGCCTTAAATGGTAATTTGGGTTAACTATGGTTATATGGACCAATTTACATTATTGGAGGGCCAATTGGGGTCAAGTATTTTATGATGGACTTATTAAAATGTTTTAAATCATTATGATAACTATGGTTATATGGGCCAAATAAATTTATTGGATGATCAATTGGAGTATGGTGGACTTATTAAAATTTTTTAAGTCATTATGAATCATCAATTTTATGGATTTGGCCTATGGTTAAATAAGTCCAGTTGTTCTTGGTTTTTTTAGAAGGTTTCAATCAAGCTTCATTAAAGGTCTATTTGGCTCTATTAGGTCATCTATAATTTATTGCGGCATATTAAAGGGGTGTTGGACAAAAGTAATTTGTCCAAGTTTTGATGGTTTGGGTCTAATAATCTAATTGGATTTCATTGGGCCAAGCTAGGGTTCAAGGAGATTTAGCTTAGTCTACTCCAATGGTCAACTATAGTCATTTCTTTTATGTGATTTGGTGATCTAACCTTTATGAAAGATGTTCAACCATTCGATGTGATAAATTAGTTCAAAATAACCAAATAAGTTTGGATAAAAAGGTATTGCGGTAATGTTAATCGATAGGTCAACCTTGGTCCACAGGTTGAGTTCAGGAGATCTCACGGTTTATTACATTGCACATGTATGTAATTGAACCATTGAGAGAGATATGGATTACCTAGACCACTATTCGAGGTCGTTGGGACCAATCAAGGTTAACCATGAAAGAAGTTCTTCCATGCGACTAACTTAGGGTCAAACCTATTGATAGAATTGAACCGTCATTTCATGGTTCTCTTCGTTGTTTTAACTCTGAATTTCCGTCAAACATTTTTTATCCCTTTCGAAACTCTACCCAGCTTGCATATTCTATTTCTATTGCTATTCCACTACCTCTCTGCGCTGACTCTAGAATAGTGTCAAACTCAATATTACCTTGTAATCTATAATACTTATTTTTCTTAACAGTCTAATGATGGCGTTCTAGATAGACGGCTTGTCTGATTGGTTATCTAAATTGCTTCCAAGTTAACTTACATTCTCATTATTATTAAGGTTTCTTTTGCTATGTTAATTGCAGGATGCAGGTGAAGCCATCATCTCAGCCAATTATTGTATCTATACCAATCTGTCACTCTGATGGTTAGTAAAGTTTCTTGTAAAATTTGCCTGTGAATTCAGGATTAGTAATCTTGTTGGTCAAGTTGAAGTTCAATTCCTGAATATGTTTGGCGATTTTTCTTTGGGCGTTGCATATGGTTTATCATATCTTATTTGTGAATTTCTTTGTTCTTTCAAACATCAATAAAATCACAAATAATCATAAGTTTATTTTAGCCACAGGCTCGTGAAAATGCTCAGTTGTTCATCTTTTTCTCTTGTCCTTATTAGATACTGAATCCGCTAGAGCATCTAGAAGACAACTTAGAGAAGCAATATATACAGTTCTCGCTGATCTGAATGCACCTGCTGTTTGTGCAATTGATCAGGTGTTTTATCTAATTTTTTCCTGCTATTTCATTTTTTGTAAGCATGAATGCATTCTGTTATTATTCCTATCACGGCGTCCAATAAACTTAGCTGAACTTGGAAACACGGGCTTTTGCTATTCATGACCAATTCATTCGTCTTTACAGAGCTTGATGTAATAGTCAATATAAATGTATTTAAAATATCATTATTGTGTATGACTACAATAAAATGTCATTCTCTTGTGTTTGTGTGTGTATGGGAGTGAGAGAAAGAGAGAGAGAGGGTGGGGAGCGAGAGAGTGATGATATATTTCCTTCTATTCTCTCTCTCTTGGTGCGATTCTTATTATTTAGGTTAGTAACTTAGAGCCTTAAGGTGGCTGAGTGGGGCCAGGCTTTACTCTATCATCTAGTTTTCATGAGCTATTCCATTTAAAAAGAGAACCCTTTTGTGCGCATTTGTTTATGCTCTGCCATGGGGACCTTACTCTTGCACTTTTTTTTAATCATAACCAACTTATTTAACTTATTTCTTTCTTTTTGAATTAATATTTTTTTTCAATTTTTTTTTATTTTCTCACATTCTTGCATTGCCCTTTTTTTTTTTTTTAAGTTAGATGCTTCAAAATTAAAGTAAATAAGTATATTGATTAAAAATGAAGTTATCAAGATGGAAATACTTATTTGATAAATCAATAAGTAATGGCTTTAAGAAAGAAATTTCTTTGGTAGTGCATGATGGACAATAGGAGAGTAAGAATTCTCTTATTCCTTAATGATGAAATTACAACTCTCCTCCTTATATAAATAGTAAAAGCTAGTCCTACCATTACAACCTACTAAAGATACAACCAACAAAAGAAAAGAAATATAACATAATAAAAAAGGACAAAACGAGAATAAATCTAAAATAGAAAATTCATAATTCCATACTCCTTCTCAAGCTGGTTCATAGATGTTTTAAAGACAGCCTTTCTGGAGGTAGAGATTTAGTGAATACATCAACAACTTGGAGATGAGTTAGAATGTAGATTAAGTAAATAATGTCTTCATTGACTGCGGAGTAAATAAGTTGGTTATGTTTAAAAAAATAGGGCCTGGTTAAATAAGTTGGTTATGATTAAAAAAAGTTCAAGAGTAAGGTTTAAATCTCAATGTGCTTGGTCATGTCATGATGCACAAGATTCTTTGCATTACTAATGACAACTTGGCTATCACAAAACGTCTTTATTGGATTGACTGCGGAGTATCTCAACTCATTTAGTACCCCATTGAATCCACATTCCTTCACTAGTTCCTAAAGTAAGTGCTCGATACTCAAATTCTACACTACTAGAGACTAATACTTGCTTCTTGCTCTTCCATGTGATAAAATTTCCCCAGACATAGGAACAATACCTAGAGGTGGGTATTTTGTCCGCAGTTCTCCTGCCTAGCTAGTATCAGTGTACATCTCCACCTCTCTGTTGTCAGATTTCTTAACCAATAACCCTCTGTCAGGGATTTTCTTAAGAAATCTCCAAATATTCTTCATTTGTACTATTAATGCGTTGACTTACTATGTCGACTGAGTAATCGATATCAGATCTAGTGTATGATAAGTGGATAATTTTTCCCATCAATCTTTGGTATCTACTTTTCCACTGTTTTCTTCTCTTAACAATACCATTTTTTGAAATTCATCTGAGTCTCAACAAGTTTGCACCCCAACATTTTTGTTTATTTTAATAGTTCTAGGTTGTAATTTCTTTGGTATATCATAATACCCATTCTAAACCTGACCACTTTCATGCCCAGAAAGTATCTTATTGCTTATAGATCCTTAATTTCAAATTTAGTAGCAAAATTCTCCTTAATCTTCCCAATTCCTTTGTCATCATCACCTGTCAGTATCATATTATCCACATATAAAATGTGTATAACTTTCTTAAATTCTTGTGTATGCTTTATGAACAGTTTATGTTCTGCTTTGTATTGGATGTACCCATTATATTTTATAGTCTTAGCAAACTTGTCAAATCAAGCCCTTGGAGATTGTTCGAGGCAATGAAGTGATTTTCTTAGTTTACAAACCAGATGTTTATTTGATTCATTACTTCAAAAAGTAATATGAAAAAAGCAGAAACACACAAAATAAATTTATTAATAGGGAAATAGGGTTACAACACAACACAAACTGAAAATAATATCACTAACACATAAAATGACACAAACAACACCTCAAAAGTGCATCCCACATGCGGTGGAGTTTTGCTAGGCGGATTGTGATGGCTAGTGAGGGTGGTGGTAGCAAAGGTAGAGTGAGAAATTGCAGGAAAAGCTACAGGAGCTGGCTGTTCAGTGCAGCGACAACGAGAAATTGGGGCAGAAACGATAGGAACTACAATGGTTTGTTGTCCCGGGGAGGAGACAACAAGGACTGGTGGGTCCGAAGCCATGTTAGCAACGATGGGAAGGTGCTGAACAATAGGGTAAATGCAGGAGATGGGGTGACAAAGGATGTGGAAGGGGATTAGGAGTGACCGAGCTATGGGGAAGGAGGAGGAGGGTTGGATAGCGAAAAGGGAGGAAGATACAAACCACATTGGAGTTGGATATAGTCGAAACCCACCACCTTGTCGGATACAACCCACAAAGGGGAAAAGGACTCCACACAGGAATATAAAATCAATACATAGTAAAAATCACTCTAAACTCTGAAAATAACAAATAAATAGACTCTTATATGAAGAAGAAAGGAAATAAATAAAGAAGGAAACTCCCACACAAGAGGAAGGGGTGGGGAGGTAATCTCGCCCCGTCGAACTTCCGTCTCCAGGCCGCTCGGTTTGAGTTTACCATGAACATGCCTCAATTGGGTCGGCCGACTCAACAAAGAGACTCCCATGTCCCCCGTTCCCATGTCACCACTCTCTTGCGTCAGATCCGCTACGCGTCAGTCCCTTGGGGTTGGGGGAGCTTCGACCTCATTCGTCGCAGCTTTTGGTTCTTGTCTTCAATCTTGATGATACTTGGGTCCTCATGATATGACGTTAAGTCCCCTTGGCATGTCGATGCCGGTGTTGTCATTCCACAACATAGTCTAGTAGAATAGGTAGCTATCCTTTTTTGGCACATCTAAGCGAGAGCTGCATAAAGAAGTGGGTTCTCGCAATGCAACTCACGAGCCCTTATATTTGAAATCTTCTCCTTTCACTTTTTGTGCATAGTGTGCGATGGTTGGGTAACAAGTATGTGAAGAGAACTAAATTTTGGGATGAAATCTCTGGCAGATTGTGCCATTCTATTTAGCGACCACTTATGAGAGACATTTTCTTCAGTGAAGACTTAGATTTCATTGAAGAATTTTCATCCCCCCTCAAACCCCTAGAGCACATTTCAAAGCTGAAGTTCATCACTTTTGTCTGGACATCTGCTGATGGTTACCGCGCTAAGCTGAATCTTCTTGACCTCATTTTTTGGTCGAATGCAGCTTCCAGAGTCATATAAAGCTTCTGGAAAGGTCCTAGTGTCTTTGAACCCTTAGAAAAAGTCACCTGCCCCTCTTTTCCTGGCTTGACATGGTCACGATGGGCGTGGTCACGGTAGGCAGGGGGCGTGACCATGCCCCAGCCTAGGCGTGGTCATGCCACCCTACTTTCAGTTCTCTCGGTCGCATCACTGATCTGTGACCTTCGTCCACGGATCGACATCACGACTGTCCATTCAATCGAATAGATCAAAATAGTCGGCTACTGTCCACGATTGCGGAAACCGCCGGAGTAATCTGGGCACTCCATTTTCCATTTGATCGACGACTCAGGATAGCCGCTGACGCCTATAAAGGGCTACTGTTCATGCCTCATCCATAAGAGACAGTAGAGCAATCCACGGTGCAGTGTAGTGCAGCGGGCAGAAAGCTGTGCAAGGTGTAGTGTCGAAGTGTCTTCCTCTGCTCTCTTCTGCGAACTTTATTCTCCTTCGGTCAGCCGCCTCCATTGTTAGTCTTTTTACTTAAGTTTAGTTTTTTTACTCTATTTAAATATTATTAAGTCAAGTTTAAGATTTAGTGTTTTAAGAGTCGGTTAGGCTAACTCAATAGCCTTGGATTAGGCTTGGGTTTGGGTTCAACTCAGTTTGATCTGAGCCCGACTTAATCCTAATCCCTAAAATGATTTAGCCCAAACCCAAACCTAACCCAAACCTAACCCAGGTTTGACCCAACCTAGAGCTGACTCAACCTAACACAAATCCTAAACCTAACCCAGGTCTTACCCAACCCAGACTTGACACCCAATCTAATCTAAACCTTAAACCTAACTCAGGTCTGACCCTTAAACCTAACTCAGGTCTGACCCAATCCATACCTGACTCAACCTAACAGAAACCCTAAACCTAGGTCTGATCCAACCCACACCTCACTCAGCCTAACCTAATCCAAAACTAATCCAGGCCTGACCCAACCTAGACTTGACCTAGCTCAGGTCTAGCCAAACCTAACCCGGACCTGACCCAACCCAGACCTGACCCAACCTTGACTCGACCTAGCTCAGGTCTAGCCTAACCTAATCCAATCATAATCCAGGTCTAACCCAACCTAGACTCGTTCTAGCTCAAGTCTAGCCCAACCTAACCCAAATCTAGTTGGGTTTACCCAAGTCAACCCGGGTCAACTTAGATAAACCCCAACCTACCCGGGTTAGCCCAAACCCAATCCTACTCTACCTAGTCAACCCAATTCAACCATGGTCAATCCAAATCAAACCCTAACATATCTGGTTCAACCAAAGTCAATCCAAATGTTTTTACACTAACAAAATAATTTTAAACAGCATGACTATTTTACGACAATGAAGCAATATTCATCACATTTAACTAAGCATGGAATATAAATTGTCCATAAATAAGCAATCTTACACGAGCACACTAAGTTACTATTTTCCAGGGATGATTTAGTTTTCATTACCATCTAATCTATATTTTCATCTCTTGTGTTCTGTTTTTTTTTTTAATTTTTTTTTTTATGATCACTGGTTTTTCTATCTCTTCTATATCCATCACATTATGCTTCTTCTCCATAATCAACTTTTGCTGCTCTAGAACTTAAAGCTTTGCATCCATATTGAGTCAAATTGTTTCTAGTATGTATTTCTATTTTGCGAAATCTCGTCTCTTTCACTTCACATCTTTTCAAAATAACATCATGGAAAACTGACTCAATTTTCTTTTTACGAAGCTTTAGCATCCATATCTTCAACAATGCTGCGGAGCTTGCCCAATTGCATGGCCCATAAGACTAGATGATCACCTAGGCATACCTTTGTAATGGTTGCCCATTCTATAGATTTTTATGGAGCTATGGGCTTGCGCGAGAACCTAGGCTTGTGTGCAGCATAATCTTCAAGAACACTGGTTAAATCCAATTGATCTAGCTGTCTCTATTTTTGCGCTTATGCTACTGCTCTCAGCATGTAAAGTGAATTTCTTATGCTTAGGACAACTGAAGATGAAATCTTTTTCGACATTGTTATTTTACTAGTGTCTTTGATCACACTGATGTTATGAAATCTCATTCTACTTTGTTATGTTGTGTATCTAATCACTGATGCTATTTCTTACGTAAAATTGCAGGCTGTATTGGCCTTGTATGCTTCAAAACGTACTTCTGGAATTGTTGTAAATATTGGTTTTCATGTCACTTCAGTTGTGCCCAGTAAGTTTCTTTTATGCACCAGAATGTCTATTTTCTGTCAGTTTATAATCATATTCTGATATGCTCGTTTCTGTCTTAACTCTCATGTATACAGAACTTGAGTTAATAGTTTATTGCGAGTTTAATAGGCTTCTTCCTAGTTCTTGCTTTCATTTTTGAATGATTAATGCACTTAATGAATTAAGGATGTCACGTAGCATGCTGTTAGCTTGTTTATGATGAATGGCTGTGATCTTTCAAAAATAAATTTAAAAAAATTGATAGAGGTCTCGATTTAAAAAAATTAAGGATGTCATTTATGATGAATGGCTCTGAACAAGATTCTATGGTCTCGATTGCTTGTAGCTTATTGAAAATTTAAATGTGATGTCACTCTTTATGTAGTATGGATATTGATAGAGGGTTCTAGGGTAATTACCCCTTGCTATTTGTATGGTAATTGGTTGCTATAAAAATAATTGAAACTGAAAAATTGAAAAAATCGTTACAAAAGAAAAGAAATGATAGGCATGTTTGATTTGTTGGAAAGGAAAACTGCAATTTATTTGATGTTCTTTGGTAAATCTGGGAAAAAAAATAATCATATTCTTTTCCTCATTTTATTTTTCTCTACAATTGGTCATCTTAGTTTCGTATATCAAAGCACTTTGTATGAATATTTTGAATCGTATGGACTATTTACTAGAGAAGTTCTACCCTCTAGCTTACAGTATGAAAGGACAATTTATTGATGGGGTATGCCATAGGTTCTAGGGTTTCAAAATTTTTATCTTTCGTGAAATGTATGCTAAAATACTCAAAATGTCATAATTCATGGATTCTCAACTATTGTTTTAAGCAAGGATTGATTCTATTAATGCAAAATCAGCATTTATAATTCATTATTTTCAAACAATAATATAAAGTTTGTCAAAAATGACCAGAGAGCTAACGTACCAATTTGTAACGACTGAAATTCATACCACAAGAGGGATGTTCGATACAATCTAATTTATCAAAGTTTTAATCAGATATGCATCAATCACTAAACGAGTTTGTAGAAAAAATAAAGATAAAAGTTACCAAGTGAAAGATTCAGGCTTTATACGGAAAAGTGAAGACCTGGGATGAGCTCTGATAAATAGCAAAAGCAATAATTGGAAAAAAAAACTGAATTTTATTTCATCACATAATAGTCAATAATTTTGTGTAATAGTTCCTATTTTTAACAAAGGATCTAAAATAAAGAACTCAGATTGATTCCTCCAAGATCAAGCTTAATATTACAAGTTTTAATTTAACTTAATTAAGTTCTAGCAATTATATTAAGTGTACTACCCTAGTATTTACAAACAACAAAATTTCAACTTTAAAATTCTTGTTCCAATAAATTCAAGCAAATTTTGTTTGTCAGCTATGGTCACGTGTTGAGCATAAAAATCATACCCCAAAGGAAGCCACTCACACTGATCAAGGGCTTCTAGATAGTGTATAAGGATTGCTATAACAGGTAGCGTGCGTTTAGGGTAGCTGCTGATTTTTGAAGAAGTAGCTTCACAGGAAACAATTTCACAACTGCTGTCAAAATACTACTGTTGATGTGAAGGTTAGTCTGTTACAGTGCTGTGGCTGTTTCTGATAAAAATATGATATTTATACCCTCACAGATGTAAAATAACTGAATGACTTCAAAATAATTATAACAGAATAATAGAAATAACTTCTATAGTATAAAAAAAAAACGTTAGAAGTCCAATTTATCAATACATCAATTTTAAGATATCACTTTACACATAATTTTATACAAAGAAAGGTGAAAAATATATATATAAGCTAGCCAAACAAAGAGAGAAGAGAAGTAAAGTATATTAAAGTTGAAAATCAAAAAGTGATTTTCTTGAAAAAAGATATTCTAGGTGAATTATTTTGATAAATTTTTAATGAAGTTTCTGAAAATATAATTGATCTTATTGATCTTAATATCATTAATAATAATAAAATGTTTCATTTTTACCGTCGCATTAGTAAAAAAGAAGTTGATGAGACTTTAAAGAAAACCAATGGTGGATTGTCTGCAGGACCTGATGATATCCTAATTGAAGTATAGAAATATTTAGGAGATTTGGGAGTTTCTTGGCTTACTAAATTCTTTAATATTATTTTAAAAACTAAAAAAGATTCTTGAGGAGTGGAGGAAGAGTATTTTGGTCCCTATTTTTAGCAATAAAGGCGATGCACAAGAGCGTGCAAATTATAGAGCAATTAATTTGATTTGCCGTACTTTAAAATTATGGAGAGAGTAATTGAATATAGGTTAAGACATATTACAAAGATTTCTCATAATCCATTTGGATTTATGCCGGACAAGTTTACTATAGAAGCTATACATTTATTGAGAGGTTTGATGGAGAAGTCCAGAGATACTAAGGAGAATCTACATTTTATTTTTATTGATTTAGAAAAAGCTTACGATAAGGTTCCAAGAGATATCCTTTGGAGAGTTCTTGAGAAGAAATGTGTTGATATGATTTATATTCAAGTCATTAAAGATATGTATGCTAGAGCTGTTGCTTGTGTTCGAACTGTTCGAACTGAAGGAGGATTGACCAAATATTTTCTTATTTTTGTTGGATTACATCAGTGATCGACTTTAAGCCCATTTCTCTTTGCTTTAGTTATGGATGGTCTTACTCGACATTTACAGGAGGATGTACTTTGGTGTATCCTTTTTGCTGATGATATGCTTCTCGTGGATAAGACCAGAGAAAAAGCCCAGTAAAAACTTGAATTATGGAGGTCTACATTTGAGTAGAACTAAAACTGAATATATGGCATGTAATTTTAGTAGTAGTAGCTTTAGTGACAGAAGTGTAACTTTGGGTGATCAAATTATTAAAAGGTGTGAACCATTTAGATATCTCGGGTTTGTTGTTCAAAGCGGTGGTGATATAGAAGGGGATGTTAATAGTAGAATTCAAGTTGGTTGGTTGAAGCGGAGGAATTTTTTGGGCCTTTTGTGTTATAGAAAAGTACCACTTAGATTGAAAGGAAAATTTTATAAGACAATGGTGAGACCTGCAATGCTCTATGGCACTGAATGTTGGCATTTAAAAGAGAAGCATAATACTAAGTTAAGTGTTGTGGAGATGAGAATGATTAGGTGGATGAGTGGCTTTACACTTGGAGAAAAAATGCGAAATGATGATATCCGTGATAGGGTTGGTGTAGCTCCTGTGACGGACAAAATTAGAGAACGTCGTCTTAGATGGTTTGGTCACTTTAAGCGTCGACCATTGTCAACGCTATTTTTGGTTGGAGGAGTTGCCCGTAAGAAGCTATCGGTTATCGGAATCGAAATCTCGTTGCCTGCTTCGGAAGGACGTTTTAATTTATATATATATATTTATTTTTAGAAAAATATGAAATCAAACTGACTCAATATTTTTCATAGTTTAAATGAAAAAGCGCTGTACCTCAAATTCTGTATTTATTCCGAAGGATAAACACAAGACTTGAGGATGAAACTCGATCAAATAAACTAAGGAATATATGACATCTGTTTGGTCTGCGAAACCTTTGTATTTGCCGACAAGTTCCCCTATTTAATATAAAGGATTAAATAGAGTTTATATTAAGTTGGGTTCGGACATGCTTCCTATAAGGGCAAGCCCCTATAGTTAATTACATCTTAAGTGATCAAAGTTACCTAAGAAGGATTTCGATAAAAATCAGGAAATATTATCTTCAAGGAGTTCAGAAGGATAGAAATTTTTCAACGAGATCGGACGAAGAGGTGTGAAAAGAGATTGGCTCAAATTTGGAGCATTTTATTTTTGGAATCCAAAGGAGGAAGAATTAGGAGATGTCATGGATCCGGATGAGAACATCGGTGACTTCCTGGTCTATCCTATTGTTTGGCTTCAGTTTTGAGGAGAAAAATTTAAGTGTTTCATCCTGCTAATTTTATTAATTTAGGGCTTACATTTGTGTGAAGCAATCACACAAATTGCATGGAAGATGTGAGGATTTAGATCGCGACAGACGACAACCTCGGAATCGTAAAACTAGTCAGGGCTTAGATTGCACAACATGGTTGTGCAAGGGCCTAAAGATGAGTTAAAGATTTATGTTGCATAAGCAGATAACCTCGAAATCCTATGACTTGATTTAATTCTAAGGAATGAATTGATTTAGCTGGTGAAGTCATGTTTTGCTGTTGAAGATGACTGTGCTGCCCACCATGCTAGCTCCAAGCTCTTTGTCGTGACGAGTTTGAGTTTTCTAGGGTGTCAAGTTATGATGTCAAATCAGGTGGCCCTATGATTATAGTTCTTTAAATTTTCATGGTGGATGTTAAAGTTAATTAGAGCGACATCAATTGGGATCCTATGGTTCCCTCATTCCGACACCATTATTTTCTATTTAATTCACTTAGTCCAAATAAATTTACTAAACTCAACTTAATGAGTTCCATAATTTCATTTAGATCATGGGAAGCTTCGTTAGCAACCTTAGGTTACCTCCTCCGAGAGGGGTTCCCGATCATCCGATAGAGACGTCTTAATTTAGTTGCAGTTGTTATTTTGTGTGATGTGTGTGATTAAATTTTGAGTTGTTTTATATTTTGAATGTGTGGTGGTGAATTTTATCTTGGTTGATTTTAACTTTGGTTTTGGTTTTGTGGCTATCCTGATAGTTTTAGTTTTCATGCAGGGTGACATTGTTGTTTAGCATGCAGGTTTGCACTAACATTAAAGTTCAGTATGAAAGTACAAGAAAGACGACGTTATAAATTGTAAAAGCGTACCTGACGAGTCTTCTCGTTCCATCACGTGAAACTTAAAATGCATGTGAGAGCATTTTATATGAAGCAGGAAAGTAAAGTTTATGTAGTTTTCCTAACCCTATGTCATATCTTGGTGGGTCCTTAGGAGTTTAATTAAGAATGATTTTGTTAAACAAAACATATTAAGTTTAGTAGACCTCTGAGGTATCCAACAGGTTAGGAGGAGAAGCATGTCCGTGCTTCCCACTTATCACCTGGTGAAAAGCCTCGAGTTCATTTAAATTTATTATGTTTCTTAATAATTCGCCCTATGAACACTCTAATGCTCAATGAACGTTGATGTCCTAACTATCCCCAAGAGTAGGGTAATTATCATTTGTAATTCAATTTTGAAGATTATGTGAATGAAGACCCTTAAAGGGGGCAAGCTAGTGTTGTTGGAACACTTAGCCAAATTTTAATCCTAATTGGGCTTGTAGTGTTTTAAAGATCTTAAATTTTGGCTATATTTTCTTTTCTAATCCTCGTTTAATCAATATTGATTTAACATAGATCACTACTAAGCTCTTAAGACCTAGGTGAGTGTCTTAATTAATTTTGAAAATGTTAAGTTTTAGGTGATCATGATTCATTATTTGAATTTTATTTGAACCTCAAATAGGGGTATTAAATTGATTGATTACTGCTTTCAAAAGTCATACTCCTAAGTCCTAGGTTCTTTTAATTTTAATAAACCTCCAAATTTTAATAATTTAGAAATTTATTAATTTATTCTTTTAATTAGGAAAGTGAGGTGGGTTTCTGCCAATTAATCTCCTTTTAATTTCAGTCTTCCAAACAAGTTAATTAAGATCAGAGGTTGCCTATTTCCCTCATTGAATTAAGCTGAAATGTTAATTAAGACTAAATTCATAAAATTGCACTTTTGCCCCTAAGGCTCTAACACTTCATAAATTGTCAAATTCAATTCAAATGATTTTGAAATTTTTATTCTACCTCATTCATGGGTCAATTAAGACATCAGAGGAGAAAATGTAATTTTTCAAAATTTAATTTAATTTATATAATTATTTTCATGAAAAAATGAGATTTTTCAAAGAAAATTTGATAACTTGACAAAGGTGAAGCCTAGTCACTTGAAATTTTTACTGGAGGTAGACTTAGACCAGGGAACCATTTGGACAAAACTTCATAATTTTTTGAATTTTATTTGAATTATTATAATTATTTTAAGTTCTGGGGTACTTGTTAAATATAAAATATTTTATATGTGGAAAATTATGTTTTACATTTTTGAAAAATCTCCTCGAGGTCAGAGAACCCAGAGAAACAAATTTTATATTTTTTTGATTTTTTTTTGATTTATTGGAATTATTTTAGTGGAAATCCATTTTTTAGCCTTTAAAATTATCTTAAGCTTCAAAATACCATATCTTTATTTAGAAAATCAGAAAAAAATTTTCAATTGTTTCCAAGTGCTTAGAAAATAATTTAGAACATTTCCATGAATTTTATTATTTTTGTGATTTTTATGAATTTTTAATTATTTTAAATATTAAAAAATAGGCTAAAAATGAAATTTTTATTTTAAATACCATTTTATTTTTATAAAATTCTCCTGATCACAGAGAACTCCAAAAAAAATTTTTCATAATTTTTTGAATTATATTTTGATTTTTTAAAAATCACTTAATGCCAAAAAAAAAATTTAACTTGGAAAATTAACTTAGGTCATCAAATAGACTCAAAATATTTTGAAATTCATATGGAGAGTTCTCTGAATCCTAAATAAAGGTGGAGATAAAAAATCAAGTCATTTTGATGTTTGTGTTTTCCAAAATTAATTACCTTATTGATTTAGGGTTTATAAAGATTAGGTTCATTTTAAATGACTTAACTCATGAATTTTTTTTCTAAGGGTTACCTAGTCATAGTGAACCTACAAAAATTTTCTTGAATTTTTCTAAGCAACATGTTGATTATTATGATTAATTTATGCAAATAATGGACATAAACTTGAAAAATATGGATATCTGTCTATAGTTCTCCTCTGACTTTGGCGAAAACCAGACAGTGTTCTCCTTGACAGAAGCTGCAATATGCCAAAAATTTAAGCTATGGTGATAAGTCTACATGCATGGAGAGTTAAAATACTCCCAACACTAATCCATTTTTTAAAAATAAAATATTCGTCAAATGAACATAAATTTTAATCCACATTTTTCTCCTCTGCTCACTGAGCAAGAGAGTTTTTATTTTATTTTTGTGATTTTTTACACAAAGTTATGTATTTTTGAAGTTTTGGGGATTAAATAAATAAGAAAAAATCCATATTTTTCTACTTATCCATGTCAACCTCGTACAGGTCGAATAGGCCATGTGTCGCTGCCTGATTGGGCGCCGCCAGCCAGCTCATTTTCCGCCCCTATCGGACCGCGCTCTGTCCGATGCGATCAGGGCCGTCCGATCGATACACGCTCGATCTGACGGTCACGGGTCATCGTCCCAAATGAACTGTATCCGAAAATCGTCCATTTTAAAACGCTCATATCTCACTCGATTCTCAACGAAATTAAGTGCGGTTTTTTTTTTAAAATGCTCGTTTTGACTAGTCAAACACATCCATACGGTTGATGAACCCTTAAATTGACTTTTTATTCATGAATAATTAAAAGAAGCTCAGTTTAGGGTTAACTTTCAATACCTTGGTCCAAGAGGAGTAGCCTCGATTGGATGCTTGTAGAAGCTTTGCGTTGGTCCCAGGTGTCTAGGGATGGAGCCTCTGGTCGTGGTTAAATGCATAGACCCAAATTCGACCAAGGCCGATTTGGGGGTTTGCTTGAAGTCCACCTTAGGGCGGCCGGGTGATGGGGCTTTTGTGGGGGATTTTACTTTCTTGATGTTGGGATGGTGTGAGTGCAATTAATTTGAATTTGGTGGAGGTTTCGAGGATGTCCTATTTCGGGCTTGAAATTGAGCTTCAAAATTGAACTCGAGCAATAGCTTTGAGCGGCTAGGGAAGGTTTTGTTAAGCTCAAGAGGTCTCCAGAAAGCTCTGAAAGAAATTTTACAGTCTCCCCAAAGAATTTCAAGCTATCCCTTTTTGTCGATGGAGGGGCAGTTTAAATAAAATGGCCTAGGCTGGCTGCCAAGGCCAATTGAGGGGTGCATTTGGTTTCTTATGTGGAGGGTAGAGAAACTCCAATGAGCAGCTGGGCTGATTTGGCCTTTGGGCTTGAATTCGGTAAAAATCCCTTGTCTTGGCCATGGTTTGGCCATTTTCCAGCCACCAATGTGGCGCACCTGCCAGACATTGGTCACCTCTTGGCTCAGGGAAGTTAGGGGGTGGATAATGATGATTATCTCCTAAGGGTAAGTGATGATGTTGGAGATATTTCAAGTTAGGCTAAAAAAATGGGTTAAAATCCCTTAATTTGTGGATCCATTGGTCCATAGCTTGTCATGGTGGTTTTAGGACGGTTTAGCCTGGTCTTTAGGAAGGTTTTGGTGGCTGTGAAATCATTACTTTGGTAGCTTAGACATGGTTAAGTCAATTTTTGGTGAAAGGGTCCAAGTGAGTGCAAATGACCAAAACTTGTGTTCGGGCTAGGCTAGCCATGTCAATTGGCCCAATTAAGTGTTGCATTTGGTGTAGGTGATTGTAAGAAACAATTTTGGCGAAGGATGGAAAAGGTTTTGAGTTTAATTGGAGGGTCAGTTTGAAGGATTTTGAAGATTTGGTCAATTTGGACATGTTGGGCTATACTTAGGTCTAGATTGGGTTAGCCTTGGGCTAAGTCCAAATTGATTGTTGAAAATGGTCAATAGGAACCTCATGAAGAATTTTCAACATAAATTGGGTGCCAATTTTGGGGTTAAGACAATCAATTTGGTGAAATTTGGGGACATAGTCAATTTGGGGCTTTTTTGGATTTGGATCAAAATTAAATGGAATTGAGGCTTCACCAAGACTAATTGATGGTCAAGTTTGATGTTTAGGAATGCTATAAAGAGTTTTTAACATAAATTGTGGCCAATTGAGTGAGCTATGGGTTCAATTTGATGAGATTAGATCATGTGACCAAAATTGGGGGTTTGACTCAAATCAAAATTGGGCCCAAAGCATGGGCCAATTAGGCTTGGATTTGGTTTATTTTGGTCATATGAAGGGTTATTTTAGTTTAGGATTGAAACTGGGGGAGATTGGGGTCAAATTGATGGACATTTGAGTTGAATTTAGGAAAATGCGGGCCTTTAAAGGCAATTTTGGGAATCTTGGTCAAAGATGGTCAAATTGGCCAAATTGGGTTATGTGGTAGTTGAGAAAAATGAAATTAGGAATATTTGGAATACTTTGAGAATTTTTGAGATTTTTTAGAATTTTTAAAATTTTGGGCCCAGGGTGGACATTTTAGTAATTTGACAATTTTTGGTAATTTTGGGTAATTTGGATGTTTTCAAAAGGTTTGAAATGATTTTTGATCAATTTTGGGTATTTTGGGTAAATTTGAGAGTTTTAGCTAAATTTAGGGTTTCAAATGTATTTTGTTAATTTGGGAGTTTCGGTCAAAAATAGTCAAATTGCCCAAATTTTGTTCAATTGGAGGGACCAAATGGGTTTAGGAGTCATTTGGAGTAATTTTGGAAGTTTTGGGAAAGTTTAGGGTGCCAAGGGTATTTTTGTAATTTTGGTCATTTTGGGGGGAATTTTGTTAAATTTGGAATTTTTTGGGTAGTTTTGGGTAGCTTGGGTATTTTCAAAAGATTTGAAATGACTTTCGAGTAAGTTTGGGTATTTTGGATGAATTTGAGGATTTTGACCAAATTTGAGATTTGGGAGGTGTTTAGGTAATTTGGGTAGGTTTGGGGTCAAAAGGTTAAGTTGGATATTTTTGGTAGAATTGGGGTGCCAACCACCTTGTATGAGCTATGGACCAATGGAAACCCCATTTGGGTCTTCTATGTACTGGTCTTAGCTTAACCCCAGCCTAGGGCTAGTGGTTTTAGGGGACAAGCTATATGGGTCTCCCAAAAGATCAAAGGATGAAAGTTAATAAGTTTTAGGTTTAGGTTTGTGAGTGATTGTGGGTGAGAGAGTGCAAGTGAGTGAACTAGCTCCAGAACAACACCCATGGTCCACCCTAAGGTCAGACAGTCCTAAGGGGACTCTCCTTGAGCTCTCTCATAGTGTCCCCACCTACTAAGTGCTAGAGGTTAGGACCAATATGTGGAACTTCAAGTTGAGCAAAGAAGATAATAGAATTTCTAATGGTGAGGGTTCCTTTTCTAGTTTTCTAGGAATAGTCAACTCGAAAGTCCTATGGCTAGACCCTAGGCTACTAAAGAGGAAAGACTAGATCTCGACCAAAAGTGAGGTCAACAACCATCTGATGATCCGATTAGGAGAGTAGATGTTTTAGATTCGACATGTTAAGAAAGGCAGAGGTAGACCTAGGGAGACTTGGGCTTTTTGTATAAAAAAAAATCTTAATTTAATAGAACTAAATGAAAATATGACACTAAATAGGACGCAATGGAGAAAAAAGATTCATGTAGCCGACCCGAGTAGTGGGATTAAGGCTTTGTTGTTGTTGTACTTTACACATAATTTTACAATAATAAAAATTATAATAACAAGTAATGTTATAATGATGTTTTCTTTCATGTCCAAATGATGAAGTATTCATGTAATTTTTTTGTCTATAACATCTTTCTTGACTTGTTCACCATTTAGAGTGAATTCCTTCATATCATCAGCTCATTAAAAAATCTGTAATATTCAAATGTCTTATTTTTAGAACAACAATAATCTCTTCTCATAGCTTCTTTATCTTCCTGATGTGTTTTCGGAACACTACATATCAAAATGACGACACAACTCTTGAAGCATGTGATGACTTTGAATTCATTTTTTCTGATATTATAATATATTATGCTTAATCTATAAATTAGACTGTATATGTAATAGAACAACAAAAAAATATTAGGGATCATAGTCAGCAATAAAATATATATGAGAAAAATATGCTATTATAAAGTTATAGCCTTAAAACTTAGATTTTGGAAATATGGAAGAGAAAATAGCATTAACTAATCCGCACCACATCTTAAATAGTAAACATCAATTGTGATCGGTTAAACTATTTGTTTTTTTCCATTATTGCTCTACATAACATTGTAAAAAACATCACCATCGAAGCCGGCATTATATATATATCATGCAATATGTCATTACCATACTAAATACAAAAACATATAATTATAAATGCAGACAAGGCCAAAAATCATAGCAACGCGGAAGAGAAATTGTTATATGAATGCATAAGAGTTGACTTGTTTCTATGCAAATCATCCAAATATTGATTGAAAAACCACAAATGCGCATTGATTTACATACATACCACCCCTATTCCTAAAAATAACATAGTATTTAGGAGCATTTGCATACATACCATCCAATTGGTATGCATTTACATTATCTAACACTTAAAATTGATTTCTAACATGTACCACACCTAAATCTTCCATATCAAATCAAAATTAGCTCCATTTTAGCATACAAAAAGTGTATAAATTGAAACCTAGTTAGTAGATAAAATAATAAGTAGAAATTGAACGGTTGTATGTAAATTCATTCCCATCACACAATAAAAATACCTTTTTAACTTTCATATCACACAACCTAGTCGTTATGCACTTGCATACAAACAAGATTGGACATTTACTTGCTACTTAATTCTTATGTATCTACTTATCAAACAACTAACCTTTTTTGTATTTATATCACCTAAAGCTTTTCATATCACATAAAAAAGATCACTATTTCAACTTTAAAAAGTAAATACACCTTTTTATGCATAGATAAAATGACTTCTATATAAAAATTAAAATGTATGTTATAGATATATGAATACATAAGGAACCTACTCACATAGCATGGATTGTGCATGACAAATCCTCCAAGGATAACATCTCTACCCAAATTCAGTGCAAAATTGAAGAAATTAATCCAAAACAAATTATCAAACCATGAATTCCATTTACATAGCATGGGTGCACACCAAAAAATCCCAAAATCATAGCAAATTTGCCTACAAATACAAACAAAGTCAGAGCAAACCTAAAATTGGCAACCAAACCCCAACTACTACCTACAAAACTCCAACCAGAGCAACCCCAATCATATGACATAAAAAGAATTGCATGCAGAGCACACATTCCTCTGAACTAATATATATAGAAAACAATTCTTATGTATTTGCAAAGCTCACACTTAAACTTGCAGCATTTTGCGAAGAGCATCACATATACACAAAATGAAATATCGATCCACAAATTCGAAGTAGATAGCCTGCAATACAAAGCCAAATAATACCAGAACTAACGTAACCCACGAACACATGCAATTGAAGTACAAGCAAAGTTCAACATGACAGTGGAACAAACAAAGAAACAAAGAAGAAATAAGACTAACGCAATCTGTGGTCCCTCTAGAGAAAGTATCCACGGACATCAGAGGTGAATGTGGGACAAATGGTGACGAGAAATGGCTGCGGTAGGTGGTGGAGGCTAACAATGGATGTGGGCAGCAACCGTAAGGAGGGGCCCAAGTGGTTGCAGTCTCGACAACAACAACATGTGCGGGTGGCTACTAGACAGGACGAGGTAGCCAATAGAGGTGGCGCAGATGAGCAAATAGGGCTGTCCCGGGCTGGAAGATACAACCAGAAGGGAAAGGACAACTTGCTGGAGAGGGCCGACCGATCAAAGCGGTTGGAGGAAGACTATGGCTGCTGGGAGAGTCGGGCAGTTGTTGGACGAGCAGGAGGGCTGCTAGAAGGTGGTCGATAGGCAGGACAACTACGAAATGGAGAATCCTGGTGGAAAACAATAAGGGGGAGATCTACTGGAGTGGTAGACAAGTGCTGAGGTTGGATGGCTGGTTTGGAGAGGTGAAACAACAGTTTGAGGAGGCGAGACAACAGGTGGGAAGAAAGGACAACAGGCGGAAAGGCTGGTGGTGGCTAGGCAATGCTGGGAGGCTCGCAGCTGAGGAGGGTTGATGGAGGGCTGGACAATGAAAGGGAAGAAGATGAAGATACAAAACCATCTCAGAGTAGGATATGGCTGAAGTACCACCACCTCCTCGGATACAACCCTAGAACAGAGAAACACTCCATACAAAAATCTGAATTCAAAATAATCACCAAAAACTGAATTCCCTAAGCAAAACACCCTCATATATACTATAGGGATTAGAACTTATACTAGGCAATGTTGTAAAATAAGAAAGAAATTAAAAAGAGAAATAAAAGAGAAATTAAAAAGGGAAGAAATAGAAAAAAGGCAATGACTTATAATTGGAGATTAACAGGAAAAGGAGGGTGGAATGACGGCTGGGCAGGAAAAGGTTAAAAGATACAATGGTAACTCAGAGTAGGATACAAGCCAGAGCAACATTACCTCCTCTGATACATACCTAGATTAAGGGAAACACTCCACACATAAATCTAAACTTAGAATAATCACTAAAACTGAATTGCCTAAGCAAAACTGCCACAAGACAGTCCCTGTCCGCTGCCTTTTTTCACGGGTAGCTGACGCTCGGGCGTGAGTTTTTGAACCGGTCCAGCGTGGACCAGACCGGCTCAAGTATTCTTAAAACTGTACGATCTTTTTCCTCGACTGCAATCTTGTCCTTTCCATGCCCTAATCTTCTGCCTTCTTATAGCCGTTGCAACGTCCCTTCCTCCTAGCCGTTGCAGCCTCTTCTCTACTAGTCTTCTCTATATTTGTATGTGTTTTGTTTAAGCCCTAAATGGTGGTTGATTTTCTTATTTCAGGTATTATTTCTTGGGGTTTTTCGCTTACGAGGGCTGTATCCTTCAGCGGTGTGGTGCTACAGTTGTATCCTGCCAAGGCGGTGTGTACCTCCTCTCTGTCTCCTTCTCCCAGCATCATTCTTCACTGCTGCCACTCCCTCACTCCAGCCAGCAGGTTGACCTCGCCCCTTACCCAACATTACACTGCAGGAGCCACCATTCCCTCCAAGCTCCTCTCAAGGCATCACAATCCATTTCTGTGCTTCCCATAAACCCTTGCAGCCCCTCCAGGCTCTACTTCACCCCTCTCCTGGCATTGCCTCCCCTTGCTGCGCCTCCCCTGTAAGCCGCAACACCTCCAGGAACTTCCAACGCCCTTTACAACAAGCTACATTGCCGACAGCCCCCCTCTCGACACTCATCCAACACTGAAGTTCGCTCTGACATCCTTCTATTCGTCGACAACACTTTCTATAACATTTCGATGGAGCTTCCTCCAACATTCGACACTAATCAGGACTGTTTCTGCTCTTTGTATTACTTAATTTAATGTTTGTTGAGTGACTACTTATATTATTGTTCACATGTGTTGTTTTTTGTCCAAGAGCTTGTATTGTTCTTTCCTTCAACATCAACAATAAAATTGTGTCTTTTTGAGTCAGGGTTTGGGTTGACTCAATATTATTTGTTGTTAGAGCCAACCCAACCATAGTTCTACCCTAAGGTTCCCTAGTATCTGCCACCACCCATTTACCCAAATTTTTTTTTTCTTCTCTTATGTTCCTCTTTCTCTTTTTCCTTCTCTTCTTACCTTTTCTTCCTTCCTGCTCTCGTCTCTTTGCCGCAACACTTTCTATCATGCCGCCAGGTCGATATGCACCTGACCCAACTCGGGAAGAAATAAGACGAGAGATCCAACATTTACAACAATGATTGGTCGAGATGATCAACGGAGCTTGAGTTGATGTTACTCTCGACCATGACATTGAGATGAAGAGGAGACTGTGACGACGACCTAAACCCTTATCACCGCGAAGATGATAATGATGATGAATATAACCCACATCGTTTTAATATTCACTATCACAGGACACCTCGAGAGCTGCTCGCGCTCAACATCCATTGCGATTTCAACATCAAGATTGACCTATTAGAATTTAACGTAAGCGTGGACCCCGACGACTTCATCGATTAGCTTCAAACAATCGAACACATCTTTGATTACAAGGAGGTACCCGAGGACAAACGAGTTAAGCTTGCTGCTATAAAACTTAAGAACCCGTTATAGTGGGATAACTTTTAACAACAATGACAACGTGACGGGGACAATAAGATCACTAAGTTGGCCAAAAGGAAGAAAGCAATGCAAAAGAAATATCCCCCCCCCCCCACTATTGCCACGACATGTTCATTCGGTTTCACAACCTACAACAGTGTGACCTATCGGTTGAGGAATTCACAACAAAATTCGATCATCCTCAGATGAAGTGTGCCCGGTCGAATAAGAGCAGCATACAATAACTCGCTATCTTAGGGGTTTAAAACCTGCGATTAGCAACATTGTACAACTCCAACTACACTTGACGCTTAATGATGTTTATACTCGCATTAAAAGTAGAACGACAACAAAACAAGACAAATTTTAAAACTCCTTTTACCAGCGGTCGACATACGAACCTTTACCTCAAATCACACCTACCGACAAAAAAATGACTAAAGCTGGCAAGTCACTACAATGAAAACCACCCCGAGCGACATGAAACCCAAAAGAGAAGTTCCTTCGGGACAATTCTCGCACAAAATATTTTAGGTGCCACGGGTACGAGTACATCACTGTTAGTTGTCCCACTACCCATGTTGTCTCAATTATTGAAGAAAGCATCGTTGAGGAAGCCCAATCTAAAAATACTTCAGAAGAGCATTGCCTCTCTTTGAGGATGAAGGTGAACTATTGGTCATACGGAGGATCCTCTAGTTCAAACCTGAAAGAGACCTTCATAGCTATGACATAATATTTTTCATACTACATGAACAATCAAAGGTAAAATCTGTAGTTTAATCATCCCTGATGGTAGTTGCGAAAATGTTGTCTCCACCATAATGGTTAAGAAGCTAGGTTTAGCCTCTTAAAAGCATCCCCGATCCTACTCTCACCTGAATTAAAAAAGGAATGACATTCATGTTGCTCAACAATGCTTATTCGAATTCTCCATCGGCAACCAACTACAAGAGCATGTGTGGTGTGATGAGTCCCAATGCATGCATGTCACATTCTTTGAGACCATGACAATTCGACTGGAGAACACAAAACAATGGCTTCAAAAACACATACATTCAAAAACGATGGAAAACACATCATGCTATTGCTTGTAAAATATGCGCGGGTCACGATCAACACCGAAGTCGCATTAATCTCACGGGCCACCTTCTTGCAATTAACTTGCGATGCACCGATAACACTAGCTTTGATCCTCCTAGAAGGTACCTACCAAGATAGTGAGATACCCACACAACTTAAATCACTCCTACACGATTTCCAAGACATCATGAACGATGATCTCCAAGACAGATTACCCCCACTCTGAGACATCCAATATGTCATTGACCTAATATCAGGGTCGGTTTTACCAAATAGACCTCCCTACTGATTGCAGAGTATGAAGTACGCCAACGTAAATTACAAGATCTTGCTAAGAGAGGATTAGTACGTGAAAGCACCAATTCATGTGTTGTCGCCGCCCTCATCGTACCTATGAAAGATGACTCCTTGCGGATGTGCATTGACAATCGTTCCATCAACAAAACTACAATCAAATATCGCTTTCCCATTTCATGGCTGGACGATCTCTTAGATCAATAGTACAGTGCCACTGTCTTCTCAAAAATTGACCTAGGGAGTGGTTATCATCATATCAAAATGCAACCGCGAGACGAGTGGAAAACCGTCTTTAAGACACGAGACGACCTTTATGAATAGTCATGCCTTTCGACATGTCCAACACGCCCAACAACTTGCGCCTAATGAATCAACTTTTTTGAGCTCATACTGGGAAATTTATGGTGGTATACTTCAATGATATCTTGGTTTACAGTAGATCCGAAGAAGACCACTTGCAACACATATGGGGGATGCTTGAGGTCTTACGATCCGAACAACTCTATGCCCACCCTAAGAAGTGTCATTTCCTCACAAACCAAATATTTTTTTTGGGCTACATTGTGTCTAGCACGGGGATAAAAATGTCACGATTCTATCCGGTGCTTAGAATTAATTAAGCGGAAACTACAGTCAGACGGTATTAACATTTCGTTTTACTTTTAAAAAATTTCAGAAATTTCCAATATATATAAATGAGCCGCTAATCCACAAAGCTCAATAAAAATTAACCATCTAGAAACAACATCATAATTGAAAAATATCTCAAACTAATATACAAATTGTCTCTATACAGAAGCAAACAATAAAAGAAAACTAAGGTCATATCATAAACTAAAGCCTATCAGTAACAGTGTTCCTCTTATAATCCAAGTCCCTCCTACTTGACATATCCTCCAAAGTTTTTCTTCTTTTGAAAGAAAACATTAACTTCAACAGTAAGTTTGACTTTGTGAGTAATTTTAATCTAATATGCATTAAATTTCTTATGCGATTCCATGCTATTTTTGAATGACCAAAAGAGAATACAGTGAATTTTATTAAAACTTTAATTTATCCATTCCCATTTCACTTTAAGTATTTATCGTTTTTAATCTTTTTAAAAGTCATAACAGCATTACCGTCATACTTGAAGGTATCCTAAAAAATGTGCTCGAAGACACCCTCAATAGTGTGTACAAAGACACTGTCAAAACTGTACCTTGAAGGTGCACTTTCACTATTCCTTTAGCGTGCATGAGTACATTGCATCCCCTTCTACTATCATTTGTGGGTAATTCTGTATGACTTAAACATTTACCTTTTATTTTATTTCCTTTAATATATATCATTTTAAAGACATTAAATATTCATTTTACCTTTTTCTCGTTCATTTCTTTTCATTCTTAAGCTAAAACATGTATACAATCTTAAAATAAATTTCTAAAGCATTAAAGAAATCCGTTTTTTAATAAACTTTAAAATTAATACATATATGAAAATAGTTATTTACCTTGATTCAAAGAGTCATTTGAAATATCTATCACTTCGCTTCATTTCTTGGTGCCTAAACTAATTATATGTGCATAAAACTATAAGAACTACATCATAAAGAAACATATATTTAAATATAAAAGAATTATTAAAACATTAACCTCTTTTAGATTTAGGATTCTGTCTCTTTCAAATTCCAAGGATTTATCAGATTCTTTCACACTTTCTAATCTAAATAAAATATATACTTTAGCATATTATATCATAATTTTAATAATAACATTAGGCTTAACATTTACCTTATAGATTTTTAGATCGATCTCCTTCCTCTCTGGCCCTCTCACTTCACCAACTCTTCTTTCTAGGCTAAAATTCCTATTTATAGAGTTTTGCTTCAATAAAACTTTGCATTAATTAATTAAGCATACTCTCATGCATATAAAAAAATTATTCAATAAATTAATGAAAATTCAACATACCATAAAATCTTTGGGTGCCAACAATTTTCATTTTCCCTCTCATTAAAAATTCCTGTTACTCCCGTAAAATTTGTAAATTAAATAACTTCGATTCTGATTCAAATAACTTTCTATTAACACCTATTTAATTAAACTCATAATCACTTACATACATGTAAAATAATATATTAAATGACTTAATTAAATAAAAAACTTTACCTTCTCTTCGGCTTTGCTCTAACCCACGCTTGAACTAAACAACAGCAGAGGGAGCCTTTTCTTCTTCCTTCTCCCTCGCGTGGCTTGAAAGACCTAATTGCATGCACGAGCTCTCTCCTCCCTTTGATCTTAGTTCGATCCAGAACCGCTCGCGACTCTTCTTCCTCTTGCATGAACAACGCCCCCTACCTTCGCGCACACGCTAGCATAAGACTAATTGAATTCCTTCTCCTTTGACTTCTCCTCTCAACGCAGAGTGTTCGACATACCTTCCTCTTCCCCTCTCTTCCTCCAAAATCGAGTGCGACATGATGACACAACGTCATCGGTTGCAGCTCAATCCAGTTAAGCCCTCGACACCTTTTCTTTCTTCTTTGACTTATTTTTCGGTCCTTGCCTCGAAACAGTACAAGTTCTTGTCTTCTTCCTGCACACTATTTCCTGCATTTTTTCCTTCTTCGGCTAGGCCACAATAACTTCTCTTCTCTTGATCTCTCCCACTTTTTCTCTCTTTCGTTTGCTTTTGTTCGATGGTTCAAATGAAGAGATGATCAAACAATATCGAAATGTTTGGTCCGAGAAGATGCGTCTCTCTAAACGGCTGCACCTCTTATTATTATTTATTTATTATTTTTTTATGATAATATAATTTCTGTTATTACAACAAATGGACCCAACAAAAATCAGGGCAATCGTAAGTTGGACCACGCTGCAATCTTTTACCCGGCTTCGACAAATTTTTGGGGCTAGAGAGTTGTTTGCAACTTTAGCACTATCACCGCCCCACTCACAGAGTTGTTGAAACAAAAGAAATTCACATGGGCCCGAACCGGCTTTGACATCTTAAAGGCTAAGGTCCATTCAAGGTTGAATGTGACGCTTCCTTGCAATGTTTTCATTTTGCATGAAGTGAAAACAGAAGATACAAAAAAGAGAGTTATAAAAGCTACACAAAAGAAACAGCATGGTTGTCATCTTCCTCAACCACACTAAAAAATTTGTTGTTACAAGTGTGACAATTCCAGTGAAAAGAACTGTCCAAAACGTGCCTAACAAAAAAATCGGCCGGTTTGTTGCAATCCCTATATGCAAAAAAGAAAAGGACTTGTTTAAAGTTTGAGGGGAGGGAGATATCTAACCCCACATTTGTTTGTTGCTGCCACCTTTGGTCTTAAAATTTTCCTGAAACACATCTATCACAACTTGATTGTCCCCTTCAATAATTATGCCATGAGTTTCATACATCCAAGGCTCAATATAGTGACGCAGAATGAATACCAACTTCAAGGTCCACCTTTGAACTGTCCCAGCGGATGATCTGCCTACCAACCGCATGGTCCACTATGCCAACTTCATCTCGCATGACGAGCCCTAATCCAGCGAGGTTGTTGGTCAGCATTGCACCACTAATGTGTGTCGCTTTCTTGAAAAGTGGGCATTTGCATTACTATAAAAGAAAAAAATTACAAAGGTACAGAAAAAGGGCCTCAAAGGCCATAACAAAAAAACAAAACAGTCTACTAAGTAGTAGACCTGTAAAAACTATCCTTATCAATAAAAATAGATAAGGGATGACTATCACCTAACCTTTTAATAATAAAACTATCACTCAAAGCTAATTGAGTACAACAATGAGCAGATTCATTTTTGGTACAAGGTATATGGAAAGAGCATATGAGTACTATCATTCAAAGCTAAATATTCAAAGCTAATTGAGTACAACAATGAGCAGATTCATTTTTGGTACAAAGTATATGGAACAGAGCACTTGCCGAAATTGAGTGAGGAATGCTAGGTTTGAACAAAGGTTGCCATGTTGAATCCAAAAAGATTGGTCCATTGATTGCTAAAGAAGATTCATAAGTTATCTCCTTCCACCACCTAGCCTCTTATTTCTATTATCCATGTCTCCATAATACTGCCGATATGCAGAACAACCTCCATCTTAACCTGCGAGTTGTCCAAATGTAAGACTGTAAAGCCGGTCGCCACAATCATATTTCCCACTTCATCACACATAACAAAATCGATCCCAACATAGGCATTGGTGTTGTTCTAAGTCAAGATCGTCACCCTATTGCATATTTCAACAAAAAACTAAATGTGACTCGATGCAAATATTCCACCTACGACAAAGAATTATGTGCCATTGTTAGGGCTCTAGAACACTGGAGTCACTACCTACTCACGACCCAGTTCACCCTCTTCACGGATTATAAATTCCTAAAAAAATTTTAAACCGTTAGAATAAACTCAAAGGGCGCCACACTAACTGGGTACAATGCTTAGCATCCTTCCAGTTCATATTCAACACAAAATCAAAAATCAGAACTGCATGAAAGACACCTATATCCGTCTCCACAGTAGCGGATTGGGGTTCAGGGAAAAACCTCATGAGCAGTTCTATAAAGCAAATGACTACTTATTCTGCAACAAAAAATTATGCATTTCTCGATGCTCTCTCCACGAAGCTATTATCCAGGACAACCTCAGTAGCGGATTGGTCGCTCATTTTAGCAAAATATATAACTCTCGTACCTGTGAAAGAATATTTTTTTTTGGCCCTGACTCACACGTGATGTAGAGTAGCATCTTCAATAATGTAAGATTTGTTATATCGCCAAAACAAGCGGCCAACATACAAGATTGTACACACCTTTATTGTCCCCTAAAGCACCTTGGTTTAATGCCAGCATGGATTTTGTCATAGGAATACCACACACATAAAGAAATAAGAACTCTATCATGGACGTAGGTGGCTAATTATTAAAGATGAAGCATTTCGTTTACCGCCATCGGACGATAGATGCGTGTCATATTGCCGATTTGTACTTCTGCAAGATCGTTCGGCTTCACGGCATTCCCATGACCATTATTTCTGATCGAAAAGTTAAATTTAAGCTACGTCTGACGGACACTCTGGAGAAAGTTAGACACAAAATTTCAATGTAGTTCTGCAGCACATCCTCAGACAGATGGCTAGACCGAAGTAGTTAATAGGTGCCTTGGGAATCTTCTTCGCTGCTTTGTAGGAAAAAATATCAAACACCGAGATCTCATTCTCGCTCAAGGCGAATTTACCTACAATAGATTAACAAGCAAAATCACAGGAGACACGCCATTCGAAATTGTGTACGTCATAACCCGTTCACATCCCTTGAGTTGGTCTCACTTCTACCCCTCGCAGAGATCAATGGGGATGCTACAGATTGTGTCTCCCAAATTTAGCAACTTCACGAGGACGTTGGGAAAGCAATTTCAAAGCAAAACCACAAATATCAATCCCAAGCAAAGAAGTAAAGGAATAAGGTGACAATCAATAAAGGTGACCTCGTATGAATACGACTAAAGAATAATTACTTTCCGATCGTAGCATACAACAAACTTAAGCCCAGAGTTGATGGACCATTCCACATTTAAAAAAATTGAACGACAACGCATACAAAATTGACTTGTCATGAGACTCTAAAATTTCATCAATGTGCAGATCTTACTCCATACTATGAGGGAACAAAAGCTTCAACAAATGAGGCCGAAGGTCACCCATCCCCGGGGGATTGACGCGGGACTGTCCCCATCCCGTGGTTTTTTCTCGTGGGCAACTCATGCCCGGGTTCTTGAATTGGTCCAACGTCCCTGCTGGACCGGACCGGCTCAAGTATACTTAAAACCACGTGATCACTCTCCTTGGCCACAATCTTCTCCTTCCCGTACCCTAATCTTCCGCTTCCTCATAGTCGTTGCAACGTCCCGTCTTCCTCCTAACCGTTGCAATCTGTCCTCTTCATTTCCTACCTTTTCCATGCTTTCCTTTCTTGGATCTTACCATTTATAGCTACTAGTCTTTTCTCTATTTATGTGTTTTTCTTAAGCTCTAAACGGTGGTTGATTTTCTTATTTTAAGTACTGTTCATGGTGTTTTCCGTCTTGATGACGTGATGCTACAACTGTATTTTTCCAAGAAAATGTGTACCTCTTCTTTGTCTCCTCCCGACATCCTCCCCTGCTTTGGCCATCCTCCTCCGCTCCGGCCAGCAGTAAAATGCAGGAGCCACCTTTCCCTCCCAACTCCTTTCCAGGCATCACCATCCATTTCTATGCTTCCCACAGTCCCTCGCGGCCCCTCCAGGTCCCCCCTCTCCTGGCGCTGCGTTCCCTTGCCGCGCCTCCCTCGTCAGCTGTAGCACCTCCAAAATCTATTTATGCCCTTTCCAACAAATTATAGCACCGACAACCCCCTTCCCGACACTCCTCCAGCGCTGACGTTCGCTCTGGCATCCTCCTAGCCGTTGACAACACTTCCCATGGCCTTCCTGTGGAGCCTTCACCAACATCCGACACTAATCAAGATTGTTTTTGTTCTTTGTATTACTTATTTTACTGTTTGTTGAGCCACAACTTATATTATCGTTTACATGTTGTTTTTTGTCCAAGAGTCTTTATTGTACTTTACTTCAAAATTAACAATAAAATTGTATCGTTTTGAGTCAGGGTTTGGGTTGACTCGTAATAAAGAATATACCCATATTTATAATTGGGATTATGACTTATATTAGACAATGCTGTAAAATAAGAAAGAAATTAAAAAGAGAAGAACTAAAAATAGGCAATGCTTATAAAATCAAATTAGAAAGGGAAGAAATAGAAATAGGCAATGACTTGTAATAGGAGATTAATGGGAACAGGAGGGTGGAGGGAGGGCTGGACAGGAAAGGGAAGAAGATACAACACTACATCAGAGTAGGATACAACCTAAGCATCACCACTTCCTCGGATACAACCCTATAATAGTGGAAACACTCCACGCGGGAATCTAAACTCAGAATAATCACCAAAAACCGAGTTCCTTAAGCAAAACAACACCATTTATAATATAGGGATGGGGACTTATATTAGGCAATGTTGTAAAATTGGAAAGAAATTAAAAAGAGAAAAACTAGAAATAGGCAATGCTTGTAAAATATGAAAGAAAATAGAAAGAGAAGAAATAAAATTAGACAATGAATTATAATAAGAGATTAATGGGAAAATGAAAGGAAGAATAGGAGGGAAAAGGAAGAGCATTTGAAGCCTCCCCAGGAAGGCTGACAAGTCGAGTAGAAGGTTGTACTGGCCCCAGCTAGGCCGGTTTGGTCAGCCTTCTCAAGCTACCCCACATCGCCAAAAGAGCGTGGAATACGCATCCTAAGCCAACAATCAAACACGTCATTTCATAAAGAAGATTAGATTATGGAAATCCTCCAACAAAGAAGAAAGAATGAGAATAATACACAAGAAAACTTCTTCGTGTGAACGAAACAAAAAAGGAACAACGAGATATATATAGACGATTCGAAGGCAGGAAGATAGATGCGAAGAACCGCACACTAGTATCCATCTCTTGGTGACCTGCACTTGTCCTATGCGATCCTAAGTTGTGATTGCTCTTTGTGATCACAAGCCGCGGGAGCGAGCATTTCCAGAACGATGTTCTGGGCTATCTCTGTGGATCTCTTGTTGACCTGCGCATGACCTCTCTGATCCCCAGTTTTGATCGCACCCCCTTCCTGCGGGATTGCAAGTTGTGAGAGGAAAAATCAGATTTTTTATATTTTTCGTGGAAATCCCAGTGTGGAGTCTTTAAGGGGGCAACTTCCTCTCAGATCTGGTTTTAAAAGGGATTATCTGAAGACATCTTAATTTTGCAGACAGATCTGTTCCCCATTGTCAACTCTCCCTTCTGCATACGTTTTTCAGTTGTCGGAACTTTAAATGTGGAGAAGGTGAGTTGGGAGACTCCTGCAAGAGAAATCCCGGAAAGGGGAGCTATTTTCTCAGTTGTCTTCTCTCCACATTTCATCTACCCGAAATAAGAAAGGAGGACCCCATTTTTCCTTCCCGTTGTTTTTTATTGTGCCTGTTCCCTGCGGCAGTCAAGTTTCCTGGTTTTGAGCAAATTGACTTCCCTGATTTCAGCTTTCCCTTGAGGTGCAGCTGTCCCGCCGCTTTACCTTTAGGTCATTCCCACTGCTTTTTGGCAACTGTTCCTTGTAGCAGTCTAGCTTATTGTTTTCCACACAATTGGCTTCCCTGATTCCATAAGTTACTTGCTTGGCGCTGCCGCTCTGGCTTCTATTACGATTGTGAAGGCATTGGGTGGATATATGACCAGATAGGGGGATTGTCCAGTGATAGCCTTAACTAACTTTCTATATTGTGCATGCAATGGTTTATTTATTGAAGGTGTTTTTGTGGCTGCTTATGTGGTGGAAGCCCATTGAAGTCATTATGGTCCTGTCCAAGATATTTTTTTGTGGGTGCCTCATTTCTTGCTGCCCTTGGTTTCTTCATTACAGTGAAAATTTTTTTCTTGATGTTGCTGCACCTTCCCGTCGAATTGAAAGGAAGACGCAAGAAATTTCATGAAGTTGGATATGCGACAACCATATGTTTTACTTGTTTCTTTATTAGATGCATCTTGATGTGCTTCAATGCAAAACCTCCTCCGAAATTTTTCTTGCAACAGACCCTTTCTTCGAAGTCTTTTCTGCAGCTAAGAAAATTTCATTGCATCATGCCCTCATCCAGAGCTTTTTCTGTAGCAGACCCTCCTCCAGAGACTTTCTATATCAGGCCATTCTCCGAAACTTTATCTTGTATGTGGTCCTCAAAACTTTTACTGCAGCAGACCACCTGAATTCTTCCTCCACCACGCCCTCCTATGGAGCCTTTTACTTCAACGAGGCTTATCTCTTGAGTTGGTTTTTTTTTGTGCAGACCATACCCTGTAGCTTTTCCTGTTGGTTGTCTACATCCTGCAAACTTTCCTGCAACATTACCTGTAGATGCCTTCCATTTACCTAAAGACATTATAGGATCTACAGTAAAACACTAATTACAGTTGTCTACTTCCCCGCAACATTATTTGTTGGAGTTTTCCGCCTACCTATAGATGCTGTAGGAACTGCAGTCAAAGTCAACCGCAATGTGAGGGAAAGACTTCAAGTTTTATCTTTCAGGATCTTTCTCGCCCATTGTTTGAAGTTTTCAAATCCAAATTGAACATTGTTTTCAACCATGTTTCAATTTGAGGGGGGTGGTTAGGAGATATACTAGGAAATAATTTATTCCTGCGAGAAATTATGAGAAATAAATGATTTCATTGAATTAAACAGTTATTTCCTTTCCTTTTTTATATTTATTTCTTTAGATTAAGAGTTATTTCCTTCCTGTTTTAGGCTTTCCTAATTTATGTTATTTTCTTTATATCTAAATAACTAATATGTTTTAATTATTTGAGATATTAGGTGATATATCTTTCATGGGTAGATTGCATCCTTAGAGAATATTATAATAGGGTGAACTTCATTCTTTCCGGACATGAACATGCAATCTAATATATATACACACGAATACATACATACATAAATAATATTTTCATTTTTTTGGTCAAACATATCAATTTTATCATGTACTTATGAGAAAATCATATGAGAAGTGCTGATAATTATTTTTTTATTGAGTTAGTTTAGAGTTTGTTTATTATTTAATAATTTTTCCACCAAACTTTTATTCTAATTTTTTCTGGATGTTTAGATGTCTAGGGCTCAAATAATGTTTAGCCTGAATGAAAATTTATTGGTTTTGCCTTTTATACTAACAATAGATTCTCTGAACAGTTCTTCGTGGTAAAGTGATGCGAGATGTGGGTGTTGAAATTGTGGGACAAGGCGCCCTAAAAGTCACAGGATTTCTCAGAGAGCTAATGCAGGAGAGGAACATGGCCTTTGAGTCTTTATACACTGTTCGAACTCTAAAGGAGGTATTTTTTTTTAATTTATTTATTAACTTTTTCACATCCAACCTTCTATCAATGCTAAAATTTTACTGACGGACCAATAATTGCTCACAATTTCATGGAGACATTTTTTCAAAATTTTGAGACTTCATTCTTCCCTATATTCTTTCATTAATTTACAGAAACTGTGCTATGTTGCGGCTGATTATGATGCAGAGCTACGAAAAGATAATGCAGCATCATTTGAGGTGGCCGGTGAAGGGTGGTTCACTTTATCGAAGGAACGCTTCCAAGCTACCGAGATTCTATTCCAGCCAAATATTGGAGGCGTGTAAGTTGTTATTTCCTGAAGTTTATTAAGGAATTACTAAACCTATTGCAACTTCCATACCTCAGGTGGATTATAGCAAAAAAAATCCTTTCTTTTTTTTTGTAATTTTCCTATGGATTTATACTTTGAGAGTTGCCTGGAATTATGTTCAAGTTGTTTTCATTACAATATGGAGCTCCCCGGTTCAAATAACGGAAATGTACTCTTCCGAATGAAGGGATAAGGCTAAATGCTTCATCCCCTCCCTAGCATCTCCTTTGGTTGGAGCCTCGTGTATTGTTTACTGATATATATGATTTCAATGATTTGTTTTCTTGATAAAATTCCTTGTTTTTGGGAGTTGTTGTTGATTTTGAAAGAAAATAAGGAGTTAGTTGAGACTCATGTTTTGTAACACCAATTATTGCATATTTCCATAAATCTCAAACAAGTGCTATTTATAGTACAACTTCCCAAATATTAAATAGCAGAATGGAACACCAATTTTTGTTCTCTATGATTTACTGAGTTTTCATCGATTTGATACTATCATGCAAATGATTGTCTACAATAGTTCATTTTAAACACTTGGGGTGTTGATTTTGTATCATGCAAATGGCTGTTCTCGATTTTGATGGAATGATAAAAGTATGTAAAAGTTTGTACTTATTTAACAAGTTATTTTGCCGAATTAGAACCCAAACGGGTACTCACAGTTTTCATGCATTTATATACCTTTGAAACCGAGGTATTGACAATGATGAGACGATGAAATCGTGTGAACCTAGAGGGAGTGAAGGGGATAGGCAGCAAAGCCCTGCTTACGGCTGTGAGTCCTAACACGGAGTGAACGAGGGGCTTGTGAAGTAGAGAGGGCTTCGGGTGAAGTCTTGTGGGGGTGGTTTCTAACAGGGTTCTTGGGATGTGCGTGACTAGGTCGGATTGCACAAGAACCATTGTAGGGAGGGACTTAATCATTTGCAGAACTACCGACATGTGAACCTGTGGGCTGTTTTGGATGATCGGAAGTGGGAGTTCAATTGGAGGAATAGTTCACCAACGAGTAGGCCAAGCTAGAAGGGCTTCTATAGTGTGAGCGAGTGGAGACATGTGTAGGGTTGTTGTGCGGTTAGCTGCAATCGAGAAGATGAAATGGAGATTGGGCTTCATGTCGGCGAGTAAACGAAAAGGGGTAGAACAAAGGTTATGTGGGAATGAGATGTATCGATCAAGCAGTTTGTGGGACTTGGGATGAAATAGTTGGTGAGTTTAAATTCCTTTTTTATTTCTTTTCTGCGATCAACGTATTAGTTTCTTAGGGGGAATAAGATTAAATGAGGTGGAAGTGGTGACTGTCACACCCTAACTAGCCCACCTTTCAAGGTTGGTTGAGGTGCAACAGAGACGGACAATTCGATCAGACTAAGGATCGTTTGGGGCAGCTTGTGGCGTTTCAGGATAAACTGCTTATCCTGAAACGCGGCCCGCGAGCCGACCGCAGGGGTCGACCCGCTGTCTGCGTTTAGTGTAAAAACCAAAACGCAGTTTCAGACAAGCTGGTGAAACGTACAAACCAAACAGTACGACGGCGTTTTGAAAAGGCCGCCCGCACTTATAAGCTGCACCAAACGGGCCCTAAGTTGTCATCAATACTCATCATGTTTTGCAAAATCAGGACCCAATAGATGATGAAGTTGTCTAACTAAATCACCGTAAACATATTTGATGCATTTCATTTCATTTTTTTACACATCCTTGAAAGCGTAGAAAATCATTTCATCAAAATATATAAATTATATAGATCTGTTAAATATAAGATAAATAAAAAGCACATCTTCATAACTTTGTACATCTCCCAAAATTATGAAATGTAAAAGCTTTACAAGTCATACTTGATTACTCGTATCGGTGCTTCTTTCCACTTCTTGAAAGGCAAGAACGTAGAGTGAGTGACGAGCTCAGCAAACTAATCAAGCTAAAATAAGATTTTATATGCAAAAAAGAGAACATGTATGCTTGTATGTCGATACATGTCCACACACGAGTCATAACACGCTAAAATTGTATAGAACATGTAAAATAAACATGTAGTGTAAATAAATCATGATTGTTGTATAAAATATATTTATCATTTCATTAGTATGTAGCCATGAACATGTATTCATAAGCATGTTCATAATCATAGCAATGTCATCATAACCATATAATCATAACATCATAGCAATGTCACTTGTGCAATGTATATGCTTCAACTATTTTCATGTCCTGTCATATGATGAGTCGTTACTCTGCCCCAAATGTCATATCAACTATTGATAAGGTTTCTCCCTCAACATAATAGTTATCAATAGCCCCTCTGATACCAATGATTCTCTACATTTTGTCATGACTTTGATCATAATAATTCCCAGTATTTTGTCACCGTCTGAGTACCAGGAGTTGGGAATACAACATCCTTGCATGTTGTACTCACAAACTCATGTAATAGTCTGCCCATAACATCGTTTATAACATTTAAATCATTATTCTTGCATCAAACATTTGTCACAGGCCATTCATATATATTGTGCGTGAATCATAGTAAATGAATTCTTGGAAAGAATGATTTTATCAGTGTAGCATATTGATTTGTATCATAGCATAGCATAGCATATCATCATATGTATCGTAAGCGAATTCAACTTACATTCATACAATCAATGCAAGTATCCATCCACAATATGCCAGAAATTTTAAATGCATTAGTGTCAAACGTGAAATTGCATGGAAATCTATAGACAATTATTTTTTTTAAAGTTAACACAGGATTATTTCAGCTAATTAAACAAAAGACCCCTACTACGAGTTCTCACACGTTTGTCTCGAGCTCACCACTTCGCATAAGCAACCTCAAAAGGGCTCCTTGGCATAAATCCGTCCTGCTGACACCTCTTATTCTATTTCCCTTTTCTTCTCCTATTCTCTCAATACCCTTTCCTTCCTTGATTTCGCGCTGGAATCTCTCACAAAAGCCCACAAACCAAGTCGGACGCTTCTAACTTAAATTCGTCTCCTGGTACGACTGCTGAAAACAAAAATTGCATAAATTTAGTGCAAATGTGAAAACAATAAAAGGTGGAAGGAAATGAATGTCTAAAATAGAGCCAAAGAGGGATTCATTCTCCCTAATTTCTTTCTTGAAGCTTTGAATCGCACCCTACAACATCTAGATTGTCACTCGTCTGTCTGTTATAGTGTAGGATCTCACTGAGCTCGTGGGATACCTCTAGTTGAGCAAAACTGAACAGGGAGGGAAAAAAAAGGAAATGCAACATTTTATCTCACCCTCTTTTCCCATAGTCGTTCGATCCCATCAGGCCGCTGCTTGTGTGAGAAAGCCCGTGAGTTGGTTGGCCACAGTGCATGATACTGAACATGGGATATTAGGAAAGGAGATTAAGATTTAATGAAGGTAATTATAATTGTAACTTTAAAATTTAATTTCTCCCAATCCAAACATAATTAATCTATATTGTTTTATATCGAATTGATAGATTTCATGCGTAGAATTTTATAAAAATAATTTTATTGAACTTTGAGGGGGTGTGAAATTTGGGTACAGTTAAAATTGTCAAAAAAATTAGCTGCTTTTTCGAACTTGGATGTTACACCTCTCCCCTTATAGGAATTTTATCCTCGAAATTTATGACTTTACTTGAAGAGACGGATATTTCTGATGCATTTCTTCTATTTTTCTTGTGGCTTCCTTTTTCAGGCTTGTGCTTCCACTTTATCTTGACAAAAGAAATTTGTCTCTTCCTCAGCTTTTTAACATTGGTTTCTAAAATGCTTTCAATCTCTTTAATTTTTAAATTCGTCTCCTTGTACATTCTTCATGTGAAATTTTTTGCAATGAATTTGAAACACATTTTCTTAGCATCGGAATGTGAAACACATCATGAATGTCTGACATATCCGTAGGCAGTGCTAGCTTATAAGCAACAAGATCGATTCTGTCTATAATTTCAAAAGGAACAATGTATATGGGACTCAGTTTTATTCCATGACAAAATCCGGCAGTACCTTTTACTGGCCCGACTTTCAAAAATACGACATCACCAATTTCAGATTCCACTACTTTTCTTGGGTCATAATATTTCTATTGTCGATCCTGACCAAATTTCAATTGGTTTTTGATTAACTTGATTTTATCTGTAGCTTTATCATAAAAAAATCAAAACCTAACATTTGATGTTCACTGACTTCGACTCAGCTCAATGAAATTCTTGATTTGATGGCATACAGTGCTTTATAAGGAGCTATTTTGATATTATACTTATAATTACTGTTGTAGGCAAACTCGATCATTGGAATGTGATTTTCCCAACTACCTCCAAAGTCGACAACACAAAGCCACAACAAATCTTCCAATACCTTAATTGTTCCTTCTGATTGTTCGTTGGCTCGTGGATAAAATGCTATGCTGAAATGCAACAGTGTACCCAAATTTTGTTGAATTTCTTTTCACAACTTGGATGTGAATCTTCCATTTCTGTCAGAAACGCTGATGTTTGGAATTTCGTGCAATCTGATAATTTTTTTAATATATAATCTGATCAACTGTTTAATTGAATATGTTTGCTTGATCGACAAAAAATGAGCTGACTTTGTTAGTCTGTCAATAATGACCCAAAATACTGTTGTAACCCTTTCTGGATTGAGAAAATTGCATAAACATAAATCTATAACAATCCCTTCTCATTTTCATTCAGGTATCGATAATGATTGTGATAATTTATTGGGTTTTTGATACTCAATCTTCATAATTTGACATGCCTGACATTGAGATACAAATCCAACAATATTTTTCTTCATACCTAGCTACCAGAATATGAATTTCAAATCCTTATATATTTTAGTATTGCCTGGATGAATTATGTAGCCTGAATGATTTGCTTCAGATAAGATTTTATGTCTTGACTCAGAATCAATAGATACCCATAACTGCAGCTTATTTCTGATTACACCACATTATTTCAGAAGGTTCAGATATTCGTTGCTAACTCTCTGAGCTGCTTTGATTCTATCTATTAAAGTTGGTTGCACCATCAGCTGATTAAATATCCCATATCACCTGGTTTTTTAATTTCCAGTTGCAAGACATCAATTTCTTTTGTCAACTCTAGCTCTTGAGTAATAGTTTAGCTTGCATTACCTGTGGAATTATGGCTCAAAAACATCGAAAAGTACATTTGCTCGGCCAGGATAAAGCTGTATATCCAGTTCATAGCCTTTGATAAGTTCTTATCATCTTTGCTGCCTCAAATTCAAATCTTTCTGTGTGAAAATATACTTTGAACTTTGATGATTAGTAAAGACTTCGCACTTCACACCATACAAGTAATATTTACAGAATTTGAGTGCATTCACTATGACAACTATGTCCAGATCGTGTGTCGGATAATTCCTCTGATGTGGCTTTAACCATATGGATGCATAAGCTATCACCTTTTTATTTTATATTAAAACACATCTCAAGATTCACAAAGATGCACCACTTTAAAGTTGAAATCCACGATACCTAATAGAATAGCTAAAACTAGAGTAGCGGTCAAATATTTCTTCAACTCTTGAAAATTGTGCTCACATTCTGCATTCCACTCAAATTGGACGTCTTTGATCATCAGCTTGGACAAAGACATAGTTATATGTGAAAAATATTTTATGAACCTTCTATATATCCAACCAAACTAAGAAAATTGCGTTCATCCATAACATTCTTCGGAGTAGGCTATGCCACAATTGCTTTCACCTTTTGAGAATCCACTGAGATTACTTGACCAATGATATGATGTCTCAAAAATGCTATACTCCACAAAAAAAAAAAAAAAATTCACATTTCAACAAATTTTCAAATAACATATTCTACCTCAACAACTTCTATACAATCCTAGATGCTTAGCATGATTATCGTCAATTTTTGAATATCAGGATATCATCAATAAAAATAATGTTAAATTTATTAACATGAGACTTCAAAATTTGATTTATCAGGTCTATAAATTTAACATGATTATTGGTTAAGCCAAATGACAATTAAGGATTTATAATGATCATACTTGGTCTCAAATGCTTAACTATATCTCTCATTGTCTCTGACTTGATGATATGCCAGTCAAAGATTCGGGAAAATAAAGTAGCACCCTCTAACGGATCTAATTGATCATCGATCATTAGCAAATAATATTTGTTATTGATTGCCACTTTGTTCAGCCCTTTATAATTAATGCACTACCATATCGATCCGTCTTTCTTTTTGACAGACAATACTGGAGCACTTCAAGATGAATTGCTTGGCCCGATAAAACATATATCAATCAATTCCCGTGCTTGCATTTCAATTCTTGCAATTCCTTTAGAGCTATCCTGGACGGGGACTTGAAAATTGCATATGTTCGTGGTTGCATGTCAATACAAAACTTAACTTCTCGTTCTGGTGGTAGCCTTAACAGTTCTTTAGTAAATTCATTCCACTAAATCTGTGAAAGTGGTGTCAGCTAAAATTTCTTTTTATTTTGTGCCTACCAACACCTCTTAGCCTCACCTTCTAGCATGAAAATGACTAACACTACACTCCAGTTTTTCAAACAAATCATGTCATCGAGATTTTTTCTGATCTTCAATAGCCAATCTTCAACAACCGTAGTATCACTGACACCTTTGGATGCATGTGGCTTAAAAGACGGCAAGATTTTTAAATGTCGATTAATTTTTGCCCCATGTTCTAATCTGGGCCCTATACTTGTAGATCTTTTAATAGCAACCATTTTATTAACTACGTGTGATATCAGCTGGCTAATGCTATGTAGCTCAACTGCTCTGGTTTCCTCATTTGCTTTGTTTTGATTATCACTTCTGCTTAAAATATTTTCAGATCTTGTTTTGTATGTGTTCTGAGAGACTTGACTCTCAGTACTTTCTGATTTTTCTTCAGGCATATTTATCTATATTGGTAGTAATAATTATTTAAATGCAATTTATCATATAATAATTATATCGTACATGCATAAAATTTTAAGTTGTATGAGTTATCCATCTCAGATTCATCAACCTATAGCTTTGTATAAATCAACTCAAATTTGATATCGTTCTCACTTCTAAATCACACATGCTTTCATCATTCTTTTCATTTAAATTATCATGCTCTTGTATCATTTTTCGTCCCTTTTTAGGGTCGACTAAGTTGCGACAAAGATGGACAGTTCGATCAAACTAAATTCTCACCAACTCTCATTCTGACTTGCAGAATCAGGACTCATCTAACTAAATCGACCTAAACATATGCAATATTTTTTATTTTATTTTTGTATACGTACTCATAAATGTGGAAAATCATATCATCAAAATATGTAAACTATACATAGCTGCTAAATCTAATATAAATAAAAGTAAGCACTCAAAAGTTTGTACAACTTCTAAAATTATGAAATTCAAAAGCTCTAAAAGTTACACTTGGCTACCCGCCTTAGTGTTTACATTTTCTTGAAAGGCAATAACGTAATGCGAGCAACGAGCTCAGCAAAATAATCAATGCCAAAATAAAATTTTGTACATAAATTAGAGATAACGTGTATGCTCGTATGTTTGTACATGTCTACAAACAAGTCATACATGCTAGAATCATATAAAACATGTAAAATAAAAATAGATAGTGTAAAAAAATTGACTGCTGAACAATATCTTTTTTTTGGGGGGGGGGGGAGAGCAACGGTGGCTCCCTACGCGTTAATATCAAAAGAAAGTACAGGGAAGGGGAGGGGGGAGGATCCCCCTCTAAGAAAACCAAAAAATACATATGACACACCCTTAGGGGTTCCTCTCCCCACATTACAACTCACACAAAAAATTGTCTCAAAAAATACAGGTATACCCAGAAACCCATATAACAAAAAATAAGTAAACCTGTGAACGTGTAAAGCTTGGCAAACCAAATAGAAAACATGTACAAAAGACGTCTTCACAAAAGAATAGTTCTCCATCAGCATTATCACGGACAACCATCCAGTAGAAAACCATGAGATCAAAATTGTAACTGGAATCAGAAACAGGAAAAGGAAACTACGGCCTAAAGTCAAAAGATCACCTACCAAGAGAAACAATAACCTGCAAATGTGAAGTGCAAACCCGAAGAAAACCGAAAACAAATCATTCAGAAAGCCAATAAACATGAGGGATTAAAAACAGACCTAAGACAGTTTTAAATTATGTCCAATGAGGATTCTTCTAAGATGAGCAGGTGGGTAAATCCCAACGTGACAAACCTCTCCATCACATTTGGCAAGCCAATGAGCTGGGGAGTTGCCCTCCCTATGAATGAAACTCTAATTTACCTCGAGATGCTTCTCAGCCATAACATTTATGATACGTTTCAAAGTGCATAAAATATCCCATGAGGGTGGAGAAATACCCAATAGAATATCAAAGAGCAATTTAGAATCCATTTCCACCTCTAATTTGTGAAAATTGAAAACATTAGCCACCGTTAAAGCCAGAAAAACCCCCCAGCATTCCGTTGCCAAATGGTCATCAGCCGCAACAGGAGAGAAGAAAAAACATACATCCACCTTCAAATTCTCTAAAAATTCCCTAGACCGCGGCATAATCCGGATGCCAACAGCCATCCACATTTAATTTAACATAATTTGGTGAGGGGGAGTCCACCTAATGAGTCGGGGAGGCTTTAAAACAGGAACATCAGTGGAACCAGCCCTTAAGACTTTGTTATAATAAGCAATCACAGATGCAACAGTCATAGAAGCTGGAGGGGGGGGGGAAGTATGGTATTTGAAGCTATTTCTGACATTCCAGAGAAACCAAAGGACCAATAAAGGTAAGGGAAACCCCCCTTTGCCATCATCGAAATCTTTCCAACGCCATAACCCTCTATGCATCCACGAAAAAACGAAATAAGTACCAAGCATATTCCAAACTTTTAAGGAGAAAACACATTAAAAAAATGTGTCTCGTGCCTTTCTCCACTTTGCACATAACTACATCTCGAGGCCATTTTTAAACTTTTGAGCTTGAGAATATCATCAATAGGAAGTAAAGATGTGAGATAACTCCAAAGGAAAAAGGAGATAGAGGGAGTTAACAATTTATGCCAAATCCAATTTCCCCAAAATCAATCACGATGTGAGTGTAAAGTGCTATAAATAAGCTTGCAAACTGATTGGGAGTTGTTTCTTTTCCATAAGGGGAGATCTTTTCTTGAAGGGGTAATTGGAATAGTAATTATATGCTTTGCAGTTTGTTCCCCCACAATAGAACACAATTTGGGGAAATCCTAACCATCATTAGTAAAAAAATCAGAAACTGATAGGGAATTATTATGCTGAGGGTGGGAGTAATCAGAGATATCTGACAACCCTCAATTATAATTCCTGAAAGAGATATTACCACTGCCTATATCCCAAAACATGAAGTCTTTAGCAGTGGTTCTAGCATTAATAACAACTTTCCAAATACGAGAATCACCAACCTTCCACGAAACCAGGGAAGGATGAGTTTGAGCACAATATTTTTGATGTAGAAAGGTAGCCCTAAGAGATGAGCCCAATCTGAATTTAAACCAAAGTTTGCAAAGATTAACTTCCACAGTATGCTTCAAGGCTTTAAAACCGAACCCACCAGCCTTTTTAGGTTTACAAACTTTATGCCAAGACCCCCAAAATTTTTTTGCTCCATTCCCTACCCAAAGGAATTTATTGAAAAACCTCTCCATCACATTGATAACACTTTTTTTGGCAAAGCATGTAATGGGATACTCTGTAGAACACTAGAAAGCAAAGAGATCCTGCCCCCAGTAGAAAGAAAAACATTTCTCCAATCGTAAATTTTGCGTTTGATTTTATCAACAACATCATCCATTTGAATCTGTTTCCTCCTTCCCCGTATCAAATTTACCCCAAGTTATTTAAGAGGTAGAGAGGCATGATGAAACCCAGTGTAAGCAACTCCCCAGTGAATAATATGATGTTTAACCTGCCTATCAAAAAACATCTTACACTTGTCACAGTTAAAACGTAGCCCAAAGCAATTCTGAAAATCCTGTAACAACCCCATCACTTTTTTTATAGAAAGTTTAGAAGCATTACAAAAATAATGATGTCATCTGCATAAGCAAGGTGTGAAACCATCATTCTAGCTTTGTGTGAAAACTGCGTGTGAGGATGTGAAAACTGGAAATGATTGAGCATCCTGAAAAAATAATCAAAAGATAAAATGAAAATATTAGGGGAAAGGGGATCTACCTGCTTAATACCACGACACGCTGTAAAAAAACCATAAGAGTTTTCATTGACTAGCATCGAGTATAAGTTGGGATACCATAAGTTGGGCTTTCTTGATGTCAAGTTTGATAACGAGATTTCCACTCATGCATTTTTTATCAAGATCCTGCAAAATCTCTTTGGCCAAGAGAATATTACCAGAAATATTGTGGCCTTTAATAAAGGCCGACTGATGTGGGGAGATAAGGGAAGGTAGATGAGACGAGCCACAATAATTTTACTGATAATTTTAGAGATCACAAAAGTGAGAGAGATGGGCCGAAAGTCCTTCCAATGGGATTTATCATTAGTTTTAGGAATAAGAACAATCAGAGCGGCAGAGAAATATCTTCCACTGTCTTCTCATTGAAAAAAACTTTGAATAACAAGGACTATCTCTTTCTTAATAATGTCCCAGCATGAGATATAAAATGTGAAAGTGAAACTATCAGGGCCATGAGCTTTTTGAGAGCTAATGTCTTTGAGGGCAGTAAAAATCTCCACCTCAGTAGGAGAATCAGACAGAGAGAGGGAGGAAACTATGTCTCTTTGATCCTCAAACAGGTTCGAAAGAATATTTGTGACAGGCGGAGTATCAGCGTATAAAGGAGAGAAATAATCAGCAGCATTAGAACCAATTTGTTCAGTATCAGTAAGAACAGAGCCCTCCTTAGTAACAATCTTAATAATGGTGTTTATGTTGCGACGATGTTTAATAGTAGCATGAAAATATGAGGTATTTCTGTCACCATTTTTGAAATGATTGTCACAAGCTTTTTTGTCTTAGGAAATCCTCTTCAATTGAGATTTCCTCCAAAAGAGTATGATGAGCATCCGCTAACTTAGCCACAAGATCAGGAGTATCGACCATATGAGCTTCTAAAGTGTCAACCTTTTGTTGGGCCTTCAACACCCTAGAATGAACATTTCCAAAAACATCAATGTTCCATCTTTTGAAATGATAAACAACATTCTTGTGTAATTGTCATAAAATGAACCAAGGATTGCCACTCCATTTAGAGACCCAAGCCTGTTTAATCAAATCAATAAAAGTAGGATGAGTGGTCCAAATATTAAGAAATTTAAAATGATAACGAGCAGGTTTGGAGTGAAAAGCCAAGCTAAGCAAAATAAGATTATGGTCCGATGCAACATGATTAAGATGCTTGACATGTATAATGTTATAGTAACTCATAAAAGCTAAGTTTCCAAAAAATTTGTCCAATCTTTGCATAAGAAAACCCCGCGGCCAAGTGAAAGGAGGACCCGAAAAGCCTAAATCATAAAGGCTAACATCCTCAATATGATCACAAAAACGATTAATAAGACTCTTATCAACTTTAGCCCCGCCCCATCTCTCAGAAGGCGACATAATCATATTTAGATCCCCACCAACAAACTAATTTTCAGTAATATTAGCACCCATATGAGTGAGTTGCTGCCAAAGAAGAAGATTATCCCTTAAAATTGAACTAGCATAAATGAAAGTAGCCCAACCGAAATAATTCTCCAACTGATACTGAATAAGAACATATTGCATATTATCATCAATGATGTTCAGAACGATGTCTTTCTACCAAAAAAGTCAAATTTTATTATTCACATTATTGAAATGCATGTACCCCTTGAATTTCCTAATGATTTCCTTTTTATGAATTGAAACAAGAGGCTCCAAAAAAACAAAAATGCCAGGTTGTCCAAAGAGGCTACAAAAACTGCTGTATTATATATATATATCATTTCATTCATGTGCAATCATAAGTATGTATTCATAAACATGTTCATAATCATAGCAATATTATCATAACATATAATCAAAGCATCATAGCTATCACTTGTGCAATGTATAGACCTTTATTATTATTTTTTCCTGTTATATCATGAGTCGTCACCCTGCCCAAAAGGTCATATCAACTATTCATAAATGTTGGACTCTTCACCAGCATAGCAGTTATCAGTAACTCAATTCCGATATCAACGGTTCTCTACGTTCTGTTACCGTCTGATTACAACGGTTCCCATAATTTCGTTTCCGCCTAAACACTAGTACATAATATCACATCCCTACATAATGTACTTACAAACACTAATATAAAAATTTACCCATAATATCACTTGTGACATTTAAATCATCTTTCCTGTGTCAAGCATTCATCACAGACATTTCATATATCATGTGCATGAATCATAGCAAATAAATACATACAAACAATAATTTTATAAATATATTCATTTATATGACAGCTTAACATAGCATTATATGTATCGTAAGAGAAGTTCACTTGTATTCATACATTCGATGCAAATATTCATCCACAATATGCAAGAAATTTTAAATGCATCATTATCAAACTGGAATTCTATGGACAATTTTTTTTTTTATTTGTGCGTGATTAAGGCTTTGTTGTTGTTGTTGTTGTTGTTGTTGTGCGTGATTCATTTGACTAAACGAAGCATCCCTATGACAAGTTCCTAAATGCTCGTCCCGAGATCGTCACCTTGCGTAAATAACCTCAAACGGGCTTCTCAGCATAAATTCTTCATTTCGATACAACATATTCTTTTCTCCTTTTTTCTGCCTAATCTCTTAATCCCCTTCCTGTTGCCGATCGCGCACCGTAGTCTCTTACGAAATCCTATTAACCAGTTTCGACGCTTTCGACACAAATTCGTCTCTTGCTATGGCTTACTAGAAACAAAAAAGTGCACAAATTCATGGCAGATGTTAAAACTGGAACAAGAGGATGGAAAAAAATGTCTAGAACAGCACTTAAGAGTGATTCATACTCATTGATTACTTCCTTGGAGCTTTGGATTGCAGCCCGCGCCTTCCAGACTGTTGCATTGCTATATTGCAGGATTGCACAGATCTCGGGGAAAAAATAAGGAAATGTGCCATTTTTATCACCCTCCCCTTTTCCCACAGTCGTTCAATCGCATCAGGCCATTGCATGTGCGAGAAAGTGCAGGAGTCGGATGTCGGATGCCTACTGAGCAGGATACGGGATACGGGAGATTAGGGAAGGAGATTAAGATTAATTAAAGTTATTATACTTATAACTTTATAATTTAATATCTTCCTATCAAATCATAATTATTATATAGTGTTTTTTACCAAATTGTTTGATTTCATGTATCGAATTTTATAAAATTGAATTTTGAGGTACATTTGAAATTGTGAAAAAATTTTCCTGATTTTTCAAACTTTGCTGTTACTGTAACACAAGGGTAGGATTCTCCTATGCAATCAAGATGAACTTCGGCTGAGGAAGGATATGAGGAAGGTGCGTAGCTCCCTACTTTGGGTTTCCTCATTATAGTGCAAAACAGGTGAGGAAACCCAAAGTAAATCTAGCCATAGCGACAACTCTCCCAAGCTAACAAGCTCCTAAATTTGCAAACTTCATGATATAGTAAATCAAGATTTACGGTGAAGCAGGATTGGAATAGGATTTAAAGTTACGGTGGTTTATCCAAAATGCAGGGCTTGGGTTAACTCTCCGCCAAACTGCCCCGTAGTAGAGGTCTTATATAACACACCTACTAACTACTAGGAGTGCTAGAAGATTCTAACAAAAAGTTGTACTCTTGTAGAAAAAGAGAATAAAATGAGCACTAATATGGATCAAGGTGTGAAGTTTAAAAACTTTGAAAGATTTTGAAAATGTTGGTAGAAGCAAGAAAGCACTATCACTGAAATTATCTTAACAGTAATCTGACGCGGGTGCTTACTCTTCGCAGGCTCTCCTATGGTAGAAGGGCTAAATCGACCGGTTCAGCCAGGGCGAACAGGGTCAGCCAACAACCAATCAGTCTAGGCCTGCCTTGTCGCCTTTCATATTCTGTTTGCCCCCAACTCCCTTTTTTTCTCTATTTGCCGATAGCCCTCCCCTTCCTATTTTCTTTTATGGTTCGGATTAACTTCGGTATCATTTAGTATCAAAGCTATCCTAATCCTAGTTCTATCTTAGGTTTTCTTAGCATTTGCCCCTACCCAAGCCGCCCTGACAAAAAGTTTTCTTTCCTATTCTCAAACAATAGTCAAATCTCGACCTGACCCTAGTTTGCTCTTGCTGATTTGCAAAAGCAGCTACTCGAAATAGCTTTTCAAATATTTTCTTCACCACAATTAATCTCATACACCCTCTTTCACCTCCGAAAATCTAAAACCTAGCCATGCCACTGAGGAGCCAATAGTTGGAAGCTGAATCGAGGGAAAATGACAGAATGTTGTTTGAGGAATTCTTTCGGAGGGATTCGAGAGATTTTTAGGGAAGATATGCAGTGGGAAACCTGCCAACGACAACGGAGGCTTGCTACTTCTAAAAGGAGGCAATCCTGATGAGTAACCCGTAGCCACAACAGTGAATTGCTAGATTAAAGGCATGGAGTGAATCTCTTCCACTATGTTGATTCCAGGGATGAAGAACCTCTGCCTAGAAAATTTGATCTGGAATATCTGAAAAGTCAGAATTGAGAAGTAAAGGTGGATATCATATTTTGACAGACACATAGATCTGCATGAGGTCGTCAAGTGTTTATGGATCGTGGAATGCATTTTTGAGTGTCGGGACGCCCGTCGGACAGAATAGTGAAACTAGGCGCTAACAAGTTAAAGAAGTGTGCATTATTTTGGTGGCAACATCTCAAGTCTATACGCCAACAAGAAGGAAAAGAAAAAATTACTACTTGGTCTAAGATGAAGCGGGATATATATCGCTAGTTTCTACTAGCTCATTACAGACATAATGTTTAGATCCTAGCTTCAAATGTGAAGAGACTAATCATCGAACAACCACCATATCTAACTGGCAAAGTTCAATCCCAAAATCACACATTCAGAGCACATTGAGGAGAATTTTACTTCGTCGTCAGTCCGCTCCACCTAGGAAGAAGAGAGCATATGAACTTGTCAAAATATGGTGTGCTCTCTTCTTCCTCAGTCGTGGAATGCATTTTTGACAGACATAATGTTTAGACCCTAGCTTTGAATGCAGTTATGACTTATGTTATGGGTGTTCATGTAGAGTTCAAGATTGTGGAGTCGTGAGCTACCATTTTGCAGGTCTGGAGTGGAGCATCAGTATGACTAACCTTGGATGTCCAAAAGAGTCATGAGTGTGAAGAGCCGACATCAGACACAAGATAACTCCAGATAAGAGAAATTTAGACATTTCAAATCTATAGAGTTTTCTCTGAGTTGTCTCTACTTAGGAAGGTTCAACATGTCAAAAATGGTGCATTTTTGTGCAATGTCTGGAAGATTAAATGTAGTTATTCAAATGTTAAATTCAGTACATCATGGGACTCATAATCAGGTGTCCAAACAGAAGGAATGAACCCCAGTTTTAAAATGTCATAGGAGCTTGATGGAGATGAAAATTCTTCATAGGATCCAGTTCCTATCAATGAAGAAGAGGTCTTACTTGTGTGGTTGCTAATGAGAGTGGTGCAGTCTTGCACAAATTTCACTCTAGAGTTGATTTTTTTCTTATAATGATTTATCAGTTACATTCCATTGAGTATGAGAAGAGGAAGAAGGTTTCATATTTAAGGTTTCAAGAGTTGTATTGCGGGAACCCACATCTATATGCAACTCTAGCTCGGGATTTGTTAAAAGATGATGCATAATTATTCTATCAAGACGTGTTGTGAAATGAAAACACCTACATGATCGACCGAGTAGGGTACTACAATATCCTGCCACTTTCAATGTGGCATACTTGACCCTATGTTGCGAGGAGCCATAAACTTCAACGAATGAAGTTGAAGCTCCCTCAACCTATGAGACTAATGCGGGGGTTTAAGGGTTGAATTGGCTGGTACAACCAGGGAGAACCAACCGATTTAGCCAGGGTGAACAGGGCGTGTAAGCCAGGCACCAGTCCAAGGCTGCCTTGCCATCTTTCCTATTCAGTTTGCCACCCAAAGCGAAGTGCCTCCCCTTATTAGTCTATCAACCATTATATATTTGTCATTTTCTTTGTTAGGCTTTTGTTTTTTTTGTCTTTATGATTTCAGACTTCTGTACAGCTTGTCGTCGACTACTGTTTTTCGGTCTAGGGCTATATCCAAATGCGAGAGGGTGCTCCGGCTATAAGTCTTCCATTGTGTTGATCTTCTCCAAAGGTTAGAGTGGAGCTTTGGCTGTAACTCGACCCGGTGGGGATACTTATCTTTCCCAACTTCCCTCTATATTCGCCTTTGCCCTGGCTTCCAGCTGCCAACCTCCAAGGCCTCCTCCCCATCTTCCTGCTATGCTGATAACCACTCTACAACCCCTCCAGCTAGTCGCAAACCCTCCCCTTGCCCTCCAACTTATTTGCAACCCCTTACATGCACCGAGAACAACTAACCTCTCTTCCCCTCTAACTGCCCTCTTCACAAACCTTCATACAACCACCTTTAATCCCACAGTCTTGCTCCTTTCTTTCCCTTTTACTCACGGCTCTCTCTCAGTTGTGATTTATACAGCAACGCCAACCCCCTTGCCTGTTACAGTCCAACTGCAAAAAACAACGCCCTATTGTTGCCCTTTGACCGCAATTCTACCTGCTCTCCTCCAGCTGTCTACCCATCATCCCAACCTTCTCACAGTTGTCCACTGGTCTCGCCTCGCCCTAACTGAAGAGTCGTATTGTGTTGTATTTTTTTTTTTGCTTTGAGTCTTATTTGTAACCATAAAGTACTGGCATAATAAATATGTTTTCTATCGTGATTTGGGTTTACTCTGGTATCATTTGATATCAGAGTTAGCCTAACCTTAGTCCTATTCTAGGTATTCCTAAGTTTCATTGATCAGGGAGCAGTTAAAGAAATAAACGGTGATCCGGGAGATAATGAAGATGTCAAAGAGGATTCTCAACTTTCAACATTTAAGAGAGATTCCAGCTGAGGCAACAGTAGGTGTTCTAGAAGGTAGTGATTTTGAATAAATTAGCGTTCATGTAGAGTACAAGATTGTGGTGCCGAGAGCTACTATATTGCAGGTATTGAGTGGAGCATCCGCAGGACTGACATTGTATGTTCAAAAGGGCTATGAATTTGAGGAGCTGATATCAAACTCAAGATAACTTCAGATAAGAGAATATCAGACCTTTCATATCTATAGACTCATCCTTGAGTTGTCCCTGTAGAGAGAGGTCCGGCATGTAAAAAATGGGGCCCTTTTGTGTCATGTCTAAGTTTAAATAGAGTTATTTAAATGTTAGATTCAGTACATCATGAGACCCATTATTAGATGTCCACACAGGAGGGATGAACCCCAACTTTGAAATTTGTCTTAGGAGCTTGATGGAGAAGAAAATTCTTCAATGAGATCCAGATCCTAGCAATGAAGAAGAAGTCTCTCCCGAGTGGTTGCTAATGAGAGTGGTGCAGTTTACCACAACTTTCACCATAGAGTTGATTTCTTCTCACATAGTGGTTTATTAACTACATTCCGCCGAGTATGGGAAAGGGAAGAAGGTTTAAGACTTAAGTGCTCAAGATTTATATTGCGGGAACCTACATCTGTATGCAGGTCTAGTTCAGGTTGTGCCAAAAGATGATGTGTATTTGTTCTATCAAGACGTGTTGTGGAACGACTACACCGAAATGATTGACTTACCATGGGACTATAATATCTCTGCTACCTTCAACGTGACAACTTGATTCCATGCTACGAGGAGTCAGAAGCTTCGATGAATGAAATTGAAGCTCCCCCAACTCGGGAGACCGACTTGGCGGCTTACCTGCCGCACACCACGAATCAGCTAGTTCAGCCAGGGCAAATAGGACCAACATGCCAGCCGATCGGTCTAGGGCTGCCTTGCTGCCTTTCTTATTCTATTTGCCACTAGCTCCCTTTAAGTCTCTATTTGCCGCCAGCCCCCCTTTCCTATTCATTCTGTTTGCCGCCCAAAGAGGAAAATGGCCTCTCCTTCCTATTATATTATCCATTATATTTATTGTTTGCTTGCTTAGGGTTTAGATTTTTTTTTTCCTCTCTTTACAAAATTCTGTCCAGCTTGCCGTTTGTGGCTGTTTTGCATTCTATGGATGTATCCAAAGGCGAGAAGGTGCTCTGGTTGTAACTCGTTTAAGGTGTTGATCTTCTCCAAAGGTTCGAATGGTGCTCTAGCTATAATTTGACTTTGCAGGGATACTTATCTTCCCTAACTTTCCTCTGTAGTCCCATCCGTCCTGGTTTCCAGCCACCAACCTCCAAGACCTTCTCCCCACCTTCTTGCTGTACTGCTAACCACTCTCCAGCTCACCTGTTGGCCGCCAACCCTCCCTCTGCCCCCCAGTGAGCCGTATGCCCCTTACCTGCAACAAGCACAGCCATCTATTCCCCTCTAACGGCTCCCCTTGCAAACCTTCATACAACCACCTTTAATCCCGCAACTCTGCTCCTTCCCTTCTTGCTCTAGGCTCCCTCTCAGCCATGATTCATACAACAGCTCCAAGCCCCTTCACCTCCTACAGTCCAACCGCACCCTCTTGCTGCCTTCTGACCGCAACCCTACCTGCACTCCTCCAGCTGTCTACCAACCATCCCAACCTTTTCACAATTGTCCACCAGTTGTTTCGTCTCGCCCTAGTCGGAGAGTTGTGTTGTGTTTTATTTTCTTTTTCTGTTTTGAGTCTTAATTGTAACCCTACTGATTCGGCGTTGTAAAATATGTTTTTCGATCTTGATTTGGGTTAACTCCAGTATCAAAATCTCGGAGAGTTTTTTGTGGATCAAAATTCAAGCAAAAGCATAGGAGGGAGTTTGAAGCTGACGGAGATGTCGATTTCGTTAAAGTTTTTTAAATCAGCATACCAATCCGTTAAGTTCCACGAGTAGTATAGAACTTTAAATGAATACATATAGCTTTTCTATATTTGATTGCGAGTTTTGTCAATTTTTTCAAATGGCTTGAACCACGGCATTTGCCAACATAGCCAGTCAACTTAATTGTGCATGCCATAACCAATGAAACTTGAGGGCATCAATCTACATTGTCTGGATTTTGGCACAACATAAGCAGTTGAGCAAATTTGATAGATTACAGTCTCAATCAAGAGTGTTATGACTTGATGTTAGATTTTAGAAGCTGCAAAGTGGAATTATCAAGAGATTTAGGGCCAGCTACAAGTGCTATGGCTTTGTCTCAATAATGATTTTTACTTCGTATGGTCCTCGCATGTTAACCAAAAGACCTTAAAAAAAACAACTTAAGCTAGCATATCAAACTAATTATAACCTTTAAGCCCGTATTCCTTAATTAGTTTCAAGAGTCAAAAAAAAAAAAAAAATCCCAATGGTTATTTTCGCGTTCGTTTAGTCCTTCAAGTTAACTAAAAATAAACAAATAAAAAACCACTAAAGCCACAATATTGAATTAATTAAAAACTTGAAGCCTGTATTCCTTAATTGTTGACCATGAGCATTGTTGTCTTTTCAACCTGAGCGAATTCTGTTTAAAGCTCTTGAATATTCTGATGGCCGTCTTACTTACTAAAGCTAATTAGTTCAAATGAGTAGAAGTGCTGGGTTTAAATTTTTCTCATTTTAATTCACTTTTCTATAGGCGCGCAATGGGGTTGCATCGAGCCGTAGCGCTTTGTATTGATCATTGTGCTGCTTCAGAAAAAGAGATTGACGATAGCTGGTACAAGACTGTGGTTTTAACTGGCGGAACTGCATGCTTACCGGGTTTGCCAGGTATGGTGATGAAACTTGCCTGCAAATTGCCCAGGCAGTGTAATGAATGTTATTGTTGAACTTATTGTTATTTGATGCTATTTTTTTTTCAGAGAGATTAGAAAATGAACTCCACAAAATTATTGAACCTTCAATTTCTGATGGAATAAAAGTCCTCCCACCTCCATATGGAGCGGATTCCGCTTGGTTCGGAGCAAAACTTATTAGCAATGTAAGCTAAATTAAGGGTCATGTTTTACGCAAGTATCTATTTTATTGCTTGTCGATCGTAAACACGTTTCTAAACTGTTTCTTTTTTCTTTTTCCTTTTTGTGTGGAATTGTTGAAATCATTATATTTGAGGATATTTTCAAAGAACTTTGTGCAGTCGGTGTTGACATCTGGATTTCTAATGGCAGTAAACTATATCAAGAACTTAGCAACTATACTTACATACCTAACACACAATTCTTATGTAATTATATATCGCACGCCTAAACTTCATATCTACACACATAGCACTTTGGTATTTTAAACGTATGCATGAAATAAGAAGTTGTATTGTCATTTTCGACGTGATATTGAAGATTTGAGTTATATATATGTAAATATGAAAGTATGGTACATGATATGTAAATACATAAGAATTATTAGTATTATTAACAAGCAATGCTGGTTGCTTCTGTTCTGTAATGTACATTGCTGGTTTATTCTTGTTGATTTTTGCACAGGTAAGCACATTTCAGCAGGCATGGTGTGTTAACAAGAAACAGTTCCGCCAGAAGAGCCGACGCAGTGCATCATCATCAGTCATTGCCTGGTAATTATACATATATGATGCTTCAATTGGTTTGAAGAATGAATTATAGATGGAACTTTATTTATACAGCAAGTATTACAGCATACTGTGCAGTGTTTTTATGTAAAAAATTTTTACAGAAATTAAATTTCTTTTATTGGTTTTGCTACCTTCTCTGAAGAAGAAAAAGAAAGTGTGGTTAGGAATAAACTATGTAAATAATCGTATCTGTTACATGCTACTGTAAAACAAAGCAATAGCTGCCGCACATTCTTTGGCTATAAATGTTGCAATTTTCTTCAAGTGCAGTTTCTGATTATTCTTCGAGCTGTATATGATTCGTTAATGTTCATGGCACCTTGATAAAGCTTGAATCAGTTTCGTGAAATAAAATACATGTATTATGTTTAGATATGAAGCCATAAAGTATTGTCTAAAAGACATGTATTATGTTTAGACAGGTACAAACAGTTGAACGGTAGAAATTATATTAGAATTTAGCAAATGATAGTCACTACTAGTGAAACGCGATTAAATTAAAGTAATTATAAATTTATCTTTGATCGGGTTGTTTGTATCTTTTAAAAACATTGCTTTTTTTATTAATTTTCTTTTAATTAACAAATTAAACTTGAAATGTTAGTTTAAAGCAATAATTACTTAACCAAAATCAATGAATACTCACATTTTTAGATTAATAATATAATTAAGAATAAAATAGTATGCATGTTAGATAAGTTTTTAATGAAATAGTATAAAATATTTGATAGTTTATGAATGTGATCACTCATGATATTTTATAATATTTAAAGTGTTTTACTATATTGATATGATGACTGTATCATTTTATATCTACATGATGGTCATCGAAGTATCGTTTAAAAATTATATTAGTTTAGGTATTTTAATATAAATATTATTTTTTATTTACGTGTATGAATATCTTAGTGTTCCCAAATTAGTAGCATGAAAAAGTGATATCATCATAGTCAAAGATATATGTACAACCAATCTGTGCACTGAATATTATTCACAATTTTATATCACTTAATACATAATATTTATTATTAAAACATATAAAGTATTTTTTAATATGAGATTACATGGATTCATATTGAAATGATCCATAATATTTATGAACAGGGAAAACTAATTTGATTAATTGAGCATGGATAACAATTCATATAATTATATGGATTGCAAAAAATAGTGGAGCAAAAAATATGGATTGCAAAGTGCGTTTGTGATCAACTCATGTGTTGTCCAAGGCAAGCATCAAACTCGGGACCTCAGGAGTTTTACACATTATGCCTACTAAAGAGCCAACCAGTTCGCGTATGTATAAATATAAATCCACTATTTTAATTTATGTTGTATTATTTAATTAAATTACCATTACAATTTAATATTTAAATTTGACATTAATTTTTTTTAAAATAATATATTTTATTATTCAATTTGACATTAATATATTTAGAAGTAGAATAACTCTTAACACACTTTTCTTTCACGAGTACAACTAGTGTCTTATATCTCACACGACTTGGTTAGGGCAAGAGTTTGCTCTCCAGCTTGACTTCCTTTTATAAGAGTAGCTCAGATCCCTCACCTCCACATTTCTCTTTTCCTTTTTCATACAAAAATGTACATCAGGCTTTTGGTTTGCGCACAGCTATTCACGAGACTTCTGGCCTACTCTCTACTACACGTGTGACTCCTACGCACTTCTCATAGGAAGTAGTTGAGCCTCTTCCATGTGGCTCGTCTTCTATACGAGAGACACACCCTACAAATCGTTCTTCGGGTAGAAGAAATATTGCCTTAGTACTATGCATGTAGACCTACGTGCATATCCAATCAAATGCCGCATTGTGGAAAGCCCGACCTCACCTATTTAAGCACAGAAAAATAACAGAAAAAATAAATTTCATATTATTCGCGACCCGGCCCGACGCTAAACCTGAACCCGCCTAAAAAATCTTTTGATTTTCTTCGCACTATTACGAGTAGTTTTTAGGCTCCTTATCGTCATACTTGGCGAAGCGCTACCTCCTTTATTGGCGAAACCCTAGGCATTCTCCGACACGCAAGGGAAGGAGACCATGGCGTTCAGCCGTTCGTTAAAATCATGGTATGCACCTAAACCTAAACATGAAATCTACAACAATACCACATCAATATCACACAAGTAACACATCATTAATACAACAATAACACAACAATACCACATCAATAACACACAAGTAACACACTAGTAACATATAAAAAATACAACAATACCACAAAAGTAACACACCATGGCTTTGAATCAATAACACAAAAATAACCCTACCTCAATGACTGCACAAAACCGAATTCGGTGGACTCACAAATATCTCTATGACACAGTTTTGATGTGTTACTCTTGTATTGTTAGTGTGTTATTCCCGTGTTATTACTGTACTATTCATGTGTTATTGGTGTGTTACTCATGTGTTATTCCCATGTTATTCATGTATTATTGATGTGTTACCTCTTATGATGTGTTATGCTTCTGTTTAGGGATATCTAATACACTTGTGATTGTTATTGAAGTGTATTAGATGTGTTATTTATGTATTATTGATGTGTTACTTATGTGAAATTGATGTGTTATTCCGGTATTATTGATGTGTTATTCATGTGATAACACCAATTACACCGGAGTAACTTATGTTGAATTATTATTATTATGTTATGGAGGGTTTATTGAGGTATCACTGATATGTAAATAAGAGTAACACCTCATGGTGAGCTTCATATCACATGAATAACACATCAATAACATTTAAAATGCAGCTCCATATGGTTCTAATATGTGTTATTGTTTCTTCAATTTGTAGAATTTTGAGTGCAAGGACTTTCAACTGTAGATGTCATCCATCTACAGTGAAAGGTGCCTTGTATGCAATTAGATATCTCCTTTCAGAGGAGATTATTAATAATTTAAAAGAAATGAGGGTGTTCTATTTCTTTGACAAACCCTCATATTCCCAGGACAATGTCATGACTTTACATATTCTGAGATGTTGGGATAATGAGAGGAGGGTCTTCAAAATAGGTGGAAAGGAGGTTAAATTACATGCTGACCACGTGGCTTTGCTCATAGGGATGCCAAACAGAGGAGAACCTGTTTCATGGAAGAAAGGTCCCCTATCAAATGTGGATGCCAGACAAATAAAGAACCCACTGACAAACTTTTTTGTAGAAGGAGCCTCCACCCCTCCATTTGAGTTGTTGTATTTGAAACTCATACTAACTAATTTATTTTTTTCTTCAAGTAATTTTCACGTGCCTGCAGATCTATCTTTTTTTTGCTATAAATGTAAAAGCTTTTTCGTCCTTAATTGGCCTGCTGCTATATGTGAAATAATTATCGATCAAGTGAGAACCGCCTCCATGAAATTAAGGCAGAATAAGCCGATCGGAAGGATTTGTATTTCTTTTAATGGTAAGTATTTTTTGTTTACATTAAAACATAATTATTCTAAAGTTTTGTTTTGTTGTATTAACTTTTGCATACATATTTATGGTATAAAACATCCTTAACGATGGTTTTACGAGCACACATCTTTGTTAACTCCTGCTGCACCTGACGCTAGACCTCGCATTCTGAGGTGGCCAACCAATCATGGGTGGAGTGCTGAGAAGATTCATGAAGACTTCAAGAGACTCGATCATGTAAATCATTTAATGCAATAAAAAATTTATCATTTTAATGTTTATTGCAGATTATTGAAACCTCTATTTAATAGCTTTTTAAGAATGCCTACAATGATTTTGACGAATACATTTTTATTTGTAGGTTAATGACAGATTCTTAGATTTGAGGGAAGATGAAGTACAACTACTCGCAAATCTAGATCAGGGATCAGCGAGTCCTGCAAGGCAACTTCCACACCATGAAACTACGACAAGACCATCTTCATCCAGATCGTATGCCAGATCATTTGCAAGTACATGGAAACATTAGTGCAGGTCGAAGAAGCCGACTGGAGTGAGCGTATGGTATGACAAGATGATATGAAAAGATTTAGAGCAGAATTTGTTTATGACATTTGCATATTTTCGAGGACTTCATAATAAATTTGTATATTTATACTTTGTATATTTGTATAGGTTACTGTATAATAGCTTCAGGGTGTATTCAGGACAGTGAGTCTAATAGGCCATATATGGGGTAAAATGTTCAGATCTTGGAGAATGTTGGTGAGGTGAATGTTCCTCCAGTTCCAAGATCACTGCAAGTACTTATAGAAAAAAAAAAGATTTAGAATCAGATGTTTACTACTCTGTAAGAATTAGATGTGCGTTTATGTTTCACTTTCTACTTGGCAATGATGTTTAATGATTTCATTTCTTTATATATTTGTATACTTTTGGAATGATGTTTTTTGAAATAATATCAGGTAGAAGAAATATAAACTCCACAAAAACTTCAAATTGATTGCTCCAAAAGCTTCCTCGGACCAAATTAAGAAGATTCCTACTGAAACCCCCTTATGTTGAGCCCTCTAACGTAGCTCTTGACTAAGGCCGTTTCTTCATTTCATTGAACTCATACTTAGGCTATTCACCAGAGGAAATCAACACTTGAGGAGGTTTGTTGGACTCCACTAAAGCTTCCAAAAGCACCCAATCAATGTCTCGCCTCTTGGGCAAATGTATATTTCAAAAACCCTAATTTTTGGCTCAATTTCACCAATTGTGAAGAGACGCTTAATTTCATGAGCATGTAACCCTATAGATGTGTTTGTCTTGAGTAAATGAAGGTGTAGGAACAAAGCTTATGTGATTTGGTTGAGTATCGAGAGAGATCTTGAGATTTTAGTATGGATGGTTCTCGGGTTAGGAAGACCAGGGACGATTAACGAATACCGTCCGTTTCAGCGTGTATCGTTTGGATAGCCAAATTGTGTCGGATAAGCCAACGAGACATAAAGCCCAGGCTGATGAGGTGTTGAGTTTGTTGACGGTGTCGAATCAAAAAGTGACATGCGGAGCTTCGACCGGTACAAAGATACAGTCAGCGCCATGCGTTTAAGTAAGAAAATAGGATTTTTAGGATTTATTTAATTTCATAAACTTAAAAAATGTATATCTTTATGTAGAAAAATCATAAAAATAAAATAAAAATACCTTCTTGCTCAATGAACATACCAAAATAATGTGGGAAAAAACTAAAAATTATTTGATGTGTCTCTAATATTTAATTAATTTAATACTCTCTATATTGTTTTAATTTTAATTAGCTAAATAATATTCATCATGACTTGAAATTTTAAAGGTTGATTCCCCATGCTAGTAGGGAGGTTATCTTATTTTCTTAGGTCAGAGAGCATCTCTAGTTTTGTAGCCCTAATTTTCAAGCTTAGTTACCTGTTTTTGCTTAAAATAATTTTATAAATTAAAATATAAATCAAAAGATTATGGGATTAATTTTGGTAGGTTTTTCCTATCAGAGAATCCTAAGAAAAGCATAAAATGGATTTAAGTAATTTTGTATATTTTTATAGTTAATTAAATGTATAAATTTATAATAAATTAATAAAATAAAAAACTATTAAAAACTAACAAAACCAATTCCACATTGTAAAGCATAATCACATTAACTCACTGCAAAAATTTGGAATCAATTTGAGTATATTTATCATTAAAGTTGATTTTCTAAGTAAAATGAAATTTTTGTATTAAAATAATTATATTAAATTAAATATAAATAAAAAAATTATGAAAAGTGGTTATCTAAGTTGCTTGTGATCAGGACCATTTAGGAAAAATAAAATTTATATTAAAGTAAATACTTTATTTTGACCTTATTTTTGAATTAAAAATAAAAAATAATAATAATAAAATTGCAAAATACAAAAAAAATGGTCTAAAATGTTCCTAATTAGTTCCTGAATACTTGAAACTCATTAGAATATTTTTCCTATTTCTTCTAAGTTAATTATAATTTTATAAAGGCTAAAAAAGTATTTTCTCTATTTTTCTATTAAAATAATTATAATAAATAAATTAAAAATCACAAAAAAAATGTTTGTTTATCTGAGTTCTTTGGATTTAGAGAGAATTAATAAAAATCTAAAAATTAACTTTTTGTAATTAAAACATATTCTTTATTTAATTAAATCACTAAAAATCAATAAATGATTATAATAATTAAAATATAATTTAAAAAATCATGAAATTTTGTCGAAGTGGTTGTCTGACTTAAGTGAACCTCTAATAATTTTCTCATAAACAAAAACTTCACTTTGATTAACTAAAGAAATTAATATTTGAAATCCTATTTTTTGAGTTAAAAATAATTATTTAAATTAAACAAAATTTTGAAAAATTATATTTTCTCATCTGATATTTCAATTGACTCATAGGAGGGGTACTTGATTCACCAAAACAAGATACTTTTTTAAGCACATATATTATGCTTACTTTTGGTGATATTGCACTTTAAAGATGAACATTTTTATGTTTTGTTGCAGGTATATCATTTTTTTGGTATTTAGAGCAAAAATGACAAAAAGAACAAAATTTGGAACCAAAACAATGAATTTGGGATTCTGACGCATGATGCGTTGTTTGACAGAGAATTGGCGCATGATGTGCCAGATTGGCGCATGATGCGCCATAGACGATCTTTTGTAAATTAAGGCGATTCGAGACTAATTTTGCGTGAATTTTCAAAAGGACACTTTTTCTACACACCTATTGGAGTAATTCAATACATCTAGACACTTTGGAAGGTTCTTTTATAAAGGGACATGTCTCTTGGATCAAATGACATCTTTTGAATTCAAAAAAGTTGACTTTTGGAAGGGGAATTCTGAATTCTTTTTCAAAATGAGGCAGCACAAAATAAAGAGAATACTTCATAGAGTTGGCGTGAGAGAGAGTAAAGGGAGAGAGAGAAAGTTGGCATGAGAGGAAAGAGGAGATTTTCTTCTAGGGTTGTAAGAAGAGAGGGGTGTTGACAGACTTCTTCTTCATTACAGTTCTAAGAGGGAATTGAGTGGGATTGTGAATAGAGAAAGGTTTGGAGAGAACTTCTAGGGATTTTCTTGGGAAGGATTGTGAGATAAGTTGTGTCTTTTAATTCTTTTGTTTTGTAAATTTATTTTTATATATAAAATCTGTGTTTTGTCGTATCATTCTCATGAATTCTGAGTAGTTTTATTTATCATTCTCCCTACTTTGAGATATGATTTTGTGAAGAATAAGTTTTACTTTTTATGGTTTTAAATGTTAATAATTTGTGATGATTTAAACTCCGATTTTCATTTACTTTTCAATCTGACAAACTGAAATGTTAAAACTTGTTGAGAGGCATATGTTCTAAAAAGGTATATGATCACATTGGATTTCATGAGATAGTATGTCATCCATAGGATTGAGTGCAAATAAATAGGGAAACATACTTTTTTGGATGCAAAATTGAAGATTTTAAGTTGACAAATTAAAATTCCCAATTTGGTCCAGTTGAATGGAAACTGATGCGAGATTGTTAGCCCTCAGGTGAGGGAGTAGTGGGTGCTTTGCAGTGGCAGTCGGTATCCTCTCAACCTAACCACGGAAATAGGGACCAAACTCTGGATTAATCAATGTTCTTTGTAACATTCGAAAGAGGGTAAAGAATAGGATTGCTCATATTTGACATAAAACAGTTTTTATATATTTTTTTCAAATGATTTCAATTTCTTAACAATCTATATACTCATTGTAAAGGGGAAGTATGCTTTCTAAAATTTGAACTTTCCGTCAAAACAAAAACTTTGTTTAGTTTTTGTAATTTCACGTTTGAAAGTTAGTTCTTAGTTAGTTAACTTTGATTTTCAACGGCTTTTTACATAGCATTTACCTTAGTAGTTAAGATTCAAACTTCGCACTTTACTTTTATTTTTGTATTTTTAAATTATAAAATAATTTCAAAAACTTACTTCAAGGATTTTCCAACTTTCCTATGGGATCGATATCTAGGACTCCATTAGAGCCATTTATTACTTGAGCGATACGACTATTTGCGTTGATTTTAATGGGGATTTGACCGTTTAAAAAAAGTTTTACAAGATAAACTAGTTTTATAAAAGGAATTTTGTTGGAATTATATTACATATTTATTATATATCTATCATGTGTAATTTTATAATATTGAGAAAGTATTTGCAAAATTTACACACTAAATCTACCACCGCATCAAGTTTTCTCAGTCGTTGCTGGGGAAGTAATAGAAAGTAGTATTAGTAAGTATTTTATTTTATTTTAAAAATATTTAAAAAATTAAAAAAAAGACTGTTTGTAGTTTAGTCTTGAACATTTTATTATTTAAGTGTGTTTGCTTGTTTTTAATTACTTGCTTTTATTTGTTTATGCATAATGTAAGATCTAAAAATTTAGTACCTTACACTTCTAAATTAGAGAGAACTGTTAGAAAAATTCAAAAACAACAAAAAGAGAAAGATCATTTTAGCAAAATGGCTTACAATTTAAATAATGTTGGAAATGAAAATGAACATTATCAGAGACCTTTAAGAGATTATGATAATCCTACAGCAGATGAAATTTAGTTGAGTATACAAAACCCTGCTATAGCTACCAATTCATTTGAGCTTAAATCTGATGTTATCCAAATGGTACCAAACAATCAGTTTGAAGGAACACCAACTGAAGATCCTAATTTACACCTTGCTAGTTTTCTAGAATTGTGTGTTATATTTAAATATGATGGAGTGTCGAATGATGCTGTAAGGCTTAGAATTTTTCCTTTTTCATTAAGGGATAAAGTTAAGATGTGGTTAAACTAATTAGCACCTAGATTTATTAGAACATTGAGAGATTTATCATAAAAATTCTTATCAAAATATTTCTCACCTTCAAAAACTACTAAGCTTAGAAATGATATCACATCTTTTTGTCAGTTTGAAGGTGAATCAATTTATGAAGCCTGGGAAAGATTTAAAAATCTCCTTAGAAAGTGTCCACATTATGCATTGCCAGATTGATTAATAATTCAAACTTTTTATAATGGGTTGGTTGGATCTCTTAGATCGATAATTGACGCTGCTACTGGTGGATCATTAATCTCAAAACCATTCGATGAAGCATATTCATTAGTTGAAGAATGATTACTAATAATTTTTAATGGCACTCTGAAAGGGTAAATCTAAAAAGAGTAGCTAGTATTCATGATTCTGATGCAATATCTATGTTAGTTGCCCAAATAGCTGCTATATCGAAGAAGATAGATCAATATGGAATGAATTATTCTCAGATAGCACCTGTGCTTGAGGAAAACTCATTAGAACAAATGATAGAATCTCAATCTTTTTATGAGACTTTGAACGCAAAAAACAATCATTCTAATAACCCTTATGCCAATTATTATAATCCTGGATGGAAAAATCATCAAAACTTTGGTTGGAGTAATAATAACTCAAATGCTGCAAAGCCACAATGGGGAAAATATATTGCTAACCCATTGGGAAACTCCAACAATCAAGGGAATCAAGCTTATAAACCTTATTGCCCCCCCTGAAATTTAATAATTTGCAGAGTAAGGAGGAAAAACTATCAATGGAAGAATTGATATTACAAATGGGCAGTCAATTACAAAGTCAAGGAGCTCCGATCAGAAACATGGAAGATCAATTGGGATGTATTGCTACCGCACTTAGCCGTAGACCTCTAGGAATATTGTCTAGCAATGTTGAAGTAAATCCTAAAGATCAAAACAAAGAGCAAATTAAAGCTATTCAACTGAGAATTGGAAAAGAATTAGAAAATAAAGCTCAACAAGAAGTTGAAGTTGAAAAAGATGAGATGGAAACTGAAAAATCTAGTGAAGATTTTCATTTAGAAACAGAAAGTCCTATTAAACCAATGAAAATCACTGTAAAAGATCACCACCTCCATTTCCTCAAAGATTGAAGCAGAAACATAGAGATAATCAATTTTCAAAATTTTTTGAAATTTTGAGAAAGTTAACAATAAACATACCATTTGTTGAAGCTTTGGAATAAATGTCAAACTATGTGAAGTTCATGAAGGATATACTTAATAAGAAAAAGAAGTTTGTAGATAATGAGACCGTTGCAATCCGTGAAGAGTGTAGCACTATAATTCAGAAAAAAAACTTCCTAAGAAACTTAAAGATCCTGAAAGTTTTACAATTCCTTGTGCTATTGGCAAACAATTTTATGGAAAAACTTTATGTAATTTAAGAGCGAATATTAATCTTATGTCATTATTAATTTTCAGAAGGTTGGGCTTAGGAGATATTTCACCTACAATTGTAACTCTTCAGTTAGCTGATCATTTGATTACCTATCTTAAAGGAGTTATAGAAGATGTTTTAGCAAAAGTCAATAAATTTATCTTTCCTATGGACTTTATTGTATTAGATATGCAGAAAGATAAAAAATTCCTATCATTTTAGGAAGACCATTCTTAGCCACTGAAAGAGCTTTGATAGATGTGCAGAAAGGAAAACTAACTATGAGAGTTAGTGATCAAGAGGTTACATTTAATATTGCAAAATCAATGAGATACTCTGCAAAAGAATAAGAGATTGAATGCTTCATAATGGATATTAACAAAAATTTAAGCCATGAATAATTTAAGAAGACTTTTGAAAGCAAATTTGAAAAGGAATATATGGAATATCAAAATGAGGATAAAATTCATGATGAATCTATGGAAGTGAGTAAAGAGGATTTGGATTATGTTCAGGAAAAATATGAAATGTTAGTTCTTATAGAAAGTAACAAGAATTTTATTTCATCTATTGAGAAACCTCCTGAACTAGAACTGAAAACACTTCCTACACATTTGAAGTATGCATTCTTAAGAGATTTATCTACATTACCTGTTATAGTATCCTTAGAATTAACTGATACGTAAGAACAACAATTGTTGGAAACTTTGAAAAGTTATATGAAAGCCTTTGGATGGACATTAGCTGATATTAAAGGAACCAGTCATTCAATTTGTATGCATAAAATTTTATTAGAAGATCAACATAAACCGAGAGTTGATCCTCAAAGGAGATTAAATGTGAGAAAGAAATTTTAAAATGATTAGATGCTGGAATAATATATCTTATTTCAGACAGTGCTTGGGTAAGTCCAATTCATTGTGTTCCAAAGAAAGGAGGTGTAATTGTAGTGACAGATGAGCATAGCGAATTAATATCAACAAGACAAGTCACTGGTTGGAGAATCTGTATAGACTATAGAAAATTAAATTGTGCCACCATGAAGGATCATTTTTCTTTACCCTTTTTGGACCAGATGTTGGATAGATTGGCTGAGCACAAATATTTTTGTTTTCTAGATGGATATACTAGTTATCACGAAACACCTAGTGCTTCAGAGGCTCAAGAGAAAACAACATTTACTAGTCCTTCTGAAATGTTTGCTTTTAGGCAAATGCCTTTTGGATTATGTAATGCACCTGCAACTTTTTAGATTTATGATGTCAATTTTTCAATGATTTGATTGAAAAAGGGATGGAAGTCTTTATGGACGATTTTTCTGTATTTAGAACTTCATTCAAAATATGTCAAAATCATTTAGAGAAAGTTTTGGAATGTTATGAAAAGACTATGTATTGAACTGGGAAAAAATTCAATTTATGGTTGCAAGATGAATTGTACTTGGGCATAAAATTTCAGAAAATGGCATGGAAGTAGATCCTACAAAAATACAGGTTATATCAAACCTACCTCCACCTACTACAACAAGAGGAGTTAGAAGCTTTTTAGGACATGCTGGATTTTATAGAAGATATATTAAAGACTTTTCAAAAATTGCTAAACCTTTATGCCAACTTCTGAAAAAAGATACAAAATTTGACTTTAATCAAGATTGCCTTAAAGCCTTTGAATCTTTAAAGAAAAAATTGATTACTGCTCCTATAATTGTTTCACCTAATTAGGAGAAACCTTTTAAATTAATGTGTGATGCTAGTGATTATGTTATTGGAGCTGTATTAGGGAAAATATAAGATAAGATTTTTACAATCATATAATATGCTAGTAAGACTCTTAATGATGCTCAAATTAATTACACCACCACTGAAAAAGAGTCATTAGTCATTGTGTATGCTTTTGATAAGTTTAGGTCATATCTGATTGGAGCAAAATGTGTTATGCATACTGATCATTCGATTATTAAATATTTGATGCAAAAGAAGGATGCTAAACCAAGATTAATTAGATGGGTACTTGATACACTTAAAATATATAGAGTTTTTATACACATTTTTATACCTATTTTTGAGATATTGCGCTTTCATGGAAGACATTTGTGTGTTTTTCTTTCAGGTACAAGTAAAAAGGTAAAAAATACTTAAAGGAGTGAAAAAAGATCAAATTTGGAGCAAATAGGTAAAAATTGTGCTAAGTGTTTTGGCGCCTGAGCGCCAGATCCAACGCTTAAGCATCGGTGAAACAGAGAAGGCTATGCCTAAGCGTCAGAGGCTCCACGCTTAAGCGCTAGAGGCCCTTTGCTTAAGTGTCAGAGGCAGTTATTTGGCATTTTTCTTCATATGGTTGAATTTTGAAGATGTATTTGAGGCATCTATTGGCTTAAGGGGGTGGTTATGACCACTAAGAATGAAAATATGTTTAAAAGACTTGTGAAAGGAGGTATCCTTTAAAGGATTCATCGAATGTGGACACATTTTGAAGAGTTTTTAAGGTGCCTTTTGGAGATTTATAAAAGAAGGAAGTTGAGACATTTGAAAGGGGTGCTTGAAAAGGGAGAGGGTTCTTGAAAGTTCTGAAAAGTGTTGGAAATGAGAGATTTTTTGAGAGATTTTCAAGCACTACAAAAATTTACTTTATCCTTTTTCTTTTTAGTTTATTTTGAGAGTGTTGTAAAAGAGAAGAGATTAAAAGGAACTTCAAGAGTTCGGTGGTGGATTTGAGATAAGTTCTTATCTTTTGTTTTGAATTACTTTTGGTTTTAATCGAGACTTCTTGTTGGTTGGACAATGATTTCTACTTTTAAACTAGAGTGTAGTTTTGTTTTCTCCCTAAATTCTAAGTAGGTTTCTTTATCTTTCTCCTTAAACTGATAAGTAATTAAAGTTTGGATGGAAGTTGTGGAGAGTATTGATCTTTAATGTTGGAAGAAGTTGTGATGATTTAAATACATGAACTTCGTTTACTTCTTGATTTGCCTATCCATATGTTAAAATTTGTTGTGAGAATATGTAAGAACAGGGCTGGTATTGTCTTAGTCAGCAATTGGAAAGAATCACATAAGGTTGTATGAATGAGAATATAATTCATATGATTTAGTGCAAATAAATAGGAAAATATTCATTGAAGGGTGTAGAGTTAGAGGACTTTAAAGTGATAAATTAAAGCCCCCAACTTGGTTTATTGTTTTAGGTTCTGATACAAGATGTTAGCCCCAAGGTACAGTGAATCGAGGGAACTCTAGAGTGAGAGCTGGTATCTTCCTTGCCTAGCCAGTCTTCAGAACTATTCAAACTTTAAATTAGCCAATGTCTTTAATAACATCTCTAGTAAGGGTAAAGAATATAATTGCTCATATTTGACACAACACAATTTGCATACTTCCACAACAGAATTCCTATACTTATTATTGATTCATGATAAGGGGAAAGATATTTTTCAAACTTAGTATTTTTTATCTTACATAAACTCAAGTTATCTTTTTAAATTGTTACTTTTCTGTCAAAATATTAAAAATACCAAAAAGATTTGAATTTTAATACTGCGGAAATATTTTTAGTTTAAGTAATTGTTTTTTTTTAATAGAAATTTTGCTATTCAATAGTGCATATTGCGTATTTTCCTATGGGTTTGATATTTAGGTTTTAATCAAAAAGTCCTATATTACTTGATAACGATACGTATACTTACGTATTATCCCCATATACATAAATTAAAAAATTAAATTCTTATTTTCTTCAGGATCAAGTTTTTGGTACTGTTCCAAAGTAAGGAAATATAAGTGAAATTAAAATTAAAGACATTGTTATACTGTGCACATACAAAATTTTAGGATTAAATTTTTAGCATCGTTTTTTAGGAAATTAATTGATTTAAAAACAAAATTCTATTTTTAGAAAGTCGTATTTAAACTTTAACAATTATTGTATTTTATTTTGTGTGTTTTTTTATTTTTATTTTTAGTGAGTGTATGTGTAGTTCAGATTTTGAAGGACTAATGCCCTACAATTCTGAATTAGAAAGAACTATTAAGAAAATCAAAAAAATTAAAAAAATCAAAAATCTTGAAAAATCTAAAAGATTACAGAAATGACAAAGCAAAACAATCAAAATGCTGAAATTCATCAAGAGTTTAGACCTTTAAGAGTTTATGTCAACCCTACTGTAGATGAACTTCATTGTAGTATTCAAAAACCTACTATAGTGGCTAAGTAATTTGAGCTTAAACCTACTAATATCCAAATGGTATCAAATAATCAGTTTGGGGGATCACCAACTGAAGATCCAAATTTACATCTTGCTAATTTTCTAGAATTGTGCTCTACATTTAAATATGATGGCGTATAAGATGATGTTATAAGACTTAGGTTATTTCCTTTCTCACTGAGGGATAAAACTAAGATGTGATTGAATTCTTTAGATCCTGGATCTATCAGAACTTGGTGTGATTTAGCACAAAAATTCCTTGCTAAATATTTTCTACAATCGAAAACTGTGAAGCTTAGAAATGATATTACATCTTTTAATCATTTTGAAGGGGAATGTATTTATGTTGCATGGGAATGATTTAAAAAACTCTTAAGAAAGTGTCGACACCATGCTATACCACATTGTTTAATAATTTAAACTTTTTTTAATGGATTAGTAGGATCTCTTAGATCTATTATTGATGTCATTGTTGGTGGTTCATTGATGTCAAAACCATTTCATGACGCTTATGTTTTAATTGAAGAAATGACTACCAATAACTTTCAATGGCCTTCTGAGAGGTTGAATCCAAAGAAAGTAGCCAATATTCATGAATATGTTGTATTTACTATGTTAGCAAATCAAGTTGTTGTAATTTCAAGGAAGTTAGACCAATTTGGAATGAATTTTTCTCAACCAATTTCCATGGTTGAAGAGAATTCATTAGGCCAAATGGTAGATTCTCAAGCATCACTAGAAACTTTGAATGCCATAAATAACAAGCAAAATAACCCATATTCAAATTATTATAACCCAGGTACAAAGAACCATCCCAACTTTAATTGTAAGAACACTACAGGTGGTAATAATCAACAACGGGGGAACAATTAAGGAAACTCATTGGGAAACTGGAAAAACCAAGGGAATAATAATTATAGATCTACTTAGCCTCTAGGTTTCAGCAGTAATTCACAATTTAAGGAGAAGAAGTTGTTTATAGAACAAGTGGTGTTACAAATGGGAAATCAGTTACAAAGTCAAGGAGCTACAATTAGAAATATTGAGAATCAACTTGGACAAATTGCAATTTCATTAAGTAATAGATCTAAAGAAACACTTCCTAATAATACTGAAATAAATCCAAAATACCAAAATAAAGAGCAAGTAAAAGCCATTCAACTTAGAAGCGGAAGAGAGTTGGGCAGTAGGATTGAAAAAGAAACTGAAGCAGAGAGAAGAAATTGAAGAATTAAAAGTGGACGCTCCAAAAGATTCTGAAAGACCTATTTCTCCACTTAAAGTTAACTTAGAAAAACCACCACTTCCATTTCCTTAGAGACTTCGTCAGCAGAAGTTGGATAAGCAATTTTCAAAATTTTTGGAAATCTTTAAGAAGCTTACAAGTAAATTTCATTTATTGAAGCCTTAAAAAAATGTCAAGCTATGTAAAGTTTATGAAGGATATTATCAAAAGAAAAAGAAAATTTGAAGATAATTAGGCTGTTGCACTTAGTGAGGAGTGCAATGGTAAAATTTAGAAGAAGCTTCCTGAAAAGCTTAAAGATCCTGGTAGCTTTACAATTCCATATGCAATAGGAGACAAATTATATGGGAAAGCTTTATGTGATTTAGGTGTAAGCATTAACCTTATGCCATTATAAATATTTAAAAGATTGAGATTAGGAGAAATAATCCCTACTATTATAACTCTGCAATTAGCAGACCGTTCAATAACATAGCCTAAAGGAGTTATAGAAGATGTCCTCAAGAAAGTAGATCAATTTATCTTTCCTGTTGATTTCATTGGCTAGATATGGAGGAAGATAAAGAGATACCTATCATTTTGGGGAGACCTTTCCTAGCCATAGGAAGAGCAATGATAGATGTGCAGAAAGGGGAACTAACAATGCACGTCAATGATCAAACTGTTACTTTTAACATTTCAAGATCAATGAAAAATCCTGCAAAAGGTAAAGACGATGAATGCTATTGAATGGATGTTGTAAGATATCTGAGTGAATGTCATTTTAAAACTACTTATGAAGAAAAGTCTGAAGAAAAAGATTTGGAACAAGAGTAAGAAGAGAATTAAATCAATGTGAAGATCTTTTTAAAGAAGATTCAAACTATGTTTGAGAAAGTTTTGAAATTTTGGACACGATAGAAAAAGATAAATCATTTTGTCCATCAATAGAAAAACCTCCAGAACTTGAGTTGAAGTTACTTCCTGAACATTTAAAATATGTCTTTTTAGGAGATTGCTCTACTTTACCATTTATAATTTCGTTGAAGTTAACAATGGAAGAAGAAGAAAGATTGATGAAAATTCCGAAAAATTTTAAGAAAGTTTTTGGATGGACAATAGCTGATATTAAAGGAATCAGTCCTCCAATTTGTATGCATAGAATTCATATGGAAGAGAACTGCAAACCCAGGGCTGATCCTCAAAGGAGATTGAATCCTGCTATGAAAGAATTTGTTAATAAATAAATTTTAAAGTGATTAGATGCTAGAATTATCTACCCTATTTCATATAGTACATGGGTTAGTCCAATTCATTGTGTTCCTAAGAAATGAGGAGTAACTGTGATTGCGAATGAACATAATGAGTTAATATCTACTAAACAAGTTGCAGGGTGGTGAATATGCATTGATTATAGAAAATTAAATCTTTGTACTAGAAAAGATCATTTTTCATTACCCTTTCTAGATCAAATGCTGCATAGACTAGCTGGGTATAAATACTTATATTTTTTTGATGGATTACTAGTCATCACCAAATACAAATAACTCCTGAGGATCAAGAGAAAACAACTTTTACCAGTCTGTATGGTACTTTTGCTTTTATAAAAATGCGCTTTGGTTTATGAAGTTATATTAGAGAAGTAAAATTTGATTTTAGAAATGAGAAAGAAAATTAGTTAAATTTTTTAGTAATGAAGAAAAACTTTAAGTTAAAAGTTTTTAGTGTAGAAAATATTTAATATAAGTAACTATCTTTAGTAAGAAAAATTGTATTTTTGAAAATTTTAGAAATTTAGACTTTTATTTTAATACTTAAATTTCTTTTATTAAATAATTTTCAAAACTATTATTATATTTATAAGTAAAAGATTTATATCAGGAGTTTACTTTATGAAAGGAGAATTGAATATCAAAATTATTAAAGTCCTATCTAGATATAGTAATTCTTACCTGAAAAAGAAAAAAAAGAAAAAAAAAAGAAAAGAAAGATAAAAAGAAAAAAAAATATATAAGGGAGGAAAAGCTTGAGGATTAGTGTCTAATCAAAAATTGGTTACACATTTGATCTTTTTAAAGTATAAGACTTGAGAAAATCTTAAGCTTAAAAATTAATATAGTAAGTAAAATTATTCTTAATAAAAATTTTTTAAGTGAAGATAATAAAAGAACTAAATTCTAAACTTGGAGAATCTACAATATTTTTGAATTAGATAGGAACTTATATTTTCATGTTTCTCAACATTAAAAATTTCTAAACTTTAAGTTGGTCTCATTTACTGAATATTTTTTTTCTAAATTGGACTACTATATTTCTAAATCTAAATTTTAGTAACTCTTAAAGAAACTTGTATACATATCATACTTATTTAGTTTTTAAATATTGAAGTTTCACTTGAGGACAAATAACATTTTAAGTTTGGGGGTCTTTGATACACCTAAAATATAAGAAGTTTTTAGACACATTTTTATACCTATTTTTTAGATATTACACTTTAATGGAAGGTATTTGTGTGTTTTTTTTTCAGGTACAAGTAAAAAAGTGAAAAATGCTTAGAGTAAAAAATGGTCAAATTTGGAGCAAAAAGGTGAAAATTGTGCTAAGTGTTATGGCGCCTAAGTGTTAGATCCAGCGCTTAAGCACCGGTGAAACAGAGAAGCCCAGGCCTAAGCGCCAGAGGCTGCACTTAAGCACCATAGGTAGTTATTTGACGATTTTCTTCATTTGGTCAAGTTTTGAAGAGGTATTTGAGGCAACTATTGGCTTAAGAGGGTGGTTATGACCACTAAGAATGAAAATATGTGTAAAAGACTTGTGAAAGGAGGCATCCTTTAGAGGATTCATCGAATGTGGACAAATTTTGAAGAGTTTCCAAGACACCTTTTGGATATTTATCAAAGAAGGAAGTTGAGACATTTGAAGGGGGTGCTTGAAGAAGGAGAGGGTGCTTGAAAGTTCTGAAAAGTATTGGAAATGAGAGAGTTTTGGAGAGATTTTCAAGCACCACAAAATTTTACATTATCTGTTTTATTTTTAGTTTATTTTGAGAGTATTGTAAAAGAGAAGAGATTCAAAGGAACTTCAAGAGTTTGGTGAAGGATTTGAGATAAGTTTTTATCTTTTGTTTTGAATTACTTTTGGTTTTAATTAAGACTTCCTGTTGGTTTGACAATGATTTCTACTTTTAAACTGAAGTGTGGTTTTGTTTTCTCCATGGATTTTGAGTAGTTTTCTTTATCGGTCTCCTTAAAATGATAAGTAATTAAAGTTTGGATGGAAGTTGTGGAGAGTATTGATCTTTACTGTTGGAAGAAGTTGTGATGATTTAAATCCACGAACTTCATTTACTTCTTGATTTGGCCTATCCTGATGTTAAAATTTGTTGTGAGAACATATAAGAACCGGGATAGTATTTTCTCAGTGAACAATTGGAAAGAATCATATGAGGTTGTATGAATGAGAATGTAATTCATATGATTTAATGTAAATAAATAAGGAAATATTTATTGAAGGGTGTAGGTTAGAGGACTTTAAAGTGACAGGTTAAAGCCCCCAACTTGGTTTATTATTTTAGGTTATGATAAGAGATGTTAACCCACAGGTGGAGGGAATTGAGGGAACTCTAGAGTGAGAGCTGGTATCTTCCCTACCTAGCCGTTCTTCAGAACTATTCAAACTTTAAATTAGTCAATGTTCTTTATAACATCTTTAGTAAGGGTAAAGAATATAATTACTCCTATTTGACACAACATAATTTGCATACTTTCACAATAGAATTTCTTTACTTATTAATGATTCATGATAAGAAGAAAAATATTTTTCAAATTTAGTGTTTTTCTTTTACATAAACTCAAGTTATCTTAAATACCAAAAAGATTTGAATTTTAATACTATGAAAATATTTTTAGTTTAAGTAATTGTCTTTAAAAATAGAAAGTTTGTTGTTCAATAGTGCATATTACTTATTTTCCTGTGGGTTCAATATTCAGGTATTAATCAAAAGTTCTATATTACTTGATAACAATACGTATACTTCTGTATTGTCCCAATATATATAAATTAAAAAGTTAAATTCTTATTTTCTTCAAGATCAAGTTTTTGGTACTGTTGCAAATTAAGGAAACATAAGTAAAAATTAAAATTAAAAACATTGTTATGCTGTGCACATGAACAGTTTCAGGACCAATACTTATGCAAGAGTTTCATTTTGTAATAGTTGATAGGAAAGGGACTGATAATCAAATTGTTGATCATCTATCTATGCTAGAACAAGAAGAAATACTTGTTTGGAAAAAGAAATTAATGAAAATTTTTCTGGTGAACAACTTTATGCTATAAAAGGATGGTAAATACCTTAGTATGTTGATATTGTAGATTATATTGTTAGTGGTATTGTACCATATGAACTGACAAAAAAGTAGGAAAAGAAATTCATTTATGATGCAAAGTCATATTTTTTGGATGATCCATATTTGTATAAATAATGTAAGGATTTAGTAAGGAGACGATCTGTGCCTTATAAAGAAATTTAGGAAATTATCCAAAAATGCCATGATCCTGAATTTGGAGGTCATTTTAGGAATGATAGAACCGTTTATAAAATTTTACAATTTGGATTTTATTGGCCTACTCTATTTAGAGATGTTAATATATATATATATATATATATATATATATATATATATATATATACATATATCTATGTATATGTGTGTGTGTGTGTGTGGGGGGGTGTGTGTGCGTGTGTGTGATTGGTGTCAGAGAGTAGGTAATATTTCAAAAAGAAATGAAATTTCTCTAAATTTTAATTTGGAAATTGAAATTTTTAATGTATGGGGATTAGATTTTATGGGACCCTTTATACCTTCATTTGGAAATATTTATATATTGATTGTAGTGGATTATGTTTCAAAATGGATTGAAACAATCACTTTACCTCAATGTGATGCTCTGAGTGTTTCAAAATTTTTAATTAAAAATATTTTTACAAGATATGGAATGCCGAGAGTAATCATTATCGATGGAGGGTCTCATTTTAGGAATGCAACAGTTGCAAGATTGGTGGAAAAATATAATATAATGCATAAAATTCCAACTGCTTATCATCCTCAGACTAGTGGTTTAGCAAATGTATTTAATCATGAAATTAAGAAAATTTTGGAAAAGAGTGTTAATCCTAATAAGATGGATTGGTCTACTAGATTAGATACCGCATTATGGGCATACAGGACAACCTATAAGACGCTTATAGGAATGTCCCCATATAGATTAATTTATGGGAAGACTTGTCACTTGTCAGTTGAATTGGAGCATAAAGCTTAATGGGCTATAAAAGAATTCAATTTTAATTTGAAAGAAGATGGTGAGAAAAGATTATTGCAATTGAATGAGCTTGAAGAAATTAGAAATGAATCTTAGGATAATGCGAGAATTTATAAAGATAAGATGAAAGAATGGCATGATCGGAAGATAATAAAAAGAGAATTTAAATCTAGACAAGAAGTTTTATTATATAATACAAGATTGAAATTATTTCTTGAAAAATTGAAGTCTAGGTGGAAATGGTCATTCAGAGTTATAAAAGTCTATCCCTATGGGGCAGTTAATATTGAAGACCTCAAGACTGGAAAAATATTTAAAGTGAATGGACACAGATTGAAATCATATTTTGATGGTCAAAGACCTGATTATAAAGAGACTACAATATTGGAACATCCTAAATAAGATAGGGAATGTCGGGCTGACGACATTAAACCAAGCACTTTGTTGGAGACAACCCATATTTATTGTTGTTTAGTTTGCTTTTGAGTTTGTTTTGTTTGAAATATTTTACGTATATTTATGTTTAGGTCTTTATGAAGTCCGTGTATTTAATAAAAATATTTAGAAACATCTTTATTTACGTAATTTTATGGAAAAATTGAGAATTTATTGGATCAAAATCGAAACAGCGAAGATTTCGGAACTGGTGCATGTGTGCCAAATTTCAGAGAGCTGGCGCATGATGCGCCACGGTACCAAAAATGACTAAAACATGTCAAAAAGCAATTTTTGACGGTTTTTTTGTGGTTTTTTCTCCTTATAACTCCTAAGAATTGACTCCAAAGTCTATTTTAGGTGGGATAATGAAGGAAAAACCACTAGATTTCAAATCCAATGGCTTCCCACTCTAAAAACTCTGTTAAATTTAGAGTTTTCAACTGGAGAAAGTTCGTTAGTTTTGATACGTAGAAATTACATGATCGAGTTTTAGTAAAGAAGAGGCTAATCAAAGAAAGGAGATTTATGAATTGAGGATTCCACAAGCTAAATACTCGAGTGGAAGAGGCTATTGTGTCGAGGCATTGAGAAATACTTTGTTGCACTACTGCCACTGTCGTTGCTTCTGTAGTAAAAGAATTTTATGCAAATCTTCATGAGATCAACCAAGGAATGATCTACGTGTGAGGCAGGTTTGTGCAGTTCACTCCTTCAAGAATAAACGAGATGTTTATGATTGAGAATGAGCCTATCTGTCATTATGCGAATTTTACCCCTACGAGAGATAATATGAATGAACTCTACCACTACCTTACGGATATAAATGCAAATTGGGACACCAGCGATGATGGAAATGTACATTTTCCCTCATCATTTTTAAATCCAGTTTCAAAAGCCTGACACTTATTCATTGCATCAAAATTACTTTCCACCATGAAAATCAGTAAGGTAAGTAAGGAGAGTGTCATTTTGAATTATTGTATTCAAACTGGAAAACTTATTGATGATGGAGCTATTATTGTGAAATCGGTTTTGGGTTTGATTGTCAATGGATCTACAACTGGACTTGGACATCCATCCACTATTTTCCTACTGTGCAGTCAATCGCAAGTACCTTATGAAAGTTGGGAAAAAGTGTTTCTTCCTTGAAAGCTAATGGATCCAGAAGTCTATTGCAACAGTATTTGAATGAGAGATGAAAATGATATGAATGTGTTGATGGATCAATAATCTCAGAATTCATCACTTATTAAGCCCTACTACAACTCGAGTGCACTTTTGAAGAAGATCAAGAAAATTAAAAAAGAGATGCAAAATCTCATGCATGTGATTAAAAATATTACTGAAATGCTGGATCATTTGGACAGGAGACTAAAGCAACATTTTGAACATACTGGGCATATTAAAGATGGTTTGGTCTGTATGTTCAAGAAACATTCTTGGATTGAAGAAGAAAATTCAACTGTGAATTTTCATATCGACCCTTCTACAACTTGTATGTGCACTACCAATCTATGAGAGATATCCAGGAGGATGATAGTGAAGAAGATGTTTGAACTTAATTTATGCACAAAACCTTTGTTTAATACTATTTGTTTTAATTATTTTGTTGTGTTGGATTGCATTTCCTTTCTATTTTTGAACATTATTTGTGTTTATGTTTTGAATTTTGATGTTTAGATTTCAGTGTTAAGATGTTAGTTTGCTTTAGAACACTAAATTTGATGTTTTGTTGGCTTGAAAATGTTAATTTGTAATAGCACAAATTATATATATAAATGTGAGTTTTGTGTTGTATGTGAAATTTTGCTGTTAGTTTGATGTTTAATTATGTTTAGAAAGGTTTATTTTAAGTCAAATAGAGGTTGACATAAAGTGGTACGGAGCAGATTTTCATAAAATTCAAAATCTAGCAAATTTAAGCTCTGGCGCATCATGCACCAATTTATAGAGCCTTGGAGCATGATGCGCCAAAGGTCATAGCACGCTAGATCACCTAGAAAACAGCAAAATCGCACGGACAAACTTCATTTTTGCTGCTTAAGTCGTCTTCTACCTCAAGACCTTGGTCTAGGACATCAAATTGTGGGCGAAAGAGAAGGATTCAGAGGCTAAAACTATAAATTTCATCTTCACTTGGTAAAATCTTCACTTTAAAATAGAAATTTTTAATTTTCAACATGGATTTGGGATATCCAAAATTTGGGATTTTTTATGAAAAAATTTAAATAAAACTAATGGTGAAAAGTTTCTTACCAAATCATCTTGCTTATGGAGTTAAATTTTTAATTTGGTATTTTATTTGGAATTATTTGGATTTTTGTAGAATTTTCAAATGGCTCACTGAGTTAAGAGAGGAAGGTCGTTCGAAGATTTTGATGCATGAAGATTTGTTAGTTTCAAAGCCCAACACAGTTACAATACTCAAATGGAGATAAGAAGAATGAACCAAGAACGGGCATTTGCAAACCTAAGTGTCGAGATCGAGAGACTGATTCTCGCCAGAAACCAGGAAAGATTCTGTTACTTCACTACTGTAGCAATTGTCCTGATGGTTCGGGATTTTTATGCAAATTTGAGGTTCACTATTGAAGATCACATCTTGGTTAGAGGTAAACAAGTTGAGTTTACTGCTGATCAGATCAATACTTTTTATGGATTGAGGGGTGTATTTTTTTATGAATACGCTGCATTCATGATGACTGATTCATCACTGGATGAATTGATTGCATTTTTGACTGATGGAAGAGGAGAGTGGAAGATTAAGAATAACAAGATACTTAACTTCCCTGCTTCCAAGTTGACTATTCAGTTAAAAGTATGGCACCACTTCATTTCTGCTAGATTGTTGCCAACAAATCATTTGGATGATGTTACAAAAGACAGAGCTATACTAAACTATTGTGTTTAGAACATGAACGTAATAGATGTTGGTGCACTTATAATTCAACATGCTCGAAGTATAGCTGGTAGTTCTACAACTGGTGGTTTGGGATTCCTTGCCTTGATTTTACTCTATGTCAAGAATCGGGTGTAGAGTCCCATAGAAATGAAGAAAGATTACAGCCACAAAATTCCTTGGGAGGCATTTGATTCGGAGAGTAGAATCATTTGTTGAATCTAGAGGTAGAAGATGAGATCGGCCCTCTACATATGTTGCAGGGGCGTCTACTTCTTGATCTGCATCACTTAAAAGTATTATGGACCAACTGATGATTCAACAAATAGACATACTTAATATTCAAACTCAGTTGGGATAGATATGAGAAAGAGATGCTTATAATGATGAATATCAGCAGAAGAGAGTTCAACATGATATTGATTTTGAAAATGCTATGGTAAGACATCTTAGGGGTGAGCCTAATGTGGACTTTCCTACTTACCCCAGTTTTGCTCCTTATGATCTTGTTCATGATGAAGAAGAAGAAGGAGAAGAAGAAGAAGAAGATTTTGATAATGATGAGGAAGGAGATGAGGATTAATTTTTATGAGTTTAGTTTAGTGTGTTCTGGTGTTTCTTTGTTATTTGTGATTGTAATGTGTTTTACTTTTATTTGAAACCTGTTGTAGTAAAAACTTTCATGTTGTGTTGTGAACTGAATCAGTAAAGTAATTGTAGACTTTCACTTTTTCTGTATTTTTAGTATTTTCAGTTTAGTTTTTCAGTTTTTTTGTTTATGTTTTTTATTCTTAGCAAGTTCTTTAGAATATATTATGTTTTATTTAATGCTTTAAATTCTGTATGTAGTTTTACAGTTAGTACCTGCAGTTAACCAGAGCTCAATTTCATAATCAGAAATCCTCTACAGGTTAGTTTTTATTTTCATGCATTTACTGTTTTCTTTCACCTACTAAATTTTATATTAAAAATATTTTTAAAATCACTTGAAAACATAAGTTTGGGGGAAAGAAAAAATTATTTTGAAAAGAAGTAAACTAAAATTTATTTGTTCTCAATTAACTATATTTCCAAAACTAATTTAGCATCTCCTGGGATATTATGATTTAACTTTAAATGACTATACTTATGTTTATAAATATTGTGGTAAATTTAAGTACAAAGTTTTTAATAATGAAGGTTAATTCTAAATTTAAAGATATTTGGTAGGATAGGATAAGACTATGCTTGTTTATTTAAAGTAAAGGAAGTTGTATTTTGAAGTGTTAAGAATTTTAGAGTTTCATGTAAGAAGAAAAGAATGAGACTTTATGAAAAATTTAAACTAATATGAATTTATTAAGGAAGAAAGGTATAGATTTTTAACTTTAAGAAGAGGAAAGTGAAGTTTAAAATTATTAAAGGCTATCCAAATATAGTAATCCTCACTTGGAAAAGAAAAAGAAAAAAAAAGAAAAAGAAAAGAAAGGATTGAAAAGATCCTAAAAGAAAAAAAAAAGAAAAGAAAAGAAAAATAGGTGAGGAGATGCCTAATCAAAAATTGGGTTCACTTGAATCAACTTAAGAAAGGAGCTTTATTACATTTTCTAAACTTATATTGGAGTATTGGTAGCATTCCTAGTAAAATTTTCATGAATTTTTTTTTCATATGACTGTTCTAAATGTCGTTAATATGGAAAATTGCAATTCTTCTTGAAATGAATAGAGATTTAGAAATCTTAAATTTGATTACTAAGTATTTCTAGACATAGAGTTTGAATCAAAGTTATTAAAGGTTTTTCTTAAATTTTGTTATTCTATTTATTAAACTAAATTATAGAAGTTATAAGTTAATCTCTATCCTAAGTCATGCAGTAAAAGTGTCACTTGAGGACAAGTAACATTTATGTTTGGGGGATTTTGATACACCAAAATAATATACAGTTTTAAGCACATATTTTATGCTTATTTTTTGTGATATTGTACTTTAAAGAAAGGTATTTTCATATTTTTGTTGCAAGTATATCATTTTTAGGCATTTGGAGCAAAAATAATAAAAAGGATGAAATTTGGAACCAAAACAGTGAATTTTGGGATTCTAGCGCATGATGCGCGTTTGACAGATAACTGGCTCATGATGCACCGGATTTATGCATGATGTGCCAGAGATGAATTTTTGCAAATTAAGGTAGTTCGAGATGAATTTTGCCCAAATTTTCAAAGGGACACTTGCCCTACACACCTATTGGAGTAATTTAATGCATCTAGACACTTTGGAAGGTTCTTTTATGAAGGAGATGTCTCTTGGATCAAATGACTCATCTTTTGGATTCAAAGGAGTTGACTTTTGGAGGGGAATTTTGAATTTTTTTTCAAAGGAGGCAGCCCAAAATAAAGATAAGACTTCATAGAGTTGGCGTGAGAGAGAGGAAAGGGAGAGAGAGAAAGATGGCGTGAGAGGCAAGAGGAGAGAAGCTGAGATTTTCTTCTAGGGTTGTAAGAGAAGAGAGAAGGTGAGAAATTTCTTCTTCATTACACTTCTAAGAGAGAATTGAGTGGGATTGTAAAGAGAGAAAGGCTTGGAGAGAACTTCTAGGGATTTGCTTGGGAAGGATTGTGAGATAAGTTGTGTCATTTATTTTTTTTTGTTTTGTAAACTTATTTTTATATATGAAATCCATGTTTTATTGTATCATTCTCATCAATTCTGAGTAGTCTTCTTTATCCTTCTCCCTACTTTGAGATATGGTTTTGTGAAGAATAGATTTTTTTCTACGGTTTTAAATGTTAATAATTTGTGATGATTTGAACTCCGATCTTCATTTACTTTTCGATCTGACCAATTGAAATGTTAAAATTTTTTGATAGACAAATGTTCTGAAAAGGGATATGATTTCTATAACATAGGAAGAATCATATTTGATTTCATGGGAGAGTATGTCATACATGGGATTGGGTGCAAATAAATAAGGAAATATAATTTGTTGGATACAGAACTGAAGATTTTAAGGTGCAAATGAATTAAGTGCAGTTGATTGAAAATTGATGCGAGATTGTTAGCCTTCAGGTGAGGGAGTAGTGGGAGAATCACATTTGATTTGGCCAATTGAAATGTTAAAATTTGTTGAGAAACATATGTTCTGAAAAGGGATATGATTTCTACAATATAGGGAGAATCACATTTAATTTCATGGGAGAGTATGTCATCCATGAGATTGGGTGCAAATAAATAGGAAAATATACTTTGTTGGATGCAGAACTGATGATTTTAAGGTGACAGATTAAAATCCCCAATTTGGTCAAGTTTATTGGAAACTGATGCGAGATTGTTAGCCCTCAGGTGAGGGAGTATTGGAAGCTCTAGAGTGGCAGTCGGTATCCTCCCAGCCTAACCATGGAATTAGGGACCAAACTCTAGATTAATCAATGCTCCTTATAACACTCGGAAGAGGGTAAAGAATAGGATTGCTCCTATTTGACACAAAACAATTTTTATATGTATTTTAAAATGATTTCAATTTCTTCACAATCTATGTACTCATTGTAAAGGGGAACGATACTTTCTTAAATGTGAACTTTCCATCAAAATAAAAACTTTGTTTAGTTTTCATAATTTTGCTTTTGAAAGTTAGTTCTTAGTTAGTTAACTTTAATTTTCAATTGCATTTTACATAGCATTTACCTTAATAGTTAATATTCAAACTTTGCACTTTACTTTTATTATTTGTATTTTTAAATTATAAAATAATTTCAAAAACTTACTTCAAGGATTTTCCAACTTCCCTGTGGGATCAATATCTAGGACTCCATTAGAGTCATTTATTACTTGAACGATATGTATACTTGCGTTGATTTTTACGGGGATTTGACAGTTTAAAAAGAGATTTAAGAGATAAACTATTTTCATAAAAGGTATTTTTGTTGGGATTATATTACATAATTGTTATATATTTGTAGTGTGTAATTTTGTAATTTTGAAAAAATATTTGTAAAATTTACATATTAAATCTACCCCCGCATTAGTACTCCAAAAAGTTCAAAGTCATTTGAATTATATTTGATCAGTTATGAAGATAGGAACCCTAGGGGAAAAATGGTAATTTTGGATTCTTAATGTCTTAATTAATTTTTAGGATTGATTAAAAAGGGTAAAAGGGTAATATTGATTATGTCAAGTTCTTATGGATGATTGAAATATACGAGACTTAAATGATTCTAAGGTGATGGGATCATGTTTGGAAGATGATAATTCACCAATCTAAAGCCCCCTTATTGGTGATCTGATGATAAGCCATGATTTGATAAGGAATTGAACTTTACCTAATTTAATATTAAATAATTGTAGTTTCACTTTAATTGTTGGACCCTAAGGGCTTAGTGGTGCACTAGGCTCAACTTGAATTTGCTTAATGAGGTTTAGGAAAGAAAATATAACTAACATTTTGAAAATACTATGGGCCCAACTTTAAATGTGGGCATGAGATCTTTAATAGCTTAACCTTAAATGAAACATCAACTGATTAATTGAGTACCCTTCTCATAAGATAATTAAAATATCAGGTTCACTGAGCATAGGGTGTATTAATTCATTTAAAACTCAATTTAAAATTTGGGATGATTAATTGAACAACATAATAGGTCCAAATGAACTCAAAACATTTCGAAAGGATTTAAAGGTTGTTAGGGATTGCTTCCCAAAAATTTTGATGAACTTTTCGATACTTTGAAGGATAATTGGACTTATTATTCTTTGCTCAAGAAAATGATCTACTAAGACCTTTAGGGACTCATCAGTCATGACCTGGGGTTTGGTAAATACACCTTCAACTGCTCTTCTTGATTTTTGTTCCTACAAAATCATATATACACTGCAAAAGCTAATCTTTCAGCGGGAGTACGTGAAGATGACAGGTACGTATTTACATTTTGTAATGAAAATTTTGTTTTCTTTACAAAACTTTCTTACTTGTACCCGTTTACTTTGCGCTGCACAACTTGTAACAAATCTGCATACGACATCAAAAACAAAAATAGCTTTTTCAAAACTAATCAACTCTTTTTTTTAAAATTAATCAAGTATTTTCAAAATTAAATCCTTTGAAATATAATTTCATAATACGTCCTTTTGAATTTACAGGAATCGTTCGGATGAGTAACCTACAGTTGCTAATGATATCTCCCCGGTTTAAATGGGTTTAAGTAAATTCAAAAGAAAAAATGGTATCGGAATGAGGGAACCGTGATATCCTAACCGGTGTTATTCTAATCAACTTTAACCCCCCTTTTTTTGAACTGAAACTTGTCATTTAAATCTTTGAACCTTAGGCTTTAGGACTGCTACTTCGTCGAGGAGCTTGAAGCTAACTCTGTGGGCAATAATCTACAACTTCACGAGGATCCACCACATCACATCCTTTCTCTAAAGTTAAATAATAAGCCATAGAACTTTGAGATTTTTTGCCTAGTGCAACATAAATCCTCACTCTATATTTAGGCCTCTGCACAACCATGTTGTGCAATTTAAGCCTTAATTTGTTTTAGGATTCTGAGATTGTCATTTGTCACGACATAAATCCTCTTATCTTTTAGGATATTTTTGCAATCATCTCATACAAATGTAAGCCCTAAATAATAATAAATGACAGGATGAAACATTCAATAATTTTCTTCTCGAAATTGAAGCCAAACAATAGGATAGCTTGGGAATTCACCTAGGTTTTCCTCAAGACTGTGACGACTCCTAGTTTTTCTTCCTTTGGATTTTATAACAATGTTCTAAATTTGAGACTTTCCCATTTGATATTTGTTGGTTCAATCTTTGAAAAGTCCCATCCCTTTGAAATTGTTGAAGATAATATTTTCTAATCTAAATGGAGAGTTTTCTTAGGTGACTTCGGTCATTTAAGATGTAATTAAATATAGGGGCTTGCCATTATAGGGAGCTTTAAGAATCCAGGTAATATAAACCTTATCTAATATTCCATATTAGATAGGGAACTTGTCGGTCAACATAAAAAATATTTTTTCGCAGACTAAAATAAATGTCATAAATTCTTTAATTTATTTAATGGAGCACCACTAGCAAGTAGTGTATCTATCCTTCGAGGTAGATATATTGCTTGTGGTTTTGAGCTCGATCATTTAAATTATTGTAGATATGAGGTCAGTTTGGTCTCGTATTTTCAAAATTTAAAACATTACTTACTTTTTATAAATTATATATATATATATATATATATATATATATATATATATATATATATATATATATATATATATATATATATATATATATATATATATATATATTACATTAACATCTTTTAAAATTGGGCATCGAGATATCTAATCCAACTATCAAAAATTTCTAATTTGGTAACCGACAACTTCTGGCGACTCCGCTTGGGACAATGCTCTACTCTCTATTATGATCAGAAAGCTTTACCTTCATACATCGGTAATGTGTCCATGTCGCTCATGAACTAGATTAACCTTTTTTTCCGTAGGCATGCTTTGTTCATTTCTTTCTTGGGCAAGCACAATCAACTCTTTTAGATTCCAGGATTGTCTTTTTAATCACCCTTAAACAGAGAAGTTTAGAAGTTCTTTAGGACTTTTCTTTCTATGTAGGGTCGAACCCCCAATAGGTGTGTTGGGGGACTTGTTCTGCCTGGGCGATATACGTTATGAAGTTGGTCCTGCATTGGGTCCTAAATTTCAGTGTTTCCCCTGTATCTTTTGAGTTTGGTTTGTTGTGAATCAAGCAAAGTTGTTACGTCTCTTCACACACGTTTAATTTGTTAATCAAAACTCTTTAATGTTGTAATCACAAATAAATAATAAATTTGAAAATTAAAATAAGAAAGGATGTACCCGGTCCACAAAACGATCTTTGTTAACTTTTTTAGTGTTCACATTGAAATCACAAAGTGATGGCCCCTTGAAGCTTTTTCTTTGAAGCTGTTATGATGGCGTTCCCAACTCTCACCTTCTCTTGCAACTTGTCGACTAGCTGTGAAGCCCACAACATTGCTCTATGATCAAGTTTGGAGCCGGATTTGATGAACTTGAGGTTGTACTTAGAAAAGCCCCATTTGTCATCATGAAGGTTGCCACCCAGAAAGTACAATAACCGTCTGCCAAGTTCAACTGGAACTACCCCCAAGATTTCCCTTCTTGCAAGAAGGCAAAGATCGATGTCGCTCCGACATCTGTTAAGTCAACTGTTCCTGTGCTCGTCACTCAAGAGTAGTTACATTGACTGCCACCGGATTCACTGTTACCGTTCTTACCGTATCGTTTGTCAAGGGAAAGGAATATGAATTTATGATTGTAGAAGATTTGGTTCATGGATTTACTGCCTTGTCTTCAGTATTAAAAGTTGGTTCTAGTTCAAAGGCTGTGCCTCTAAACATGTCACAAAGAAGAAATTGTAGCCGAAGGATTCAGAGGGCCGCCAAGGGCGAGATTACAGAGATAACCTCTGTTGATGAGGTTCCTCACCAAGATGAACTCAAACTGCCTGAGACCTCTCCTCTCATTTAACAGAATAGGTTTCATCCATTGATGGATACCACTGGATATGAGAGCATTCATAGGATTTTCGTTGCTCTACCATTACCTTATGGTCATGGTGAGGAAAGGGAGAAGCCCACTTCTATCACCAGAGTCCGTACATTATTTGAAAGATTGGCTGCAAAGGAGGGATATTCAGTCGTTGAGTAACTCAAGAAGGTAGGATGCGCAGTATTGCCTTGAATGAAGAAAGATATTTTGAAAGTTGTTAGATCTGCCTGTTAGTCCCAAAGATCAGTTGAGGTTCCACCAGCTCGTATTCCTATAGATTCCATCTGGGAAACCTAGTCAGCACCATTTCAGATACCACCGCTGTTGCTCCATAGCATGTAGGACATCGACCGGTCAAGTCACGTCTGGGTCCGAGGGTACTACATGTCGTTGTTCATAAGGATGTTTTGAAGAAAGATAAGGGGAAGAAGTCACCCTATGTACTTGGTTTGCACTGCGGTGAGCATGCCTCTCTTCGACGTATCGATGCCTCTACCGAGACACTCTGTCTAAAAACACCATCGTCAGAGAATAAGGTATGGATACCCAAGGTTGTCGCACCAGTACTGTTTGATGAGCTCGCAAGCTGAGTTTGTGGAATGAAGCAAAGGTCCGAAGTATCAAATTTTATTGCAGCTATTGCTACCGAGTCTGATGTGCAGAGGGAGATGCTTAGGATAGTCCTCCAGATCTCAAGATAACTCTAACTAGCACGTAAAATTTAGAGAGTTTCATACACACTTGAGGAAAGTTTGGTCATTTATGTGGATTAGTTTAAATATATATTGGCTTTTTCACTCTACTATGAGCTTTGATCTATTTTCAGTTATTATGGTATTATTCTAAAATAAGTGATGTCAAACTTTATAGTTATCATTATGATGTTTGTCAACTTCCTCTTGCAGATGGAGCTTCCTTGGTTAATAAAATTTTTCTCCTACTTTTTCAAGTTTAAGGTGGACAGAGATGGGTATGCAATTTTCTCCCCTAGCCAAAAACTACAAGTGGTTTGTGTCGAAAGCAAAGTAATGGACTGGTGATCAAAGTTTATGATTGCAGCAAACAAGACAGGCAAGGAGATCTCTATCTGGCTCATCTCACAAGGCATGTTGAAACTGAAGGCCCTACCTGAGTCCACAAGGGCTTATACTGAAATGATAAATGGTTAGGAGTTGTCAGTGTTCCAATTGCTAGAGGTGGTGTTAATTAGCTGGAACTTATTGCCAAAAACTTAATGAGATATGATCGAGGAGTTGTGAGAGGATTCAGATGCTAAAGAGAGAGAAAGAGAGAAAGAAAGCCTTGACAACAAATACAATTGAGAAGAAACTCAAGGCAAAGATTCCCTATGGGATGAGAGATCCTTCTTTATGGCCATGGAAGTCGTTGGATGCTCTTGGCACAGGTAAAGAACTTTCCTTTCCTTCTTTCATCTTTTTTTTAACTTTTATTAACTATCTGATTACATGAACAAGTGTGGGAACTTTTGGGAGGGATCGAGAGGTTTCACCAAAATTGCCTAGCTCTTAAAATTTTAATTCTTGAGGAGAGAAACTCTTGCTGAATGATTCATTAGATGGGAGAAGTTGGGTGTCCCCTAAGAAGGGAAAGAGCCGGCTGGTGAGATGTCACCACCACCCCTCTCTTTTCACAGGAAGGAGGCTCCCCTTCGAGACTGGCCAGCCTGATAGTGGGAGAGTTTGGGTGGACGATTTGTTATGATGGACACCTTGAGATATTGGTACACTTCCCTGCCTATTTTGAAGATGTTTAATACTTCAAAATACTCCTACCATCTAGTGAAGGCAGTCTAGTTAATGGATTTGGATTTTTGTGCTATGGGGGAAGAAGTACGAAGATCTGAGGAGGGTTGCCGACTGATTCAGTCTACTTGCATGGTTAATCAGCCATTTTTCAGTCTAAGGTCATTATTCGTGAGGAGCAGAAGAGAATGGTGGTCAATCAATTGGTGTTTGAGTCAATTGTAGTTAATCAAAAAATTAAGGTGAAGATCGCATGTCTAGAGAAGAAGTTTAAGGAAACAACCTAGGAGTTGGAGTTGAGGGAAAAGAGCATGAATAGACTATCACAGTCTGACTAAGAGAAAAAATGAGCTCTATGAGGAAATTTTTGGGATGGTCACACAACAAGACCATGTTAGAAGTTTGTCCGAGTAGATATAGGCGGGGCTAGTTGTGGCTTTTAAGTGCTTCACCAAAAAAAGGGTTGGTGGAGCCTAAATGGATGAACTCACCACAGTCTTCATTGATTCAGACGTGAAAGGTGGCAAACCTGATCGCCCATGCAAAGCTAGAGATAGAGGCAACGACGAGTGCAAAACCACTTAGGCTTGTTATCATTTTTTCCTTTTTCCAATAGCTTTTAGTTTTTCAAAGTAAATCTATTCTGCTCGACCGTTCTTGGCTAGGAGGTTATCGATTTGTAAAAAATCATATGGTTAGTGAAAAAAAAAATTGTGTACATCTCTTTGTTAAAAGAAAAAAAAAGGTTTGCTTACTTCTCACTCTCTCTTTTTGTTACATTGTGTTTTGTTGACTTCGCCTTACAAGCTGCAGAGTTCTTTGTTTATTAGTAGCTTGATGTCTAACCTTTGGGAGAGCAAGAATAAGTAGCTGTCAGGATGGCTTTTCGGGATGATTTACCCTCTACCCCTCGTGGAGCTTGTAGTTGTCGTACGGAGCATCATATTAAGACATTAAAAATTTTTGAGTGAGCCAAGGTTTGACCGGACAATCCTTGCTTCTTGGCTAGTCTTTATTTATTTTGGGATCAACAGACGGCCTTGACACAATGGCTAGTTAATTACATTTTTAGGCTCAACTGGACAATATTATCGTTGCGGCAGGTTGTTTTCATTTTTGGGCTCAGACGATCAATCTTGGTATCACAGCTAGCCATCTTGATTTTTGGGCTTAGAAGAATGATCTTGGAGCTTTAGCTAGCCCTCTTGAATTTTGGGTTTAGTTGGGTGATCTTGGCACCACGACTGACATCCTTCATTTTTTAACTTAGCGACTTAGCGAGTGATCTTGGCTCTGCAACTGGTCTTCACTTGCCAGGGAGGCTTGTGCTACCAGCTGGTATTTGTTTAGGGTGATTAGGCCTGGTTTTATTTATTTACTTATGTAAACCATAATTTCTCGATCAAACCTTAGTTGTCAGTTTGGTTCCCTATTTATGAAAGGTTCCTACCTAGATCCATCTCCGCAATGATTGTCACCATACCCTTTGCTGAGTTTGTTGTTACTGGGTCAGGAACCATCTCTTGATGTTTATTTGACCCGGCCTAAAAGACTTTGAGCTTATGATGAATGAAATTCATTGACTGACCCGAATTACCGATTGGATGTCTATGACGTCATTGTCAGTTGTTCTTCTTTTTAGAAATTTTAGTTCCCTGAGTGTTAGGCAGACATTTCGGTGGTCTTCCAATTTTCCCATGTCCTTCAGCTTTTTTCTAGCCTGAAAAATCTTTCATTATTAATTAGTAAAGTGTTCATTTGTTCTACATAGTTTTGAGAGAGAAGTATAATAATTTAGAATCACAAACAAAATGAGAGAACATATGCTTTTGATTTAAGATTATTGATACAAAAAGGTGGTGGAATTAAGGGAACAATCATTTGAGAAAGTCCTTGCTCCATATCTGAGGGACTTCATTCCTTGCTTAAGTCCTTTGCTTGTATGTTATGGTTCCTACATTGTGATCGATCATGTAAGGATCAATCCATGTTTGGTTTAGCTTTTCGGCAACTTGTCCTCATGCTACAGGATCAAATTTCTTTAGTAACAGATTTTCGGGTATGAAAGTTTTCTCCCAGGAATGTCAGTTATAGTATCAAGTGGTTATGTTCTTGATTTCATCCTACCGCAGAGTTGATTTTACTCAGACTACTTTTGTCAGATTTAATGTAAGTATTGCTCCCTCAATATTTGATTCCAGGCATTCAGACAGATCCTCCTTGGTGAATATCTTAGCCTTGAGAACCATCTAGTTGTCGTGGTTGTACTCTACAAGCAGCATAACTTCCATTATATGTGAAAGCATGAGCAATAATTACCCAGTCACAACATATGGAATTATCATGATAGCCCTTAAAAGAAAGGGAGTACATCCACTCAGCTCCCCTTTGCTCCTTCAAATTTCTTCCTCAACAAATTGAGAATAATCTTATTGGTTGCTCCTGCTTAGCCATTAGTCTGGTAGTGATGGGCTGAGGAAAATTTGAGGCTTATCTTGTATCCTTAGTAAAAATCTCTAACCTTTTCGTTTGTGGACTATGTTCCATTGTCTTTAATGAATCAATAGTAGGTTGCAGATCGAGTTAGTTCAAATGAAGTTCTGGACAATCTTTGCAGTGATCTGAGAGAGAGCTTTGTCCTCATTCCACTTAAAAAATTAATCCACTACTACCAAGATAAAATAACGCTGCCCTTTGGAGGGTGAAAATGGCATGAGGGTGTCTAATCCCTAGACAATGAAAGACCATGGGCTGGTTATTGGTTGAAGCTTATAGGCTAGCTAATATTTCATTAAAGTGTACTCTTGGTAGTGTTAACATCTCCTAGAGAATGCTTCAGTGTCTTTCAATGTTGTCACGCAAAAATACCCCTACTGTTGGACTCGGTGCACTAATGTCTTTCCTTCTAAGTGACTCTCATACTCACTTTAATGAATTTTCTGAAGAATATCTTCCACCTTTTTTTTTCTTTATGCATCTCAAGTATAACGATGTTGTTAATTTCCTGAAAAGCTTTCCTTCTATCAGCAAGTATTGAGCACCTTTGAATTTAAACCTCCTAGGATTTATGAGCTCTTCTGTAATTTCTCCGATGTCCAATTATATAACATAAAAATCCATCTGACTTTTAGTTTATTTGATCCTTACTTTCATCGTCTTTGTTTCCTTGATAATCGGCTAGTTGAGTTTTTTTTACAGTGATGAGTTCCTCAAGCTAATGCTTATGGATAGTACGTCAGCCATCTAGTTTTCTTCTCTATTGACATGCTTTATCATGAACTGCAAGAATTTCTAGATCTCCACCTTCATCTTATTAAGGTAATTGATCATCACTAGCTTTGAATTCCCTATTTATTTTATTTATAACCAACTGCTAGCCTAGTTTCACAGCAAAATTTGGTTGTCCATTTTATAGGTGAGATGCAGTCTGGTGATCAAAGCTTCGTAGTTTGCTTTGTTGTTTGTCACCTTGAACTCCACAACTACCTAGTGGTACAAGTGCTCTCCAGATGGGCTACCAAAGGTTTGCCCTAATTCTACTTTAGATCAATTTGATGCACCATCTACATATAGGAATTATTCTTGTTGGCTAGTAGGATTTTCTTTGCTCGGCCCTCCTATTCTAAAAAATATGCAAAGAAATTTGCAACCACTTCCACCATGATAGCAGTCTATAAGACGTATGTAATGTCAAATTCGCTCAACTCCACCACTCACTTGAGTATTCCTCTGAAATGTTCCAACCTGGTAAGCACTGACTTCTGCAAGTGATCTAAAATCACTCAGATGGCGTGTGTTTGAAATTAGGGTCACGAACTATGAGCTGACACAAAGTTTTTCCTTGCTCAGGTACCTAACCTTCGCTCCTTGGAGGATGCAGCCAGTGTAGCAGACCAAAAATTGTTTTCCCAACTCTTTCTGACTAGCACTAAGCTGATTGCTTCAGCGCCCACTCCCAAATACAAGGAGAGTTCTTCATTTGGCTTAGGGCTTTGGAGAAGCAGTAGTGATGCTAGAAAATCCTCAAGTTTTAGAAGGTATGTTGGCACTGATTCGTCCCCTCGAAGTATCTGACCTTTTTGAGTGTCTTGAAGAAATTTGTGCACTTATCACTCAACCTCTAAGTGAGCTGACTGAGGGCTATGATTTGGCTAGTCAATTTCTACACCTCTTAGGTGTTTCTGGTGGACAACATATCAATCAACACTTGATTTTGTCTAGGTTGGATTATATGGCTTCAGGAGTCAAGAGATAACCCAAGAAGTTGTCTGTTGAGGCTTCGAATGTGTATTTTAGAGGATATAACTTGGTGTTAATTTTTTTAAGAGTTTGGAATGCATCTTTTAATTCTTTTATATTTTGTTCAGTCATCGGGCTTTTCATTAGGACATCATCCACGTAGACTTCAATATTTTTTCCTTTTTTATTAGCAAAACTTACATCCAACAAGTTGTGGTACATTGCCCCAATGTTTTTAAGCGTAAAGGGTATTACATTATAACAAAAAATACCTTTGATAGTCATGAATGTTGTCTTCTTAACATTGACAGATGCATCATTATTGAGTGATATCCTGAGAAGGCATCCAAAAAACTTATCATGGAATGACCCACAATTGAATCTACCAAAGCGTCAATCCTCGGTAAGGGGGTAGCAATCAATTAGGCAAGCAGTGTTCAGGTTCAAGAAATCTACGCACGTCTGTCACTTTCCATTAGCCTTCTGAACCATGACAACGTTTGCGGCCCATGTAAGGTACTTCACCTCTCGGACATAGCCTAGTTCTCTCAGCTTCAGTACCTCTTCTATGATGGGCCTAGCCAGTATTGCTGTTGAGTTCCTAATCTTTTGCTTTATCTATTGGACGACATTACTCACGTTCAATCAGTGGCAGGAGACATCAACTGGTATCCCCGACATCTCCACTCCAAACCAGGTGAAGACATCGAGATGCTTCTGAAGCAACTAAACTAAATGCGTTATATGCCCTCAAAATATTAACTTTTTATAATAGATTTACTGGGTTCTCCCTCGAAAATAGAAATCTTCAGGGTTGTGTTGCTGGTCTTGATACCCTATTCCTTTTGGTTTTGTAAGTCGAGTGGCTCCTAATCTATGCTTCCTATCACCTGGTGGTAGTAGATTTGTGACTATTTCAAATCTATTCAAATAACAATCACTTTTCCCTTTCCTGAGAACTTGACTGCGGAGTGGTGTGTGAATAACACGACCTTGAAGCAATTCAAAAGCTGGTGACCAAAGATGACACTTTAGGTGGGAGGGGAGCTACTATCAGGAAGTCCACCATCTTAATGACTTGCTTCTCACGCTCTCCTCAAATAACCACAAGTGGCATTGCAACCAAGGCTTCATCCTTTCTCACGAAAATCCTTATAGGGGACCAGCTGGCGCTACCAGCCAATCGGCATTAAGATTGACCTTATTGAACATTTACTTGAACAAGATATTCACTGGATTGTGAGTGATCATCCTAGTGATATGGACAATAATTGTTTGGATGGGTTTCTGTAGTGTTTTAATTGTCGAGGCCTTCCCATACCACATCCTAGTGATATGGACAATAAACTCCCTTAGTATTTTTGCTCTAATAAGTTCCACGATCAGGTTTCGAAGGTTCCTCCATTTCTCTTTATCGTGACCATGATCTCGGTAGTACTTGCAGTACTCCCTCGTATTTTGTAGAATATCCAACTCATCTGTGGCACTTGCTTGAAGTACTCTTTATCTTGGATGGTGTTCACAGTCTCCGCTATCGACACTCTCAGTGGAGTGGCCCGGGGGACCTCGTACTCATTAAGTGATTGTTTATAGTTTTGGGTCGGCCTCTAATAATTTTGAGCCAATTAGTGGTCTTGAGTCCTTGTCTGACCTCCCTGGTTATTACGGCTAAGGAATAAAGTGTAAAAGAGAGGAAAAGAGTAAGAGAGCAAAGTAATGAATAGTTAAATCTTGTAACTTTTATTCATGAAATCAGCCAATATTTATAGGAATGGGAGTTGTATGATTACATTATGTACCTCTAGTAAAGTAGGCACAACATGGAGTATTTTGGTCAAAACATAATTTTATGTCCGAGAGCTTGAGATGGCATTCGACCAGGTCTTGATCTGGGCGGCTATACGTCAGGAGTCCGAGGGGATGACCGATCGGGTCATGATCCGGGTGGCTAAGGCTAAATCTGCCACGTCTGGTTGAGGAATGCCGACAGATTCGCCTACACTTGATTAGTACTGGTGGCACTTTGAAAGGATGGACAAGTTAGTTCCCACTAGGAGCTATTTTTCTCCATGCCAAAAGAAGTCGTCCAAATAAATACAAGCCCTCAAACTATCCCTGGTGGGCCACATAATGACATCACATCCCCTATTGGCAATTGAGGGCCCGTTTGGGGCAGATTATTTAGGTGCGGCAACGTTTTCAAAACGCCACCTTCATGTTTGGATCCCGCGTTTGCATGGATAATTCCTGCTGCAGTGCGTTAACTTCTGTGAATCCTTAATATGTTCGTGACGAAGGGTGGAGGTTGCGTCCGGCGTTCAGCTCTTGATATTGCCCTAGTTGCCCCTCTTCTCCCTCGCGCTCTCCCTTCTTGGATTCGTGCCCCGTAGAAGAGATCGGAGCCTTTTGATTCGTCTCCCATAGAGGAGATTGTAGAGTTTCCTTTTGATTCATCCCCCGTCAATCGCAAGGTATGCTTTCCCTCACCGTCAATTCGTAAGGAATGCTTCCTCTAGAGCGTTTGAATGTCGGTGGTCGTAAATGGGTCTTTGTTGATCCGCGAACATCGTTTATTTGTATAGATCCGACCGTAAACCTTGTTTGTTACTTGACTGAAGATTTCTATGCTATCGTCGTCTTTGTTTTTTTTGAACTACAACAATGAGAGTGGATTTCTTTAGCATTTCTTGATTTTTTTTTTGGTATTGTTAAGCTGATCCTGGTTGGTGCGGTGCTGAATTGGGTTTGTTGTAGGTTTAAGATTCATTTGTGAAGGTTGGGGATGGATAATGATCTTCACTTCGGTTTTCAATTATCCATTTTACAAGTTTTTTAGAGAAGGTGGGGTTTCTGAAATTGAGTCATGAGCATTGTTCCTCACAGTATGCACAGTGCTACAAAGGCTCTGTTTGGGTTTGTTTTGAATGCATTTAAAGTGCTAAAAAATTTCTGTTGTAGTGGCATTACTTCAGTTTGCTGCACCTTCTATCTGTCGAATTCTATTGTTGTTCATTTTAACATTCATCCATTGGTGTCATTTATCTGTTCATTCGTAAAATTCATGCTGGTCTAAGATCTGAAGCTTCTCCAGCAATCCTTAAAATTTTGATTTTTTTATTTGTTTTTTTTGTTGTTAAGAAAATCTTGGTTGATGCGGTGTTGAATTGGGTTTGCTGTAGGTTTAAGTCATTTGTGAAGAGTGGGGATGGATAATGATCTTCACTTTGGTTTTCAATTATCCATTTTACAAGTTTTTTTAGAGAAGTTTGTGGTTCCCGAAATTGAGTCACGAGCATTGTTCCCCACAGTATGCACTTGGTTTGTAATGATACTTAATAGGAAGCCATAGAGGGTTTTATGGGATCTTTGAAGTTTCTCCTTTGTCTGTTAATATGTTTTTGGATTTATGGGCTTCTTTTGGATGGATTTGATTAATATGTTTTTGACCGAACCACATATATCCTTTTGTGTAACTTTGGATTTATGGGCTTCTTTCTGAACTTTTTGAACTTCTGATTTGATTAAAAGTTACATTATCTTCAGTCTAGGGATAGAGGTGCCCCTTTTGCTTCTAAAATTATCATTTTTGTGAGCATAATTAGAGATAATTGGAACTTCATGCATATAAATGTTTCAGTTTCTGGAATTTCATAACACCATTAGTACTATACTATATTTTAAGCATAGATTTGCTCATGAATACAAAAATGTGTACCATGTGCTTCATTCCAAAAGTTCAGCAAAACTTTATATGGACAAACTTCATTCCATATAGACAATTTATTTGGAATGAATTGTCTATTTGAATCAAACTTTGTTTGAAAATTGTGTACCATGTGCTTCATTCCAAATAGGCAATTTATTTGGACACTCTTCTATGGAATTTCTGCATATTTGCGAGAGATTATACACTGCTGCAAGCATTTTTCATTTATTTTGAATGCATTTAAAGTGCTACAACATTTATTTGGTACATCGATAGGATGCAGCCTCTAATAGCTTTGTGAAAATTTAAAGTGCTACAACATTTAAAGTGCTTCAACATTTATATGGCAGCTGGAGATGTATGTATGACTCGAAACTGTTTTGAATGCATCTAAAGAGCTACAAATTTAATTTTGGTACATCAATAGTATGCAACATCTAATAACTTGGAGATGAAAATGTATTGCAGATGAAGGCATGGTGTTATGTTATTGCGTTAAAAATTTCTACATGGCAACTGTCTCATTAGTTATGCCTCGACATGTATAAGAAGTTGCATTTAAGAATACACAATATATTAGAAGTTGGATTCCATGACATGTATTAGAAGTTGCTTATTACACATGTACTTGATAGTTGTAGTGGTGTTCTCCATGGATAATCATAGCAATGTACTCTAACGTAATTGGATAATAAAACATGTTTGATGTTTTACTGTGGATGTAGGTCTTTGACCGAACCACATATATCCTTTGTGTAATTTTTTTTCTCTTTAGCAAATCTCGATACTGTTGTTGGTTAATTATGTGGATGTTGGTTCATATATATTTTTTTCATTTTGTTGATTCCACGACATGTATGGATGTTGATTCATTTTTAGCATAAAGCTATTCTTAATATATTTTTAATCAGAATAGTTACACGACACTGCTGTTGAATCATGTCTAAAGTGGTTGAAGGGGGCCAGTCTGCAATGTGGGACAAAGATGTTACAAATATTATTTGTGATCTGTGTATTAAAGAAATATAACTGGGTAACAGACCAACAACGTAATTTAATAAGGAAGGGTGGGTAAACATTGGCAAGAGATTCAAAGAATTGACTGGCAGGAATTATGATCGGTTTAAATTTAAAAACAAAATGAGACTAGTTGAAGAAGGAATGGAAAATATGGAAGGAGTTGAAACGTGGATCTACCGCCTGGGTTGGGATCCGATTAAAAGGACAATTGATGCTCCAGCTGAATGGTGGGCTGAAAAACTAGAGGTAAATTTATATATAATCCAAGAATTGTTAGCTTCGCAAATTTTTTTCTCTAATTATAACTTTCTAAATATCCCCTTTAAATGTTATACCACAGGCGGTACTGGCAGCAAAGAAGTACAAACAGTGTGGAATAGAGCCGGAATTTGAAGAGAAACTGGACATAATGTTTAAATGGGTTGTCGCAACGGGAAAGTTTTCATTCAATTCTACTGAAAGCGGTTTTACAGGGACACCAGATGAGATCACACCTGAGCCATTGACACCCGATGAAGAAGTGCATAGCATTAACCAGAGGGATATGAGGGAGTCCAGTACAATTTTAAAGAGGCCAAGGATTGCTAAGAAAAATAAAGAGAAGGAACATTCTGTGAACACCTCCTTCGATCATTTAATTGAAGCTTTTGCAGCTCCACCAATATCTGAAGCTAACATATTAGACTACCTCAGGCTTTTGGGCACTATTCCTGAAGTTGCGGCCGACAAACGATTTCGTGCACAGTGTGTGAAAAAACTTGAGGATTCAACTCGAATGATAATTTTCATGGCGCTAGAGCCTGAATTGTGTCTCGAATATTTGTTGGTTTTGGTCGAGGAGTGATTTTTTTTTGTATGGTATATGTATTTGTTGCAGAAATATGAACTTCTACTTATGTCAATTTTTTTTAATGTTTGGAACTTCTAATCATGCTATCTTTTTTCATATATTTGTACCATCTATATATGTACCTGTTTGTGGTTGATGTTTTATTTATAAGTTGTGTATTATATGTTCTGAATTTGAACAATTAATATTTGGTAGTGCTGCAGGAATATCTTATTATGCATTAATTATGTTTACATCTTATAACATTTAGGAAGGATCCACAACGTGTGCGTCGTAGGAGAATGACATTTGCTACAGTCATTGCGATATTGTTGTTGGATTATTACCGGAGTAGCACTGCTCGCATTCCTCGCATGACATCCAGCTTTGTTGGAGACAGATGGGTTGGTGAAATGCTTTCTGGCCATCCAATAAGGTTTACAAATATTTTTAGAATGACAGCACCAATTTTTATGAATCTTTTGCATGAGTTATGCCTAAATCACGGCCTCCAGGGTTCTTCCAGAACGACGTGTAGGGAGGTGTTGGCTATAACACTGTACATTCTGTCACAAAATAAATCAATTAGAGGAGCTATGGAAAGATTTCAGCATTCTTCTGAAACAATAATTCGTTACTTTTCTAAAGGCATACGGGCTCTTATTAGCTTAGCAGCTAAAATAATTAAACCAAAGGATCCTTCATTTGCTACCACTCCAGAACAAATTGCCAACGATCCTCGATACATGTCATATTTCAAGGTAACTACGAGTGGTTTTATTTTATAACTTGTCATACGATTCATAATATAATTACTATCTAACAAACTATTAAACAAAATTGTATTGGTGCAATTGACGGTACAAACGTTGATGCCCGACTACCCAACCACGAGAAGGTTGCATACATCGGTCGGAGTGGTTCGGCAACTTAGAATTTCATGGTTGTATGCGACTTCAACATATGATTTACTTTTGTAGTGGCGGGCTGGGAAGGGAGTGCACATGACAGTCAGATTTTCTCATTTTCCACTAGGAATAGATCGCAGTGTTTCCCTAACCCCCCATCAGGTTAGTGTTACTTTGCAATTTGTTAATTTGAGCATGTAATCTTTTTACTTAACAATGTTTTTCGTATTAGGAAATACTATCTAGTTGATGTCGGGTATCCTATGCAAAGGGGATATCTGAAGCCCTATCCTAACATAAGATATCATCTTCCTGATTTTGAGAGAGTGAGTGGCACCGTCCGTAGCAGAAAGGAAACGTTTAATAAACGTCACTCATCTTTACGCGGGGTAATTGAATGAACATTTGGGGTTTGGAAGAAGAAATGGGTCATCCTACGTGATATGTCATCATATCCTTTCCAAAATCAAATATTGTGGTTGCAACAATGACATTGCATAACTTCATCCGAAGACATTCCTCACAATCAGATACAGACTTTAGTATGGTTGATAATGACGAACTGAATGTCTTCGACCAAACTCCTGGAATTGTGGGTGGGAGTTCATTACCTGAGGATGATGTAGACTCTAATGAATTTGGAGATCAGGAAGGTGAAGGTTTGGCTGATATGATTGCTTTAAGGGAGTCTATCACAGATGCTATTTGTGGCTGTTGATCTACCAAATTTTACTTTAATAAGGTTATAGGTTGATATTCATATGTATTTAATTTTGGTTACTTTTAAAATACCTTAAATTGACATTAATTCTTTTGTTATTTTCGCAGTTAAACAAACATGACTTCCAGGATATCAGGTACGGACAGAGGGATTTTGTGTTATTGTGGACTACCGTCTCCGTTGCTAACGTCACGTAAGGAGCATAGCTTTGGGAGACAGTTCTATGGTTGTGCCAGAGGTGTTTCAGCTCGTTGCGGTTTCTTCCGGTGGGCTGATAGTCCCACATATTACATTGTCAGTAGTCATGTCAGCAGTCATGTGAATCCAATGTTTTCTCAGGCTAACTATGCAGTTGAAGACCGACGTAGCCAGAGTCTTAAGTTAAATATTTTAATATTTCTCCTTATTTTTGTACTTGTATTTGTATTTTTTTTAGTTCTACTTGTACTCGTTAGGATGTGAGAACTGTATGATATCTTTTAGTATATCTTTGTCATTATCGTATGTTTCTGCACTATATGTTTCTTTTCTACCAATAAGATATTCTGAATAAGCTGCTCGAAACAGTTTTATCAGACAAGGGCAGTAATGTCATTTAACCACCAATAAGCCAGTCTGAATAAGCCGCCCCAAACAGCAAGCCAGATTATTATGATAATCTGCAGATTATCGGAATAATCTGCTTATCAGCAGATTATAAATAATTCAACAAACCCGAGTCTCTGAGATTATTGCCGACACATTTTCGTTGTAGACAGAAATAATAATAATCTTATTTAACATATTGATCTTTTTTTTATTGCCTAAAATTAAAAAAAAAACATGAAATAAAAATTTAAAAATACACACGATAATCATAATTGTAACTTGCATTGATTGTGCAACGCATCAATACGACTCGCTGTAACTTGCACTTAGGGTCTGTTTGGCGCAGCTGTGGATTATTTATAATCTACTGATAAGCAGATTATTCTGATAATCTGATAATCTGTAGATTATCAGAATAATCTGGCTTGCTGTTTGGGCCAGCTTATTGAAGCTAGCTTATTGGTGGTTAAATGACAGTACTGCCCCTATGTGATAAAACTGTTTGGGGCAGCTTATTTAGAATAACTTATGCGTAGAAAAGAAACATTAATTGCAGAAACATACGATAATGATAGACAAGTTCTAAAAGATAACATACAGTTCTCACATCTTAACGAGTACCAGTACAACTAAAAAAAGTACAAAAACAAGTACAACAACAAGGAGAAATATTAAAATATTTAACTTCAGACTCTGGCTACATCGATCTTCAACTGCACAGTCAGCCTGAGAAAACATCGGATTAACATGACTGCTGGCATAATTACTGGCGGTGTAATTTGTGGGACTATCTGCCCACCTGAAGAAACCGCAACGAGCTGAAACACCTCTGGCACAACCATAGAACTGCCTCCCAAAGCTATGCTCCTTACGTGACGTTAGCAACGGAGACGGTAGTCCACAATAACACAAAATCTCTCTGTCCATACCTGATATCCTGGAAGTCATGTTTGTTTAACTGCGACAAAAACAAAACATTATGTCTGTAAAACCGCTTTCAATTGGGTTGTATGAAAACTTTCCTGTTGCGACAACCCATCTAAACATTATGTCCAATTTCTCTTCAAATTCCGGCTCTATTCCACACTGTTTGTACTTCTTCGCTGCCGGTACCGCCTGTGGAATAACATTTAGAGGGGATAGTTAGAAAATTATAATTAGATAAAATAATTTGCAAAGCTAACAATTCATGAATTATATATAAATTACCTCTAGTTTTTCAGCCCACCATTCAGCTGGAGCATCAATTGTCCTTTTAATCGGATCCCAACCCAGACCGGTAGATCCACGCTTCAACTCCTTCCATATTTTCCATTCCTTCTTTAGCTGGTCCCATTTGTTTTTAAATTTAAGGCGGTCGTAATCCCTACCAGTCAGTTCTTTGAATCTCTTGCCAATGTTATTCCACCCTTCCTTATTAAAATACGTTGTTAGTCTGTTACCTAGCTCTATTTCTTTAATACACAAATCACAAAAAATATTTGTAACGTCTTTGTCCCACATTGCGGACTGGCCCCCCTCAACCACTTTAGACATGATTCAACAGCAGGGTCGTATAACTACTCTGAATAAAAACATATTAAGGAGCATACATGTCAGGAAACTATGACTGGTTTCTTTTGCCTATTTAATTTTGGATAAACAACAGTGAATATGGCCTGTCATATAACATATTATCTATTTTTCTACCTATTTAACATGAACAAATTGTTACAGATAACATAAATTATTCTTACTCAAACACTATCTGGAAACTATGACTGGTTTCTTTTGCAAAAACAATATACAAAATTAAATGAGTTAAAGTAGCAATAAGGCATCATGAATACAGCAAATAATGTCAAAATCACATAAATCCCTATCTTAAGGTCATTAATGGAGTTCCTCATACCTCTATCAGTTGAAAGGTTTCAGTCGTCGTCCTTGAACTCTCTGGTAAGAGAAAAACATATAATTGTTATGACAAAAAAATTGATTTACATAAATTTATTTCAAAAAAAGATGAAAGGAATTTCACACTGATTTTATCAAAGAAAGTATAGATAGAAAAAGAATGTTTTCTCCCTACTAGCTAGCTCTGGTTTGGTCAAATTTAGAAGGAAGATTTACATACAAACCACTCAATTCTTATATATTTACATATCAGCACCTAAACTTCAATTTGCACATATATGCCACCTAATCCATGCATGGAAAAAAGCGTATTTCACTTTCTAAAAGTTACAGTAATGCTATTTTTGCTGTGATATGATAGGTTTGAGTGGTATAAATGTAAAAAGTAAAGTTTGGATGTTAGATATGTAATAACATAAGAATTGGGTGGTATGTATGCAAATGCCCCAATTTAGAAACTTGCTATAAAAATCTGTAGAAGAAAAAGAAAAGATGGAATGATTCAGGTTATTGAACTTTAATACAAAGGTAACTTGTTCTTCCTCCCTTTGTTTAAAAACAAGTAACAACAATTCTTCAAATTAATTAATGTACTTGGTGATTGTTTTGGTCACTTACTTTAATAAATTAAAGGGGCATTTACATAAAACCACCCAATTCCTAAGCATTTACATATCTAACATCAATACTTTACATTTTACATTAATACCACGCAAATTTCAGGTATTAGATATGCCAGAAACCAAAGGATGAATCAAATCTGTAAGCTTTGTCTTCTCAAATGATTTTGAAATGCTAGCCTCTCTTTCTAACGTACAAGATCATAACAATGAGGCATATATAAATGTTCAAAAAGATGGATGTGTAATAAAATTAGTTAAAATATTTGAAAAAACAAAATATAAAAAAAATGTTAAGAGTATACCTACGGAAAAAATGACAAGAAGATCCAAGAGTTGTGTTGTCGAGATCGACAGCGGAACGGGGGAGGTGCGGAGATCTACGACATACCCGAGGTGCGGTAGATCGAGGGCTGCGGGCCGAGGTGCGGAGATCTACGACAGCGGAGCGGGGCGAGGTGTGGAGATCTGCGATCTGCGGGCGGCAACGACGGGAACGGGCGTCGTTGTGAGATCTGCGTCTTCCGGAGATCTGCGGCTTGCGGAGATCTGCGACGGAGATCTACGGCTTGCGGAGATCTGCGGCTTGCGGAGATCTGCGACGGGAACGGGCGTCATAGGGAGATTTTCGGGGAGGACGAGGGCTGCGCCGTAATAAGCCC